>CAWUFW010001362.1:2382500-2906057 GCA_963921515.1 Calotriton arnoldi
GGGGGGCATTCTGGAGCACACTGTCACACATATATTACTACGGCACGGTGTGTTAGGGCACTGTCATTTACAGACCGCATATTTTCCACTGGCCTGGCCACTACATTTCTACACACATATAGTTTGACTGATACAACTATATTGCACACAAATGATAATCTGTGGAATTTGGTTTTTATAAAATATTTACCATTTGTACATCAGTAAGTAAAGTGTCTTGATTTGTTTTGCTCCTATTAGAATCTTTGTTTCCATCACACTTTACAATTACAAAAATGTCCTTCATTTGTGCTATCCTAACTGCTGAGATATTTTGAAATATTTGTACAGTTCATTTACAGGTATTTAACTTTTGTGTGTTGGAAGAAAAGCTGCCAGCCAGAGCCTTTCATACTGACGGTACCCGGCAAGAATGTCAGGGATGTCCCTTTACAAAATCCTCTAACTTTGCTGTTAAAAAAGAAAGGTAAACACCTACCTCTATGTCAAAAGATTAGGCGGCTGTTTTTCAGAAGACACAGCCTGACATTTTGACCTCTGTCTTTAGACGTACAGAAAGTGTGACAAGATAAAAACCACAATTTAAAGGCATCTTTATTACTCATTCACCTTCCAAACTCCGGCATGGCGCAGCACCCCTGCACCCCAGACCTCTGCCAGGCCTGTCCGCCAGTAGTCGCTGACCAAGCACCAGGGTCCACCTTCCACAACTTTAAGGAATCCCCATTAGAGAGGGGTGGTTCCTCAGTTATGGGGGGTGGGGGGGCGCTGTAGCCCTTCAACCGAGGCCTGAGGATGCACAGTGCCTGAGCACAGTCAGACACAGGATATCCGCACATGACTTGGAGTGGAAGGCACGCGTCACCATGGACACGGAAGCTGGCACACACAGAGGTCAGTGGACATGCCCCTTCGCATCAAGACATCAATTCAAGTCAGCTTTCCATCCGGAATGACAGGAACCCTAGGGGCTCTTCCCAATTTGTCCCCTAAGGTCAAAAATGTGGCTTTCTGTTGGATGAGAATCTTTCCATGAAGCCTCAGGTGGTCAAGGTGACCACCACCTGTTTCGCTGTGCTCAAGTGGGTTAAAAAGATCATCTGGATGATTTCCCAATCAGCCCAAAGAATAGTGATCCAAGCTCTAATCCTGTCGAGATTAGATGATCATAATATCCTGTATTAAGGAATAGATGAGGCCTCCATCCGACAACTACAGATAGTTCCGAATTTGTCTGCTAGACTTCTGAAACACGCTTCGGTCTCAAACCTTCTCCGTGAGCTTCATTGGCTCACAGTTACAAAGCGAATACGATTCAAAGCTTTGTTCTATATGTACAAAGCGAGAGTTGGAATAGGACCACATTATATTCAGGATCTGGTGGTGCCTTACCAGCCCACCCGTATGTTGAGATCCCTTAACCAGGCCTTGTGTACCGTGCCTAGAATTCGCTTAGCCCACATGGGAGGGCGCTCCTTCACATTCCTGGGCCCGAAACTGTGGAACTTCCTCCTGGAGCCCCAGAGAAACTGCACCTCACTACTTACATTGCGTAAAGATCTGAAGACCTGGCTGTTTTACGCTGACAAGCTGGACATCCTTACCTCTGCTCAGTGTCCGAAAACCCTTTCTGGGTATCTCCGCACTTTATAAGACGATATAATAATGATACTAATCTGACTGTCCCACTGGACACCAACACGGAGGGCCCCCCAGACTGCTTTACCATACTCTGATTCAGTGCTTTAAGTGGGCAGGTGCTGTCCGGCACTGAGTACCTGCACTTCTCAGCACTGCTTCTACGGAGGTCAGCAATAAAACCTCCTCAGGTGGCCCTCACTGGAACGCCACACCGTGGATGCACCAATGTCTGAGGACAGGAGTATTGCAAGGCTGCGGCGTGGACAGCCCCACCCAGTACCATCAGAAGTGGGTGGAAACGTGTAGCATGCAAGACTCAACCTGCACGAGATAACTCCTGGGTGGAGTAGCATGCAAGAATCAACCTGCACGTGAGATAACTCCTGGGTGGAGTAGCATGCAAGACTCAACCTGCACATGAGATAACTCCTGGGTGGAGTAGCATGCAAGACTCAACCTGCACGAGATAACTCCTGGGTGGAGTAGCATGCAAGAATCAACCTGCACGTGAGAACTCCTGGGTGGAGTAGCATGCAAGACTCAACCTGCACATGAGATAACTCCTGGGTGGAGTAGCATGCAAGACTCACCCTGCACATGAGATAACTCCTGGGTGGAGTAGCATGCAAGACTCAACCTGCTCATGAGATAACTCCTGGGTGGAGTAACATGCAAGACTCAACCTGCACATGAGATAACTCCTGGGTGGAGTAGCATGCAAGACTCACCCTGCACACGAGATAACTCCTGGGTGGAGTAGCATGCAAGACTCAACCTGCTCATGAGATAACTCCTGGGTGGAGTAACATGCAAGACTCAACCTGCACATGAGATAACTCCTGGGTGGAGTAGCATGCAAGACTCACCCTGCACACGAGATAACTCCTGGGTGGAAAGGTGTACCATACAAGACTCACCCTGCCCATGAGATAACATCTTTTGTTAGAAAACATGTCATGGAAAATGTAGATAGTCTTTCAGCAACAATATTTGGAAACTAAGTCAATGAATAGTCTATCTCCAGTCCAAGAATATCTCGAACTAGCGGCTGATAAATACATCTCTGTTTTATGGTATTGATACTTTTCAGATTCCTGTCTGCGTTTATCCATACTTCATTTTTGGTTTGTGAAAAACAAAAGTTGCAGTTAATATATTTCCACCGTTCTATAAATGCACACTCGCCATCCAGTGCCTGTGGCACGTCTAGCCATATAAAAAAATACAAAATAAAAAACAAGCACACTCGCGGTGGTTAAGCTTCAAAATCTTTTTTTTTTTTTTAACTTCCTTGACCGTCACTATGCTTAGGTCTGGCATTCACGGACGATACCCTGTAGAGATACGCAAAAGACAGCTTGATTTCTCCCGTTTCCGTCTTAAGAAGAACATAGAGACGGAAACAAGTTTTTCTGTTTTTAAAAGTGTAAAAAACAGTAAAACAGTCAACTTGGAATCTTGCTGATAACGTATTAAAACAGTTTCACAAAAAGTGCTTTCTCTTAATAAACTACGTTTCCTTTTTCAAACATTTCGTTCTCAGTCGGTTTCTTTCTGTACAAATAAAGATAGTGTCTAAAGTCCTGATGGTCGGGGATGTATGAATGTGGCCAGACTTCAAGGGTTCCACTGCCAGGCTGTGGCGTGACGTCAGGCTTCCTCCATGAGGTGACGTCAGGCTTCCTCGATGACGTGACGTCAGGCTTCCTCCATGATGTGATGTCAGACTCCCTTCATGCCATGTGACGTCATCAGTGTGAGCTGGGGACAGGTACACTGGACCCTCGAAGGCCGACGCTGTCGTAGAGGAAGACGCAGCCAGAGTGAGCGCAGTTGAACTCCGTGTTTGTGGGGTGCGGTGTGGGGTGTACAGAGGTGCAGTCAGGGGGAAAGGATCCACAGAACACAATAACACGCTGTGATGCTGGTGATAGGGCATGGGCAAGGCGTGTGCTACCTGCACATTCCTAAAATGTCTTCGCACGACTGAGTGCAATCTACCTGGAGTGTCAGTGCCCGGCGCTCATTCCACACATGCCGGGAGTGGGGGTGTAGGGAGATAAAATATGGAGGTCCTAAGTGCATCTCTCTATCACTTACCGGGGGTATCTCTATCACTTACCACTGACCCAGCAGGGTGGGAAGCTCTCATTCCACACATGCGGGGGCGGGGAGGGGGGTATCTCTCCATCACTTACCCCTGACCCAGCAGGGTGGGAAGCTCTCATTCCACACATTCGGGGGCGGGGAGGGGGGTATCTCTCTGTATCACTTACCCCTGACCCAGCAGGGTGGGAAGCTCTCATTCCATACGTGCGGGGGGGGGGGAGGGGAGTATCTCTCTCCATCACTTACCCCTGACCCAGCAGGGTGGGAAGCTCTCATTCCACACATGCGGGGAGGGGGTATCTCGCTCCATCACTTAACCCTGACCCAGCAGGGTGGGAAGCTCTCATTCCACACATGCGGGGGCGGGGAGGGGGGTATCTCGCTCCATCACTTACCCCTGACCCAGCAGGGTGGGAAGCTCTCATTCCACACGTGCGGGGAGGGGGGGTATCTCTCTCCATCACTTACCCCTGACCCAGCAGGGTGGGAAGCTCTCATTCCACACGTGCCGGGGGGGGTAGGGGGAGGGGAGTATCTCTCTCCATCACTTACCCCTGACCCAGCAGGGTGGGAAGCTCTCATTCCACACGTGCGGGGAGGGGGGGGGTATCTCTCTCCATCACTTACCCCTGACCCAGCAGGGTGGAAAGCTCTCATTCCACACGTGAGGGGGGGAGGGGAGTATCTCTCTCCATCACTTACCCCTGACCCAGCAGGGTGGGAAGCTCTCATTCCACACATGCGGGGGCGGGGAGGGGGGTCTCTCTCTCTATTACTTACCCCTGACCCAGCAGGGTGGGAACCTCTCATTCCACACATGCTGGGGGAGGGGAGTATCTCTCTATCACTTACCCCTGACCCAGCAGGGTGGGAAGCTCTCATTCCACACATGCAGGGAGGGGGGTATCTCTCTCCATCACTTACCCCTGACCCAGCAGGGTGGGAAGCTCTCATTTGACACGTGCAGGGGGGCGGGGAGGGGGGTATCTCTCTCTATCACTTACCCCTGACCCAGCAGGGTGGGAAGCTCTCATTCCACACATGCGGGTGGGGGAGGGGGGTATCTCTCTCTATCACTTACCCCTGACCCAGCAGGGTGGGAAGCTCTCATTCCACACGTGCTGGGGGTATCTCTCTCTATCGCTTACCCCTGACCCAGCAGGGTGGGAAGCTCTCATTCCACACATGCGGGGGGAGGGGGGTATCTCTCTCTATCACTTACCCCTGACCCAGCAGGGTGGGAAGCTCTCATTCCACACGTGCTGGGGGGTATCTCTCTCTATCACTTACCCCTGACCCAGCAGGCTGGGAAGCTCTCATTCCACACGTGCGGGGGTGGGGAGGGGGAGTATCTCTCTCAATCACTTACCCCTGACCCAGCAGGGTGGGAAGCTCTCATTCCACACATGCGGGGAGGGGGTATCTCTTTCTATCACTTACCCCTGACCCAGCACGGTGGGAAGCTCTCATTCCACACATGTGGGGGGAGGGGAGGTATCTCTCTCTATCACTTACCCCTGACCCAGCAGGGTGGGAAGCTCTCATTCCACATGTGCTGGGGGGGGGGGTATCTCTCTCTATCACTTACCCCTGACCCAGCAGGGTGGGAAGCTCTCATTCCACACGTGCTGGGGGTATCTCTCTCTATCGCTTACCCCTGACCCAGCAGGGTGGGAAGCTCTCATTCCACACGTGCTGGGGGGTATCTCTCTCTATCACTTACCCCTGACCCAGCAGGCTGGGAAGCTCTCATTCCACACGTGCGGGGGTGGGGAGGGGGAGTATCTCTGTCAATCACTTACCCCTGACCCAGCAGGGTGGGAAGCTCTCATTCCACACATGCGGGGAGGGGGTATCTCTTTCTATCACTTACCCCTGACCCAGCACGGTGGGAAGCTCTCATTCCACACATGCGGGGGGAGGGGAGGTATCTCTCTCTATCACTTACCCCTGACCCAGCAGGGTGGGAAGCTCTCATTCCACACGTGCTGGGGGGGGGTATCTCTCTCTATCACTTACCCCTGACCCAGCAGGGTGGGAATCTCTCATTCCACACATGCTGGGGGGGTATCTCTCTCTATCACTTACCCCTGACCCAGCAGGGTGGAAAGCTCTCATTCCACACGTGCTGGGGGGGTATCTCTCTCCATCACTTACCCCTGACCCAGCAGGGTGGGAAGCTCTCATTCCACACATTCCTCAGGTACAAATCGAGGGTACAAGGACATGGCACGAGAGAGGTGAATAATAGGAAAATGTCCAGCATGGAAGAAAGGGGGGGTGGGTACTCATGACACAACCCAATGGAAGCTGAGCCCTGGGACGAAGAGCAGGACAATGTCCAATAGAAGCTGAGCCCTGGGACAAAGAGCAGGACAATGTCCAATGGAAGCTGAGCCCTGGGACGAAGAGCAGGACAATGTCCAATGGAAGCTGAGCCCTGGGACAAAGAGCAGGACAATGTCCAGTGGAAGCTGAGCCCTGGGACAAAGAGAAGGGCCATGTCCAGTGGAAGCTGAGCCCTGGGACAAAGAGCAGGACAATGTCCAATGGAAGCTGAGCCCTGGGACAAAGAGCAGGACAATGTCCAATGGAAGGTGAGCCCTGGGACAAAGAGCAGGACAATGTCCAATGGAAGGTGAGCCCTGGGACGAACAGCAGGGCAACGTCGAGTGGAAGCTGAGCCCTGGGACGAAGAGCAGGACAATGTCCAATGGAAGCTGACCCCTGGGACGAAGAGCAGGACAACGTCCAGTGGAAGCTGAGCCCTAGGACGAAGAGCAGGACAATGTCGAGTGGAAGCTGAGCCCTGGGACGAAGAGCAGGACAACGTCCAATGGAAGCTGAGCCCTGAGATGAAGAGCAGGACAATGTCGAGTGGAAGTTGAACCCTGGGACGAAGAGCAGGACAATGTCCAATGGAAGCTGAGCCCTAGGACAAAGAGCAGGACAATGTCCAATGGAAGCTGAGCCCTGGGACGAAGAACAGGACAATGTTCAGTGGAAGCTGAGCCCTGGGACAAAGAGCAGGACAATGACCAATGTAAGCTGAGCCCTGGGACAAAGAGCAGGACAATGTCCAATGGAAGCTGAGGCCTGGGAGGAAGAGCAGGACAATGTCCAGTGGAAGCTGAGCCCTGGGACGAAGAGCAGGACAATGTCCAATGGAAGCTGAGCCCTGGGACGAAGAGCAGGAGAATGTCGCTTGGAAGCTGAGCCCTGGGACGAAGAGCAGGACAATGTCCAATGGAAGCTGAGCCCTGGGACGAAGAGCAGGACAAGGTCCAATGGAAGCTGAGCCCTGGGACAAAGAGCAGGACAATGTCCAATGGAGGCTGAGCCATGGGACGAAGAGCAGGACAACGTCGAGTGGAAGCTGAGCCCTGAGACGAAGAGCAGGACAATGTCCAATGGGAGCTGAGCCCTGGGACAAAGAGCAGGAGAATGTCGCGTGGAAGCTGAGCCCTGGGACGAAGAGCAGGACAATGTCCAATGGAAGCTGAGCCCTGGGACGAAGAGCAGGACAAGGTCCAATGGAAGCTGAGCCCTGGGACAAAGAGCAGGACAATGTCCAATGGAGGCTGAGCCAAGGGACGTAGAGCAGGACAACGTCGAGTGGAAGCTGAGCCCTGGGACGAAGAGCAGGACAATGTCCAATGGAAGCTGACCCCTGGGACGAAGAGCAGGACAATGTCCAGTGGAAGCTGAGCCCTGGGACGAAGAGCAGGACAATGTCGACTTAAAGCTGAGCCCTGGGACGAAGAGCAGGACAACATCCAATGGAATCTGAGCCCTGAGATGAAGAACAGGACAATGTCCAGTGGAAGCTGAGGCATGGGACGAAGAGCAGGACAATGTCCAGTGGAAGCTGAGCCCTGGGACGAAGAGCAGGACAGTGTCGAGTGGAAGCTGAGGCCTGGGACAAAGAGCAGGACAATGTCCAGTGGAAGCTGAGGCATGGGACGAAGAGCAGGACAATGTCCAGTGGAAGCTGAGCCCTGGGACGAAGAGCAGGACAGTGTCGAGTGGAAGCTGAGGCCTGGGACGAAGAGCAGGATAATGTCCAGTGGAAGCTGAGCCCTGGGACAAAGAGCAGGACAATGTCGAGTGGAAGCTGAGCCCTGGGACGAAGAGCAGGACAATGTCCAATGGAAGCTGAGCCCTGGGACGAAGAGCAGGACAATGTCCAATGGAAGCTGAGCCCTGGGACGAAGAGCAGGACAATGTCGAGTGGAAGCTGAGCCCTGGGACGAAGAGCAGGACAATGTCCAATGGAAGCTGAGCCCTGGGACAAAGAGCAGGACAATGTCCAGTGGAAGCTGAGCCCTGGGAAGAAGAGCAGGACAATGTCCAATGGAAGCTGAGCCCTCGAACAAAGAGCAGGACAATGTCCAATGGAAGCTGATCCCTGGGACGAAGAACAGGACAATGTCCAGTGAAAGCTGAGCCCTGGGACAAAGAGCAGGACAATGACCAATGGAAGCAGAGCCCTGGGACAAAGATCAGGACAATGTCCAGTGGAAGCTGAGGCATGGGACGAAGAGCAGGACAATGTCCAGTGGAAGCTGAGCCCTGGGACGAAGAGCAGGACAGTGTCGAGTGGAAGCTGAGGCCTGGGACGAAGAGAAGGACCATGTCCAGTGGAAGCTGAGCCCTGGGACAAAGAGCAGGACAATGTCCAATGGAAGCTGAGCCCTGGGACAAAGAGCAGGACAATGTCCAATGGAAGCTGAGCCCTGGGACGAACAGCAGGACAACGTCGAGTGGAAGCTGAGCTCTGGGACGAAGAGCAGGACAATGTCCAATGGAAGCTGACCCCTGGGACGAAGAGCAGGACAACGTCCAGTGGAAGCTGAGCCCTGGGACGAAGAGCAGGACAATGTCGAGTGGAAGCTGAGCCCTGGGACGAAGAGCAGGACAACGTCCAATGGAACCTGAGCCCTGAGATGAAGAGCAGGACAATGTCGAGTGGAAGTTGAGCCCTGGGACGAAGAGCAGGACAATGTCCAATGGAAGCTGAGCCCTAGGACAAAGAGCAGGACAATGTCCAATGGAAGCTGAGCCCTGGGACGAAGAACAGGACAATGTCCAGTGGAAGCTGAGCCCTGGGACAAAGAGCAGGACAATGACCAATGGAAGCTGAGCCCTGGGACAAAGAGCAGGACAATGTCCAATGGAAGCTGAACCCTGGGAGGAAGAGCAGGACAATGTCCAGTGGAAGCTGAGCCCTGGGACGAAGAGCAGGACAGTGTCAAGTGGAAGCTGAGGCCTGGGACAAAGAGCAGGACAATATCCAGTGGAAGCTGAGCCCTGGGACGAAGAGCAGGACAATGTAGAGTGGAAGTTTAGCCCTGGGACGAAGAGCAGGACAATGTCCAATGGAAGCTGAGCCCTGGGACGAAGAGCAGGACAATGTCCAATGGAAGCTGAGCCCTGGGACGAAGAGCAGGACAATGTCGAGTGGAAGTTGAGCCCTGGGACGAAGAGCAGGACAATGTCCAATGGAAGCTGAGCCCTGGGACGAAGAGCAGGACAATGTCCAATGGAAGCTGAGCCCTGGGACGAAGAGGAGGACAAAGTCCAATGGAAGCTGAGCCCTAGGACAAAGAGCAAGACAATGTCCAATGGAAGCTGAGCCCTGGGATGAAGAGCAGCACAATGTCCAATGGAAGCTGAGCCCTGGGACAAAGAGCAGGACAACGTCCAATGGAAGCTGAGCCCTAGGACGAACAGCAGGACAACGTCGAGTGGAAGCTGAGCCCTGGGACGAAGAGCAGGACAATGTCCAATGGAAGCTGACCCCTGGGACGAAGAGCAGGACAACGTCCAGTGGAAGCTGAGCCCTGGGACGAAGAGCAGGACAATGTCGAGTGGAAGCTGAGCCATGGGACGAAGAGCAGGACAATGTCGAGTGGAAGCTGAGCCCTGGGACGAAGAGCAGGACAACGTCCAATGGAAGCTGAGCCCTGAGATGAAGAGCAGGACAATGTCGAGTGGAAGTTGAGCCCTGGGATGAAGAGCAGGACAATGTCCAATGGAAGCTGAGCCCTAGGACAAAGAGCAGGACAATGTCCAATGGAAGCTGAGCCCTGGGACGAAGAACAGGACAATGTCCAGTGGAAGCTGAGCCCTGGGACAAAGAGCAGGACAATGACCAATGGAAGCTGAGCCCTGGGACAAAGAGCAGGACAATGTCCAATGGAAGCTGAGGCCTGGGAGGAAGAGCAGGACAATGTCCAGTGGAAGCTGAGCCCTGGGACGAAGAGCAGGACAGTGTCAAGTGGAAGCTGAGGCCTGGGACGAGGAGCAGGACAATGTCCAGTGGAAGCTGAGCCCTGGGACGAAGAGCAGGACAATGTCGAGTGGAAGCTTAGCCCTGGGACGAAGAGCAGAACAATGTCCAATGGACGCTGAGCCCTGGGACGAAGAGCAGGACAATGTCCAGTGGAAGCTGAGCCCTGGGACGAAGAGCAGGACAATGTCCATCGGAAGCTGAGCCCTGGGACGAAGAGCAGGACAATGTCGAGTGGAAGCTGAGCCCTGGGACAAAGAGCAGGACAATGTCCAATGGAAGCTGAGCCCTGGGACAAAGAGCAGGACAATGTCCAATGGAAGCCGAGCCCTGGAACAAAGAGCAGGACAATGTCCAATGGAAGCTCAGCCCTGGGACGAAGAGCAGGACAATGTCCAATGGAAGCTGAGCCCTGGGACGAAGAGCAGGACAAGGTCCAATGGAAGCTGAGCCCTGGGACAAAGAGCAGGACAATGTCCAATGGAAGCTGAGCCCTGGGACGAAGAGCAGGACAACGTCCAGTGGAAGCTGAGCCCTGGGACGAAGAGCAGGACAATGTCCAATGGAAGCTGACCCCTGGGACGAAGAGCAGGACAACGTCCAGTGGAAGCTGAGCCCTGGGACGAAGAGCAGGACAATGTCGACTTAAAGCTGAGCCCTGGGACGAAGAGCAGGACAACATCCAATGGAATCTGAGCCCTGAGATGAAGAACAGGACAATGTCCAGTGGAAGCTGAGGCATGGGACGAAGAGCAGGACAATGTCCAGTGGAAGCTGAGCCCTGGGACGAAGAGCAGGACAGTGTCGAGTGGAAGCTGAGGCCTGGGACGAAGAGCAGGACAATGTCCAGTGGAAGCTGAGGCATGGGACGAAGAGCAGGACAATGTCCAGTGGAAGCTGAGCCCTGGGACGAAGAGCAGGACAGTGTCGAGTGGAAGCTGAGGCCTGGGACGAAGAGCAGGACAATGTCCAGTGGAAGCTGAGCCCTGGGACAAAGAGCAGGACAATGTCGAGTGGAAGCTGAGCCCTGGGACGAAGAGCAGGACAATGTCCAATGGAAGCTGAGCCCTGGGACGAAGAGCAGGACAATGTCCAATGGAAGCTGAGCCCTGGGACGAAGAGCAGGACAATGTCGAGTGGAAGCTGAGCCCTGGGACGAAGAGCAGGACAATGTCCAATGGAAGCTGAGCCCTGGGACAAAGAGCAGGACAATGTCCAGTGGAAGCTGAGCCCTGGGACGAAGAGCAGGACAATGTCCAATGGAAGCTGAGCCCTCGAACAAAGAGCAGGACAATGTCCAATGGAAGCTGATCCCTAGGACGAAGAACAGGACAATGTCCAGTGGAAGCTCAGCCCTGGGACAAAGAGCAGGACAATGACCAATGGAAGCAGAGCCCTGGGACAAAGATCAGGACAATGTCCAGTGGAAGCTGAGGCATGGGACGAAGAGCAGGACAATGTCCAGTGGAAGCTGAGCCCTGGGACGAAGAGCAGGACAGTGTTGAGTGGAAGCTGAGGCCTGGGACGAAGAGAAGGACCATGTCCAGTGGAAGCTGAGCCCTGGGACAAAGAGCAGGACAATGTCCAATGGAAGCTGAGCCCTGGGACAAAGAGCAGGACAATGTCCAATGGAAGCTGAGCCCTGGGATGAACAGCAGGACAACGTCGAGTGGAAGCTGAGCTCTGGGACGAAGAGCAGGACAATGTCCAATGGAAGCTGACCCCTGGGACGAAGAGCAGGACAACGTCCAGTGGAAGCTGAGCCCTGGGACGAAGAGCAGGACAATGTCGAGTGGAAGCTGAGCCCTGGGACGAAGAGCAGGACAACGTCCAATGGAACCTGAGCCCTGAGATGAAGAGCAGGACAATGTCGAGTGGAAGCTGAGCCCTGGGACGAAGAGCAGGACAATGTCCAATGGAAGCTGAGCCCTAGGACAAAGAGCAGGACAATGTCCAATGGAAGCTGAGCCCTGGGACGAAGAACAGGACAATGTCCAGTGGAAGCTGAGCCCTGGGACAAAGAGCAGGACAATGACCAATGGAAGCTGAGCCCTGGGACAAAGAGCAGGAAAATGTCCAATGGAAGCTGAACCCTGGGAGGAAGAGCAGGACAATGTCCAGTGGAAGCTGAGCCCTGGGACGAAGAGCAGGACAGTGTCAAGTAGAAGCTGAGGCCTGGGACAAAGAGCAGGACAATATCCAGTGGAAGCTGAGCCCTGGGACGAAGAGCAGGACAATGTCGAGTGGAAGTTTAGCCCTGGGACGAAGAGCAGGACAATGTCCAATGGAAGCTGAGCCCTGGGACGAAGAGCAGGACAATGTCCAATGGAAGCTGAGCCCTGGGACGAAGAGCAGGACAATGTCGAGTGGAAGCTGAGCCCTGGTACGAAGAGCAGGACAATGTCCAATGGAAGCTGAGCCCTGGGACGAAGAGCAGGACAATGTCCAATGGAAGCTGAGCCCTGGGACAAAGAGCAGGACAATGTCCAATGGAAGCTGAGTCCTGGGACGAAGAGCAGGACAACGTCCAGTGGAAGCTGAGCCCTGAGACGAAGAGCAGGACAATGCTCTTCGTCCCAGGGCTGCTCTGAGCCCTGGGACAAAGAGCAGGAGAATGTCGAGTGGAAGCTGAGCCCTGGGACGAAGAGCAGGACAATGTCCAATGGAAGCTGAGCCCTGGGACGAAGAGCAGGACAAGGTCCAATGGAAGCTGAGCCCTGGGACGAAGAGCAGGACAATGTCCAATGGAAGCTGAGCCCTGGGACGAAGAGGAGGACAAAGTCCAATGGAAGCTGAGCCCTAGGACAAAGAGCAAGACAATGTCCAATGGAAGCTGAGCCCTGGGATGAAGAGCAGCACAATGTCCAATGGAAGCTGAGCCCTGGGACAAAGAGCAGGACAATGTCCAATGGAAGCTGAGCCCTAGGACGAACAGCAGGACAACGTCGAGTGGAAGCTGAGCCCTGGGACGAAGAGCAGGACAATGTCCAATGGAAGCTGACCCCTGGGACGAAGAGCAGGACAACGTCCAGTGGAAGCTGAGCCCTGGGACGAAGAGCAGGACAATGTCGAGTGGAAGCTGAGCCATGGGACGAAGAGCAGGACAATGTCGAGTGGAAGCTGAGCCCTGGGACGAAGAGCAGGACAACGTCCAATGGAAGCTGAGCCCTGAGATGAAGAGCAGGACAATGTCGAGTGGAAGTTGAGCCCTGGGATGAAGAGCAGGACAATGTCCAATGGAAGCTGAGCCCTAGGACAAAGAGCAGGACAATGTCCAATGGAAGCTGAGCCCTGGGACGAAGAACAGGACAATGTCCAGTGGAAGCTGAGCCCTGGTACGAAGAGCAGGACAATGACCAATGGAAGCTGAGCCCTGGGACAAAGAGCAGGACAATGTCCAATGGAAGCTGAGGCCTGGGAGGAAGAGCAGGACAATGTCCAGTGGAAGCTGAGCCCTGGGACGAAGAGCAGGACAGTGTCAAGTGGAAGCTGAGGCCTGGGACGAGGAGCAGGACAATGTCCAGTGGAAGCTGAGCCCTGGGACGAAGAGCAGGACAATGTCGAGTGGAAGCTTAGCCCTGGGACGAAGAGCAGAACAATGTCCAATGGACGCTGAGCCCTGGGACGAAGAGCAGGACAATGTCCAGTGGAAGCTGAGCCCTGGGACGAAGAGCAGGACAATGTCCATCGGAAGCTGAGCCCTGGGACGAAGAGCAGGACAATGTCGAGTGGAAGCTGAGCCCTGGGACAAAGAGCAGGACAATGTCCAATGGAAGCTGAGCCCTGGGACAAAGAGCAGGACAATGTCCAATGGAAGCCGAGCCCTGGAACAAAGAGCAGGACAATGTCCAATGGAAGCTCAGCCCTGGGACGAAGAGCAGGACAATGTCCAATGGAAGCTGAGCCCTGGGACGAAGAGCAGGACAAGGTCCAATGGAAGCTGAGCCCTGGGACAAAGAGCAGGACAATGTCCAATGGAAGCTGAGCCCTGGGACGAAGAGCAGGACAACGTCCAGTGGAAGCTGAGCCCTGGGACGAAGAGCAGGACAATGTCCAATGGAAGCTGACCCCTGGGACGAAGAGCAGGACAACGTCCAGTGGAAGCTGAGCCCTGGGACGAAGAGCAGGACAATGTCGACTTAAAGCTGAGCCCTGGGACGAAGAGCAGGACAACATCCAATGGAATCTGAGCCCTGAGATGAAGAACAGGACAATGTCCAGTGGAAGCTGAGGCATGGGACGAAGAGCAGGACAATGTCCAGTGGAAGCTGAGCCCTGGGACGAAGAGCAGGACAGTGTCGAGTGGAAGCTGAGGCCTGGGACGAAGAGCAGGACAATGTCCAGTGGAAGCTGAGGCATGGGACGAAGAGCAGGACAATGTCCAGTGGAAGCTGAGCCCTGGGACGAAGAGCAGGACAGTGTCGAGTGGAAGCTGAGGCCTGGGACGAAGAGCAGGACAATGTCCAGTGGAAGCTGAGCCCTGGGACAAAGAGCAGGACAATGTCGAGTGGAAGCTGAGCCCTGGGACGAAGAGCAGGACAATGTCCAATGGAAGCTGAGCCCTGGGACGAAGAGCAGGACAATGTCCAATGGAAGCTGAGCCCTGGGACGAAGAGCAGGACAATGTCGAGTGGAAGCTGAGCCCTGGGACGAAGAGCAGGACAATGTCCAATGGAAGCTGAGCCCTGGGACAAAGAGCAGGACAATGTCCAGTGGAAGCTGAGCCCTGGGACGAAGAGCAGGACAATGTCCAATGGAAGCTGAGCCCTCGAACAAAGAGCAGGACAATGTCCAATGGAAGCTGATCCCTAGGACGAAGAACAGGACAATGTCCAGTGGAAGCTCAGCCCTGGGACAAAGAGCAGGACAATGACCAATGGAAGCAGAGCCCTGGGACAAAGATCAGGACAATGTCCAGTGGAAGCTGAGGCATGGGACGAAGAGCAGGACAATGTCCAGTGGAAGCTGAGCCCTGGGACGAAGAGCAGGACAGTGTTGAGTGGAAGCTGAGGCCTGGGACGAAGAGAAGGACCATGTCCAGTGGAAGCTGAGCCCTGGGACAAAGAGCAGGACAATGTCCAATGGAAGCTGAGCCCTGGGACAAAGAGCAGGACAATGTCCAATGGAAGCTGAGCCCTGGGATGAACAGCAGGACAACGTCGAGTGGAAGCTGAGCTCTGGGACGAAGAGCAGGACAATGTCCAATGGAAGCTGACCCCTGGGACGAAGAGCAGGACAACGTCCAGTGGAAGCTGAGCCCTGGGACGAAGAGCAGGACAATGTCGAGTGGAAGCTGAGCCCTGGGACGAAGAGCAGGACAACGTCCAATGGAACCTGAGCCCTGAGATGAAGAGCAGGACAATGTCGAGTGGAAGTTGAGCCCTGGGACGAAGAGCAGGACAATGTCCAATGGAAGCTGAGCCCTAGGACAAAGAGCAGGACAATGTCCAATGGAAGCTGAGCCCTGGGACGAAGAACAGGACAATGTCCAGTGGAAGCTGAGCCCTGGGACAAAGAGCAGGACAATGACCAATGGAAGCTGAGCCCTGGGACAAAGAGCAGGACAATGTCCAATGGAAGCTGAACCCTGGGAGGAAGAGCAGGACAATGTCCAGTGGAAGCTGAGCCCTGGGACGAAGAGCAGGACAGTGTCAAGTAGAAGCTGAGGCCTGGGACAAAGAGCAGGACAATATCCAGTGGAAGCTGAGCCCTGGGACGAAGAGCAGGACAATGTCGAGTGGAAGTTTAGCCCTGGGACGAAGAGCAGGACAATGTCCAATGGAAGCTGAGCCCTGGGACAAAGAGCAGGACAATGTCCAATGGAAGCTGAGCCCTGGGACGAAGAGCAGGACAATGTCGAGTGGAAGCTGAGCCCTGGTACGAAGAGCAGGACAATGTCCAATGGAAGCTGAGCCCTGGGACGAAGAGCAGGACAATGTCCAATGGAAGCTGAGCCCTGGGACAAAGAGCAGGACAATGTCCAATGGAAGCTGAGTCCTGGGACGAAGAGCAGGACAACGTCCAGTGGAAGCTGAGCCCTGAGACGAAGAGCAGGACAATGTCCAATGGGAGCTGAGCCCTGGGACAAAGAGCAGGAGAATGTCGAGTGGAAGCTGAGCCCTGGGATGAAGAGCAGGACAATGTCCAATGGAAGCTGAGCCCTGGGACGAAGAGCAGGACAAGGTCCAATGGAAGCTGAGCCCTGGGACGAAGAGCAGGACAATGTCCAATGGAAGCTGAGCCCTGGGACGAAGAGGAGGACAAAGTCCAATGGAAGCTGAGCCCTAGGACAAAGAGCAAGACAATGTCCAATGGAAGCTGAGCCCTGGGATGAAGAGCAGCACAATGTCCAATGGAAGCTGAGCCCTGGGACAAAGAGCAGGACAATGTCCAATGGAAGCTGAGCCCTAGGACGAACAGCAGGACAACGTCGAGTGGAAGCTGAGCCCTGGGACGAAGAGCAGGACAATGTCCAATGGAAGCTGACCCCTGGGACGAAGAGCAGGACAACGTCCAGTGGAAGCTGAGCCCTGGGACGAAGAGCAGGACAATGTCGAGTGGAAGCTGAGCCATGGGACGAAGAGCAGGACAATGTCGAGTGGAAGCTGAGCCCTGGGACGAAGAGCAGGACAACGTCCAATGGAAGCTGAGCCCTGAGATGAAGAGCAGGACAATGTCGAGTGGAAGTTGAGCCCTGGGATGAAGAGCAGGACAATGTCCAATGGAAGCTGAGCCCTAGGACAAAGAGCAGGACAATGTCCAATGGAAGCTGAGCCCTGGGACGAAGAACAGGACAATGTCCAGTGGAAGCTGAGCCCTGGTACGAAGAGCAGGACAATGACCAATGGAAGCTGAGCCCTGGGACAAAGAGCAGGACAATGTCCAATGGAAGCTGAGGCCTGGGAGGAAGAGCAGGACAATGTCCAGTGGAAGCTGAGCCCTGGGACGAAGAGCAGGACAGTGTCAAGTGGAAGCTGAGGCCTGGGACGAGGAGCAGGACAATGTCCAGTGGAAGCTGAGCCCTGGGACGAAGAGCAGGACAATGTCGAGTGGAAGCTTAGCCCTGGGACGAAGAGCAGAACAATGTCCAATGGACGCTGAGCCCTGGGACGAAGAGCAGGACAATGTCCAGTGGAAGCTGAGCCCTGGGACGAAGAGCAGGACAATGTCCATCGGAAGCTGAGCCCTGGGACGAAGAGCAGGACAATGTCGAGTGGAAGCTGAGCCCTGGGACAAAGAGCAGGACAATGTCCAATGGAAGCTGAGCCCTGGGACAAAGAGCAGGACAATGTCCAATGGAAGCCGAGCCCTGGAACAAAGAGCAGGACAATGTCCAATGGAAGCTCAGCCCTGGGACGAAGAGCAGGACAATGTCCAATGGAAGCTGAGCCCTGGGACGAAGAGCAGGACAAGGTCCAATGGAAGCTGAGCCCTGGGACAAAGAGCAGGACAATGTCCAATGGAAGCTGAGCCCTGGGACGAAGAGCAGGACAACGTCCAGTGGAAGCTGAGCCCTGGGACGAAGAGCAGGACAATGTCCAATGGAAGCTGACCCCTGGGACGAAGAGCAGGACAACGTCCAGTGGAAGCTGAGCCCTGGGACGAAGAGCAGGACAATGTCGACTTAAAGCTGAGCCCTGGGACGAAGAGCAGGACAACATCCAATGGAATCTGAGCCCTGAGATGAAGAACAGGACAATGTCCAGTGGAAGCTGAGGCATGGGACGAAGAGCAGGACAATGTCCAGTGGAAGCTGAGCCCTGGGACGAAGAGCAGGACAGTGTCGAGTGGAAGCTGAGGCCTGGGACGAAGAGCAGGACAATGTCCAGTGGAAGCTGAGGCATGGGACGAAGAGCAGGACAATGTCCAGTGGAAGCTGAGCCCTGGGACGAAGAGCAGGACAGTGTCGAGTGGAAGCTGAGGCCTGGGACGAAGAGCAGGACAATGTCCAGTGGAAGCTGAGCCCTGGGACAAAGAGCAGGACAATGTCGAGTGGAAGCTGAGCCCTGGGACGAAGAGCAGGACAATGTCCAATGGAAGATGAGCCCTGGGACGAAGAGCAGGACAATGTCCAATGGAAGCTGAGCCCTGGGACGAAGAGCAGGACAATGTCGAGTGGAAGCTGAGCCCTGGGACGAAGAGCAGGACAATGTCCAATGGAAGCTGAGCCCTGGGACAAAGAGCAGGACAATGTCCAGTGGAAGCTGAGCCCTGGGACGAAGAGCAGGACAATGTCCAATGGAAGCTGAGCCCTCGAACAAAGAGCAGGACAATGTCCAATGGAAGCTGATCCCTAGGACGAAGAACAGGACAATGTCCAGTGGAAGCTCAGCCCTGGGACAAAGAGCAGGACAATGACCAATGGAAGCAGAGCCCTGGGACAAAGATCAGGACAATGTCCAGTGGAAGCTGAGGCATGGGACGAAGAGCAGGACAATGTCCAGTGGAAGCTGAGCCCTGGGACGAAGAGCAGGACAGTGTTGAGTGGAAGCTGAGGCCTGGGACGAAGAGAAGGACCATGTCCAGTGGAAGCTGAGCCCTGGGACAAAGAGCAGGACAATGTCCAATGGAAGCTGAGCCCTGGGACAAAGAGCAGGACAATGTCCAATGGAAGCTGAGCCCTGGGATGAACAGCAGGACAACGTCGAGTGGAAGCTGAGCTCTGGGACGAAGAGCAGGACAATGTCCAATGGAAGCTGACCCCTGGGACGAAGAGCAGGACAACGTCCAGTGGAAGCTGAGCCCTGGGACGAAGAGCAGGACAATGTCGAGTGGAAGCTGAGCCCTGGGACGAAGAGCAGGACAACGTCCAATGGAACCTGAGCCCTGAGATGAAGAGCAGGACAATGTCGAGTGGAAGTTGAGCCCTGGGACGAAGAGCAGGACAATGTCCAATGGAAGCTGAGCCCTAGGACAAAGAGCAGGACAATGTCCAATGGAAGCTGAGCCCTGGGACGAAGAACAGGACAATGTCCAGTGGAAGCTGAGCCCTGGGACAAAGAGCAGGACAATGACCAATGGAAGCTGAGCCCTGGGACAAAGAGCAGGACAATGTCCAATGGAAGCTGAACCCTGGGAGGAAGAGCAGGACAATGTCCAGTGGAAGCTGAGCCCTGGGACGAAGAGCAGGACAGTGTCAAGTAGAAGCTGAGGCCTGGGACAAAGAGCAGGACAATATCCAGTGGAAGCTGAGCCCTGGGACGAAGAGCAGGACAATGTCGAGTGGAAGTTTAGCCCTGGGACGAAGAGCAGGACAATGTCCAATGGAAGCTGAGCCCTGGGACGAAGAGCAGGACAATGTCCAATGGAAGCTGAGCCCTGGGACGAAGAGCAGGACAATGTCGAGTGGAAGCTGAGCCCTGGTACGAAGAGCAGGACAATGTCCAATGGAAGCTGAGCCCTGGGACGAAGAGCAGGACAATGTCCAATGGAAGCTGAGCCCTGGGACAAAGAGCAGGACAATGTCCAATGGAAGCTGAGCCCTGGGACGAAGAGCAGGACAACGTCCAATGGAAGCTGAGCCCTGGGACAAAGAGCAGGACAATGTCCAATAGAAGCTGAGCCCTGGGACGAAGAGCAGGACAATGTCGAGTTAAAGCTGAGCCCTGGGACGAAGAGCAGGACAATGTCCAATGGAAGCTGAGCCCTGGGATGAAGAGCAGGACAACGTCCAGTGGAAGCTGAGCCCTGGGACGAAGAGCAGGACAATGTCGAGTTAAAGCTGAGCCCTGGGACGAAGAGCAGGACAACGTCCAATGGAAGCTGAGCCCTGAGATGAAGAGCAGGAAAATGTCGAGTGGAAGCTGAGCCCTGGGACGAAGAGCAGGACAATGTCCAATGGAAGCTGAGCCCTCGAACAAAGAGCAGGACAATGTCCAATGGAAGCTGAGCCCTGGGACGAAGAACAGGACAATGTCCAGTGGAAGCTGAGCCCTGGGACAAAGAGCAGGACAATGACCAATGGAAGCTAGGCCTGGGACAAAGATCAGGGTAATGTCCAATGGAAGCTGAGGCATGGGACGAAGAGCTGGACAATGTCCAGTGGAAGCTGAGCCCTGGGACGAAGAGCAGGACAGTGTCGAGTGGAAGCTGAGGCCTGGGACGAAGAGCAGGACAATGTCCAGTGGAAGCTGAGCCCTGGGACGAAGAGCAGGAGAATGTCGAGTGGAAGTTGAGCACTGGGACGAAGAGCAGGACAATGTCCAATGGAAGCTGAGCCCTGGGACGAAGAGCAGGACAATGTCCAATGGAAGCTGAGCCCTGGGATGAAGAGCAGGACAATGTTGAGTGGAAGCTGAGCCCTGGGACGAAGAGCAGGAGAATGTCCAATGGAAGCTGAGCCCTGGGACAAAGAGCAGGACAATGTCGAGTGGAAGCTGAGCCCTGGGACGAAGAGCAGGACAGTGTCGAGTGGAAGCTGAGGCCTGGGACGAAGAGCAGGAGAATGTCCAGTGGAAGCTAAGCCCTGGGACGAAGAGCAGGAGAATGTCGAGTGGAAGTTGAGGACTGGGACGAAGAGCAGGACAATGTCCAATGGAAGCTGAGCCCTGGGACGAAGAGCAGGACAATGTCCAATGGAAGCTGAGCCCTGGGACGAAGAGCAGGACAATGTTGAGTGGAAGCTGAGCCCTGGGACGAAGAGCAGGACAATGTCCAATGGAAGCTGAGCCCTGGGACAAAGAGCAGGCCAATGTCCAGTGGAAGCTGAGCCCTGGGACGAAGAGCAGGACAATGTCCAGTGGAAGCTGAGCCCTGGGACGAAGAGCAGGACAATGTCGAGTGGAAGCTGAGCCCTGGGACGAAGAGCAGGACAATGTCCAATGGAAGCTGAGCCCTCGAACAAGGAGAAGGACAATGTCCAATGAAAGCAGAGCCCTGGGATGAAGAACAGGACAATGTCCAGTGGAAGCTGAGCCCTGGGACAAAGAGCAGGACAATGACCAATGGAAGCTGAGCCCTGGGACAAAGATCAGGACAATGTCCAATGGAAGCTGAGGCATGGGACGAAGAGCAGGACAATGTCCAGTGGAAGCTGAGTCCTGGGACGATGAGCAGGACAATGTCCAGTGGAAGTTGAGCCCTGGGACGAAGAGCAGGACAATGTCCAGTGGAAGTTGAGCCCTGGGACGAAGAGCAGGACAATGTCCAGTGGAAGCTGAGCCCTGGGACGAAGAGCAGGACAATGTCGAGTGGAAGCTGAGCCCTGGGACGAAGAGCAGGACAATGTCCAATGGAAGCTGACCCCTGGGACGAAGAGCAGGACAATGTTGAGTGGAAGTTGAGCCCTGGGACGAAGAGCAGGACAATGTCCAGTGGAAGCTGAGCCCTGGGACGAAGAGCAGGACAATGTCGAGTGGAAGCTGAGCCCTGGGACGAAGAGCAGGACAACGTCCAATGGAAGCTGAGCCCTGAGATGAAGAGCAGGACAATGTCGAGTGGAAGTTGAGCCCTGGGACGAAGAGCAGGACAATGTCCAATGGAAGCTGAGCCCTAGGACAAAGAGCAGGACAATGTCCAATGGAAGCTGAGCCCTGGGACGAAGAGCAGGACAATGTCCAATGGAAGCTGAGCCCTGGGACGAAGAGCAGGACAATGACCAATGGAAGCTGAGCCCTGGGACAAAGAGCAGGACAATGTCCAATGGAAGCTGAGCCCTGGGACAAAGAGCAGGACAATGTCCAATGGAAGCCGAGCCCTGGAACAAAGAGCAGGACAATGTCCAATGGAAGCTCAGCCCTGGGACGAAGAGCAGGACAATGTCCAATGGAAGCTAAGCCCTGGGACAAAGAGCTGGACAATGTCCAATGGAAGCTGAGCCCTGGGACGAAGAGCAGGACAAGGTCCAATGGAAGCTGAGCCCTGGGACAAAGAGCAGGACAATGTCCAATAGAAGCTGAGCCCTGGGACGAAGAGCAGGACAATGTCGAGTTAAAGCTGAGCCCTGGGACGAAGAGCAGGACAATGTCCAATGGAAGCTGAGCCCTGGGATGAAGAGCAGGACAACGTCCAGTGGAAGCTGAGCCCTGGGACGAAGAGCAGGACAATGTCGAGTTAAAGCTGAGCCCTGGGACGAAGAGCAGGACAACGTCCAATGGAAGCTGAGCCCTGAGATGAAGAGCAGGAAAATGTCGAGTGGAAGCTGAGCCCTGGGACGAAGAGCAGGACAATGTCCAATGGAAGCTGAGCCCTCGAACAAAGAGCAGGACAATGTCCAATGGAAGCTGAGCCCTGGGACGAAGAACAGGACAATGTCCAGTGGAAGCTGAGCCCTGGGACAAAGAGCAGGACAATGACCAATGGAAGCTAGGCCTGGGACAAAGATCAGGGTAATGTCCAATGGAAGCTGAGGCATGGGACGAAGAGCTGGACAATGTCCAGTGGAAGCTGAGCCCTGGGACGAAGAGCAGGACAGTGTCGAGTGGAAGCTGAGGCCTGGGACGAAGAGCAGGACAATGTCCAGTGGAAGCTGAGCCCTGGGACGAAGAGCAGGAGAATGTCGAGTGGAAGTTGAGCACTGGGACGAAGAGCAGGACAATGTCCAATGGAAGCTGAGCCCTGGGACGAAGAGCAGGACAATGTCCAATGGAAGCTGAGCCCTGGGATGAAGAGCAGGACAATGTTGAGTGGAAGCTGAGCCCTGGGACGAAGAGCAGGAGAATGTCCAATGGAAGCTGAGCCCTGGGACAAAGAGCAGGACAATGTCGAGTGGAAGCTGAGCCCTGGGACGAAGAGCAGGACAGTGTCGAGTGGAAGCTGAGGCCTGGGACGAAGAGCAGGAGAATGTCCAGTGGAAGCTGAGCCCTGGGACGAAGAGCAGGAGAATGTCGAGTGGAAGTTGAGGACTGGGACGAAGAGCAGGACAATGTCCAATGGAAGCTGAGCCCTGGGACGAAGAGCAGGACAATGTCCAATGGAAGCTGAGCCCTGGGACGAAGAGCAGGACAATGTTGAGTGGAAGCTGAGCCCTGGGACGAAGAGCAGGACAATGTCCAATGGAAGCTGAGCCCTGGGACAAAGAGCAGGCCAATGTCCAGTGGAAGCTGAGCCCTGGGACGAAGAGCAGGACAATGTCCAGTGGAAGCTGAGCCCTGGGACGAAGAGCAGGACAATGTCGAGTGGAAGCTGAGCCCTGGGACGAAGAGCAGGACAATGTCCAATGGAAGCTGAGCCCTCGAACAAGGAGAAGGACAATGTCCAATGAAAGCAGAGCCCTGGGATGAAGAACAGGACAATGTCCAGTGGAAGCTGAGCCCTGGGACAAAGAGCAGGACAATGACCAATGGAAGCTGAGCCCTGGGACAAAGATCAGGACAATGTCCAATGGAAGCTGAGGCATGGGACGAAGAGCAGGACAATGTCCAGTGGAAGCTGAGTCCTGGGACGAAGAGCAGGACAATGTCCAGTGGAAGTTGAGCCCTGGGACGAAGAGCAGGACAATGTCCAGTGGAAGTTGAGCCCTGGGACGAAGAGCAGGACAATGTCCAGTGGAAGCTGAGCCCTGGGACGAAGAGCAGGACAATGTCGAGTGGAAGCTGAGCCCTGGGACGAAGAGCAGGACAATGTCCAATGGAAGCTGACCCCTGGGACGAAGAGCAGGACAATGTTGAGTGGAAGTTGAGCCCTGGGACGAAGAGCAGGACAATGTCCAGTGGAAGCTGAGCCCTGGGACGAAGAGCAGGACAATGTCGAGTGGAAGCTGAGCCCTGGGACGAAGAGCAGGACAACGTCCAATGGAAGCTGAGCCCTGAGATGAAGAGCAGGACAATGTCGAGTGGAAGTTGAGCCCTGGGACGAAGAGCAGGACAATGTCCAATGGAAGCTGAGCCCTAGGACAAAGAGCAGGACAATGTCCAATGGAAGCTGAGCCCTGGGACGAAGAGCAGGACAATGTCCAATGGAAGCTGAGCCCTGGGACGAAGAGCAGGACAATGACCAATGGAAGCTGAGCCCTGGGACAAAGAGCAGGACAATGTCCAATGGAAGCTGAGGCCTGGGAGGAAGAGCAGGACAATGTCCAGTGGAAGCGGAGCCCTGGGACGAAGAGCAGGACAGTGTCAAGTGGAAGCTGAGGCCTGGGACGAAGAGCAGGACAATGTCCAATGGAAGCTGAGGCCTGGGAGGAAGAGCAGGACAATGTCCAGTGGAAGCTGAGCCCTGGGACGAAGAGCAGGACAGTGTCAAGTGGAAGCTGAGGCCTGGGACGAAGAGCAGGACAATGTCCAGTGGAAGCTGAGCCCTGGGACGAAGAGCAGGACAATGTCGAGTGGAAGCTTAGCCCTGGGACGAAGAGCAGGACAATGTCCAATGGAAGCTGAGCCCTGGAGACGAAGAGCAGGACAATGTCCAATGGAAGCTGAGCCCTGGGACGAAGAGCAGGACAATGTCGAGTGGAAGCTGAGCCCTGGGAGAAAGAGCAGGACAATGTCCAATGGAAGCTGAGCCCTGGGACGAAGAGCAGGACAATGTCCAATGGAAGCTGAGCCCTGGGACGAAGAGCAGGACAATGTACAATGGAAGCTGAGCCCTGGGACGAAGAGCAGGACAAAGTCCAGTGGAAGCTGAGCCCTGGGACGAAGAGCAGGACAATGTCCAATGGAAGCTAAGCCCTGGGACAAAGAGCAGGACAATGTCCAATGGAAGCTGAGCCCTAGGACAAAGAGCAGGACAATGTCCAATGGAAGCTGAGCCCTGGGACGAAGAACAGGACAATGTCCAGTGGAAGCTGAGCCCTGGGACAAAGAGCAGGACAATGACCAATGGAAGCTGAGCCCTGGGACAAAGAGCAGGACAATGTCCAATGGAAGCTGAGGCCTGGGAGGAAGAGCAGGACAATGTCCAGTGGAAGCTGAGCCCTGGGACGAAGAGCAGGACAGTGTCAAGTGCAAGCTGAGGCCTGGGACGAAGAGCAGGACAATGTCCAGTGGAAGCTGAGCCCTGGGACGAAGAGCAGGACAATGTCGAGTGGAAGCTTAGCCCTGGGACGAAGAGCAGGACAATGTCCAATGGAAGCTGAGCCCTGGGACGAAGAGCAGGACAATGTCCAATGGAAGCTGAGCCCTGGGACGAAGAGCAGGACAATGTCGAGTGGAAGCTGAGCCCTGGGACAAAGAGCAGGACAATGTCCAATGGAAGCTGAGCCCTGGGACGAAGAGCAGGACAATGTCCAATGGAAGCTGAGCCCTGGGACAAAGAGCAGGACAATGTACAATGGAAGCTGAGCCCTGGGACGAAGAGCAGGACAACGTCCAGTGGAAGCTGAGCCCTGAGACGAAGAGCAGGATAATGTCCAATGGGAGCTGAGCCCTGGGACAAAGAGCAGGAGAATGTCGAGTGGAAGCTGAGCCCTGGGACGAAGAGCAGGACAATGTCCAATGGAAGCTAAGCCCTGGGACAAAGAGCAGGACAATGTCCAATGGAAGCTGAGCCCTGGGACGAAGAGCAGGACAACGTCGAGTGGAAGCTGAGCCCTGGGACGAAGAGCAGGACAATGTCCAATGGAAGCTGACCCCTGAGACGAAGAGCAGGACAACGTCCAGTGGAAGCTGAGCCCTGGGACGAAGAGCAGGACAACGTCCAATGGAAGCTGAGCCCTGAGATGAAGAGCAGGACAATGTCGAGTAGAAGCTGAGCCCTGGGACGAAGAGCAGGACAATGTCCAATGGAAGCTGAGCCCTCGAACAAAGAGCAGGAGAATGTCCAATGGAAGCTGAGCCCTGGGACGAAGAACAGGACAATGTCCAGTGGAAGCTGAGCCCTGGGACAAAGAGCAGGACAATGACCAATGGAAGCTGAGCCCTGGGACAAAGATCAGGACAATGTCCAATGGAAGCTGAAGCATGGGACGAAGAGCAGGACAATGTCCAGTGGAAGCTGAGCCCTGGGACGAAGAGCAGGACAATGTCCAGTGGAAGCTGAGCCCTGGGACGAAGAGCAGGACAATGTCGAGTGGAAGCTGAGCCCTGGGACAAAGAGCAGGACAATGTCCAATGGAAGCTGAGCCCTGGGACGAAGAGCAGGACAATGTCCAATGGAAGCTGAGCCCTGGGACGAAGAGCAGGACAATGTCGAGTGGAAGCTGAGCCCTGGGACGAAGAGCAGGACAATGTCCAATGGAAGCTGAACCCTGGGACAAAGAGCAGGACAATGTCGAGTGGAAGCTGAGCCCTGGGACGAAGAGAAGGACAATGTCGAGTGGAAGCTGAGCCCTGGGACGAAGAGCAGGACAATGTCCAATGGAAGCTGAGCCCTGGGACGAAGAGCAGGACAATGTCGAGTGGAAGCTGAGCCCTGGGACGAAGAGCAGGACAATGTCCAGTGGAAGCTGAGCCCTGGGACAAAGAGCAGGACAATGTCCAATGGAAGCTGAGCCCTGGGACAAAGAGCAGGACAATGTCCAATGGAAGCTGAGCCCTGGGACAAAGAGCAGGACAATGTCCAATGGGAGCTGAGCCCTGGGACAAAGAGCAGGACAGTGTCAAGTGGAAGCTGAGGCCTGGGACAAAGAGCAGGACAATGTCCAGTGGAAGCTGAGCCCTGGGACGAAGAGCAGGACAATGTCGAGTGGAAGCTTAGCCCTGGGATGAAGAGCAGGACAATGTCCAATGGAAGCTGAGCCCTGGGACGAAGAGCAGGACAATGTCCAATGGAAGCTGAGCCCTGGGACGAAGAGCAGGACAATGTCGAGTGGAAGCTGAGCCCTGGGACAAAGAGCAGGACAATGTCCAATGGAAGCTGAGCCCTGGGACGAAGACCAGGACAATGTCCAATGGAAGCTGAGCCCTGGGACAAAGAGCAGGACAATGTACAATGGAAGCTGAGCCCTGGGACGAAGAGCAGGACAACGTCCAGTGGAAGCTGAGCCCTGAGACGAAGAGCAGGATAATGTCCAATGGGAGCTGAGCCCTGGGACAAAGAGCAGGAGAATGTCGAGTGGAAGCTGAGCCCTGGGACGAAGAGCAGGACAATGTCCAATGGAAGCTAAGCCCTGGGACAAAGAGCAGGACAATGTCCAATGGAAGCTGAGCCCTGGGACGAAGAGCAGGACAACGTCGAGTGGAAGCTGAGCCCTGGGACGAAGAGCAGGACAACGTCCAGTGGAAGCTGAGCCCTGGGACGAAGAGCAGGACAATGTCGACTTAAAGCTGAGCCCTGGGACGAAGAGCAGGACAACATCCAATGGAATCTGAGCCCTGAGATGAAGAACAGGACAATGTCCAGTGGAAGCTGAGGCATGGGACGAAGAGCAGGACAATGTCCAGTGGAAGCTGAGCCCTGGGACGAAGAGCAGGACAGTGTCGAGTGGAAGCTGAGGCCTGGGACGAAGAGCAGGACAATGTCCAGTGGAAGCTGAGGCATGGGACGAAGAGCAGGACAATGTCCAGTGGAAGCTGAGCCCTGGGACGAAGAGCAGGACAGTGTCGAGTGGAAGCTGAGGCCTGGGACGAAGAGCAGGACAATGTCCAGTGGAAGCTGAGCCCTGGGACAAAGAGCAGGACAATGTCGAGTGGAAGCTGAGCCCTGGGACGAAGAGCAGGACAATGTCCAATGGAAGCTGAGCCCTGGGACGAAGAGCAGGACAATGTCCAATGGAAGCTGAGCCCTGGGACGAAGAGCAGGACAATGTCGAGTGGAAGCTGAGCCCTGGGACGAAGAGCAGGACAATGTCCAATGGAAGCTGAGCCCTGGGACAAAGAGCAGGACAATGTCCAGTGGAAGCTGAGCCCTGGGACGAAGAGCAGGACAATGTCCAATGGAAGCTGAGCCCTCGAACAAAGAGCAGGACAATGTCCAATGGAAGCTGATCCCTAGGACGAAGAACAGGACAATGTCCAGTGGAAGCTCAGCCCTGGGACAAAGAGCAGGACAATGACCAATGGAAGCAGAGCCCTGGGACAAAGATCAGGACAATGTCCAGTGGAAGCTGAGGCATGGGACGAAGAGCAGGACAATGTCCAGTGGAAGCTGAGCCCTGGGACGAAGAGCAGGACAGTGTCCAATGGAAGCTGAGCCCTGGGACAAAGAGCAGGACAATGTCCAATGGAAGCTGAGCCCTGGGATGAACAGCAGGACAACGTCGAGTGGAAGCTGAGCTCTGGGACGAAGAGCAGGACAATGTCCAATGGAAGCTGACCCCTGGGACGAAGAGCAGGACAACGTCCAGTGGAAGCTGAGCCCTGGGACGAAGAGCAGGACAATGTCGAGTGGAAGCTGAGCCCTGGGACGAAGAGCAGGACAATGTCGAGTGGAAGCTGAGCCCTGGGACGAAGAGCAGGACAACGTCCAATGGAAGCTGAGCCCTGAGATGAAGAGCAGGACAATGTCGAGTGGAAGTTGAGCCCTGGGACGAAGAGCAGGACAATGTCCAATGGAAGCTGAGCCCTAGGACAAAGAGCAGGACAATGTCCAATGGAAGCTGAGCCCTGGGACGAAGAACAGGACAATGTCCAGTGGAAGCTGAGCCCTGGGACAAAGAGCAGGACAATGACCAATGGAAGCTGAGCCCTGGGACAAAGAGCAGGACAATGTCCAATGGAAGCTGAGGCCTGGGAGGAAGAGCAGGACAATGTCCAATGGAAGCTGAGCCCTGGGATGAACAGCAGGACAACGTCGAGTGGAAGCTGAGCTCTGGGACGAAGAGCAGGACAATGTCCAATGGAAGCTGACCCCTGGGACGAAGAGCAGGACAACGTCAAGTGGAAGCTGAGGCCTGGGACGAGGAGCAGGGCAATGTCCAGTGGAAGCTGAGCCCTGGGACGAAGAGCAGGACAATGTCGAGTGGAAGCTTAGCCCTGGGACGAAGAGCAGAACAATGTCCAATGGACGCTGAGCCCTGGGACGAAGAGCAGGACAATGTACAATGGAAGTTGAGCCC
Organism: Calotriton arnoldi; assembly: GCA_963921515.1. Taxonomy (NCBI): domain Eukaryota; kingdom Metazoa; phylum Chordata; class Amphibia; order Caudata; family Salamandridae; genus Calotriton; species Calotriton arnoldi. The sequence goes on from CAWUFW010001362.1 coordinate 2,411,414, forward strand.
TGGGACGAAGAGCAGGACAATGTCCATCGGAAGCTGAGCCCTGGGACGAAAAGCAGGACAATGTCGAGTGGAAGCTGAGCCCTGGGACAAAGAGCAGGACAATGTCCAATGGAAGCTGAGCCCTGGGACAAAGAGCAGGACAATGTCCAATGGAAGCCGAGCCCTGGAACAAAGAGCAGGACAATGTCCAATGGAAGCTCAGCCCTGGGACGAAGAGCAGGACAATGTCCAATGGAAGCTAAGCCCTGGGACAAAGAGCTGGACAATGTCCAATGGAAGCTGAGCCCTGGGACGAAGAGCAGGACAAGGTCCAATGGAAGCTGAGCCCTGGGACAAAGAGCAGGACAATGTCCAATAGAAGCTGAGCCCTGGGACGAAGAGCAGGACAATGTCGAGTTAAAGCTGAGCCCTGGGACGAAGAGCAGGACAATGTCCAATGGAAGCTGAGCCCTGGGATGAAGAGCAGGACAACGTCCAGTGGAAGCTGAGCCCTGGGACGAAGAGCAGGACAATGTCGAGTTAAAGCTGAGCCCTGGGACGAAGAGCAGGACAACGTCCAATGGAAGCTGAGCCCTGAGATGAAGAGCAGGAAAATGTCGAGTGGAAGCTGAGCCCTGGGACGAAGAGCAGGACAATGTCCAATGGAAGCTGAGCCCTCGAACAAAGAGCAGGACAATGTCCAATGGAAGCTGAGCCCTGGGACGAAGAACAGGACAATGTCCAGTGGAAGCTGAGCCCTGGGACAAAGAGCAGGACAATGACCAATGGAAGCTAGGCCTGGGACAAAGATCAGGGTAATGTCCAATGGAAGCTGAGGCATGGGACGAAGAGCTGGACAATGTCCAGTGGAAGCTGAGCCCTGGGACGAAGAGCAGGACAGTGTCGAGTGGAAGCTGAGGCCTGGGACGAAGAGCAGGACAATGTCCAGTGGAAGCTGAGCCCTGGGACGAAGAGCAGGAGAATGTCCAGTGGAAGTTGAGCACTGGGACAAAGAGCAGGACAATGTCCAATGGAAGCTGAGCCCTGGGACGAAGAGCAGGACAATGTCCAATGGAAGCTGAGCCCTGGGATGAAGAGCAGGACAATGTTGAGTGGAAGCTGAGCCCTGGGACGAAGAGCAGGAGAATGTCCAATGGAAGCTGAGCCCTGGGACAAAGAGCAGGACAATGTCGAGTGGAAGCTGAGCCCTGGGACGAAGAGCAGGACAGTGTCGAGTGGAAGCTGAGGCCTGGGACGAAGAGCAGGAGAATGTCCAGTGGAAGCTAAGGCCTGGGACGAAGAGCAGGAGAATGTCGAGTGGAAGTTGAGGACTGGGACGAAGAGCAGGACAATGTCCAATGGAAGCTGAGCCCTGGGACGAAGAGCAGGACAATGTCCAATGGAAGCTGAGCCCTGGGACGAAGAGCAGGACAATGTTGAGTGGAAGCTGAGCCCTGGGACGAAGAGCAGGACAATGTCCAATGGAAGCTGAGCCCTGGGACAAAGAGCAGGCCAATGTCCAGTGGAAGCTGAGCCCTGGGACGAAGAGCAGGACAATGTCCAGTGGAAGCTGAGCCCTGGGACGAAGAGCAGGACAATGTCGAGTGGAAGCTGAGCCCTGGGACGAAGAGCAGGACAATGTCCAATGGAAGCTGAGCCCTCGAACAAGGAGAAGGACAATGTCCAATGAAAGCAGAGCCCTGGGATGAAGAACAGGACAATGTCCAGTGGAAGCTGAGCCCTGGGACAAAGAGCAGGACAATGACCAATGGAAGCTGAGCCCTGGGACAAAGATCAGGACAATGTCCAATGGAAGCTGAGGCATGGGACGAAGAGCAGGACAATGTCCAGTGGAAGCTGAGTCCTGGGACGAAGAGCAGGACAATGTCCAGTGGAAGTTGAGCCCTGGGACGAAGAGCAGGACAATGTCCAGTGGAAGTTGAGCCCTGGGACGAAGAGCAGGACAATGTCCAGTGGAAGCTGAGCCCTGGGACGAAGAGCAGGACAATGTCGAGTGGAAGCTGAGCCCTGGGACGAAGAGCAGGACAATGTCCAATGGAAGCTGACCCCTGGGACGAAGAGCAGGACAATGTTGAGTGGAAGTTGAGCCCTGGGACGAAGAGCAGGACAATGTCCAGTGGAAGCTGAGCCCTGGGACGAAGAGCAGGACAATGTCGAGTGGAAGCTGAGCCCTGGGACGAAGAGCAGGACAACGTCCAATGGAAGCTGAGCCCTGAGATGAAGAGCAGGACAATGTCGAGTGGAAGTTGAGCCCTGGGACGAAGAGCAGGACAATGTCCAATGGAAGCTGAGCCCTAGGACAAAGAGCAGGACAATGTCCAATGGAAGCTGAGCCCTGGGACGAAGAGCAGGACAATGTCCAATGGAAGCTGAGCCCTGGGACGAAGAGCAGGACAATGACCAATGGAAGCTGAGCCCTGGGACAAAGAGCAGGACAATGTCCAATGGAAGCTGAGCCCTGGGACAAAGAGCAGGACAATGTCCAATGGAAGCCGAGCCCTGGAACAAAGAGCAGGACAATGTCCAATGGAAGCTCAGCCCTGGGACGAAGAGCAGGACAATGTCCAATGGAAGCTAAGCCCTGGGACAAAGAGCTGGACAATGTCCAATGGAAGCTGAGCCCTGGGACGAAGAGCAGGACAAGGTCCAATGGAAGCTGAGCCCTGGGACAAAGAGCAGGACAATGTCCAATAGAAGCTGAGCCCTGGGACGAAGAGCAGGACAATGTCGAGTTAAAGCTGAGCCCTGGGACGAAGAGCAGGACAATGTCCAATGGAAGCTGAGCCCTGGGATGAAGAGCAGGACTACGTCCAGTGGAAGCTGAGCCCTGGGACGAAGAGCAGGACAATGTCGAGTTAAAGCTGAGCCCTGGGACGAAGAGCAGGACAACGTCCAATGGAAGCTGAGCCCTGAGATGAAGAGCAGGAAAATGTCAAGTGGAAGCTGAGCCCTGGGACGAAGAGCAGGACAATGTCCAATGGAAGCTGAGCCCTCGAACAAAGAGCAGGACAACGTCCAATGGAAGCTGAGCCCTGGGACGAAGAACAGGACAATGTCCAGTGGAAGCTGAGCCCTGGGACAAAGAGCAGGACAATGACCAATGGAAGCTAGGCCTGGGACAAAGATCAGGGTAATGTCCAATGGAAGCTGAGGCATGGGACGAAGAGCTGGACAATGTCCAGTGGAAGCTGAGCCCTGGGACGAAGAGCAGGACAGTGTCGAGTGGAAGCTGAGGCCTGGGACGAAGAGCAGGACAATGTCCAGTGGAAGCTGAGCCCTGGGACGAAGAGCAGGAGAATGTCGAGTGGAAGTTGAGCACTGGGACGAAGAGCAGGACAATGTCCAATGGAAGCTGAGCCCTGGGACGAAGAGCAGGACAATGTCCAATGGAAGCTGAGCCCTGGGATGAAGAGCAGGACAATGTTGAGTGGAAGCTGAGCCCTGGGACGAAGAGCAGGAGAATGTCCAATGGAAGCTGAGCCCTGGGACAAAGAGCAGGACAATGTCGAGTGGAAGCTGAGCCCTGGGACGAAGAGCAGGACAGTGTCGAGTGGAAGCTGAGGCCTGGGACGAAGAGCAGGAGAATGTCCAGTGGAAGCTGAGCCCTGGGACGAAGAGCAGGAGAATGTCGAGTGGAAGTTGAGGACTGGGACGAAGAGCAGGACAATGTCCAATGGAAGCTGAGCCCTGGGACGAAGAGCAGGACAATGTCCAATGGAAGCTGAGCCCTGGGACGAAGAGCAGGACAATGTTGAGTGGAAGCTGAGCCCTGGGACGAAGAGCAGGACAATGTCCAATGGAAGCTGAGCCCTGGGACAAAGAGCAGGCCAATGTCCAGTGGAAGCTGAGCCCTGGGACGAAGAGCAGGACAATGTCCAGTGGAAGCTGAGCCCTGGGACGAAGAGCAGGACAATGTCGAGTGGAAGCTGAGCCCTGGGACGAAGAGCAGGACAATGTCCAATGGAAGCTGAGCCCTCGAACAAGGAGAAGGACAATGTCCAATGAAAGCAGAGCCCTGGGATGAAGAACAGGACAATGTCCAGTGGAAGCTGAGCCCTGGGACAAAGAGCAGGACAATGACCAATGGAAGCTGAGCCCTGGGACAAAGATCAGGACAATGTCCAATGGAAGCTGAGGCATGGGACGAAGAGCAGGACAATGTCCAGTGGAAGCTGAGTCCTGGGACGAAGAGCAGGACAATGTCCAGTGGAAGTTGAGCCCTGGGACGAAGAGCAGGACAATGTCCAGTGGAAGTTGAGCCCTGGGACGAAGAGCAGGACAATGTCCAGTGGAAGCTGAGCCCTGGGACGAAGAGCAGGACAATGTCGAGTGGAAGCTGAGCCCTGGGACGAAGAGCAGGACAATGTCCAATGGAAGCTGACCCCTGGGACGAAGAGCAGGACAATGTTGAGTGGAAGTTGAGCCCTGGGACGAAGAGCAGGACAATGTCCAGTGGAAGCTGAGCCCTGGGACGAAGAGCAGGACAATGTCGAGTGGAAGCTGAGCCCTGGGACGAAGAGCAGGACAACGTCCAATGGAAGCTGAGCCCTGAGATGAAGAGCAGGACAATGTCGAGTGGAAGTTGAGCCCTGGGACGAAGAGCATGACAATGTCCAATGGAAGCTGAGCCCTAGGACAAAGAGCAGGACAATGTCCAATGGAAGCTGAGCCCTGGGACGAAGAGCAGGACAATGTCCAATGGAAGCTGAGCCCTGGGACGAAGAGCAGGACAATGACCAATGGAAGCTGAGCCCTGGGACAAAGAGCAGGACAATGTCCAATGGAAGCTGAGGCCTGGGAGGAAGAGCAGGACAATGTCCAGTGGAAGCTGAGCCCTGGGACGAAGAGCAGGACAGTGTCAAGTGGAAGCTGAGGCCTGGGACGAAGAGCAGGACAATGTCCAATGGAAGCTGAGGCCTGGGAGGAAGAGCAGGACAATGTCCAGTGGAAGCTGAGCCCTGGGACGAAGAGCAGGACAGTGTCAAGTGGAAGCTGAGGCCTGGGACGAAGAGCAGGACAATGTCCAGTGGAAGCTGAGCCCTGGGACGAAGAGCAGGACAATGTCGAGTGGAAGCTTAGCCCTGGGACGAAGAGCAGGACAATGTCCAATGGAAGCTGAGCCCTGGGACGAAGAGCAGGACAATGTCCAATGGAAGCTGAGCCCTGGGACGAAGAGCAGGACAATGTCGAGTGGAAGCTGAGCCCTGGGAGAAAGAGCAGGACAATGTCCAATGGAAGCTGAGCCCTGGGACGAAGAGCAGGACAATGTCCAATGGAAGCTGAGCCCTGGGACGAAGAGCAGGACAATGTACAATGGAAGCTGAGCCCTGGGACGAAGAGCAGGACAAAGTCCAGTGGAAGCTGAGCCCTGGGACGAAGAGCAGGACAATGTCCAATGGAAGCTAAGCCCTGGGACAAAGAGCAGGACAATGTCCAATGGAAGCTGAGCCCTAGGACAAAGAGCAGGACAATGTCCAATGGAAGCTGAGCCCTGGGACGAAGAACAGGACAATGTCCAGTGGAAGCTGAGCCCTGGGACAAAGAGCAGGACAATGACCAATGGAAGCTGAGCCCTGGGACAAAGAGCAGGACAATGTCCAATGGAAGCTGAGGCCTGGGAGGAAGAGCAGGACAATGTCCAGTGGAAGCTGAGCCCTGGGACGAAGAGCAGGACAGTGTCAAGTGCAAGCTGAGGCCTGGGACGAAGAGCAGGACAATGTCCAGTGGAAGCTGAGCCCTGGGACGAAGAGCAGGACAATGTCGAGTGGAAGCTTAGCCCTGGGATGAAGAGCAGGACAATGTCCAATGGAAGCTGAGCCCTGGGACGAAGAGCAGGACAATGTCCAATGGAAGCTGAGCCCTGGGACGAAGAGCAGGACAATGTCGAGTGGAAGCTGAGCCCTGGGACAAAGAGCAGGACAATGTCCAATGGAAGCTGAGCCCTGGGACGAAGAGCAGGACAATGTCCAATGGAAGCTGAGCCCTGGGACAAAGAGCAGGACAATGTACAATGGAAGCTGAGCCCTGGGACGAAGAGCAGGACAACGTCCAGTGGAAGCTGAGCCCTGAGACGAAGAGCAGGATAATGTCCAATGGGAGCTGAGCCCTGGGACAAAGAGCAGGAGAATGTCGAGTGGAAGCTGAGCCCTGGGACGAAGAGCAGGACAATGTCCAATGGAAGCTAAGCCCTGGGACAAAGAGCAGGACAATGTCCAATGGAAGCTGAGCCCTGGGACGAAGAGCAGGACAACGTCGAGTGGAAGCTGAGCCCTGGGACGAAGAGCAGGACAATGTCCAATGGAAGCTGACCCCTGAGACGAAGAGCAGGACAACGTCCAGTGGAAGCTGAGCCCTGGGACGAAGAGCAGGACAACGTCCAATGGAAGCTGAGCCCTGAGATGAAGAGCAGGACAATGTCGAGTAGAAGCTGAGCCCTGGGACGAAGAGCAGGACAATGTCCAATGGAAGCTGAGCCCTCGAACAAAGAGCAGGAGAATGTCCAATGGAAGCTGAGCCCTGGGACGAAGAACAGGACAATGTCCAGTGGAAGCTGAGCCCTGGGACAAAGAGCAGGACAATGACCAATGGAAGCTGAGCCCTGGGACAAAGATCAGGACAATGTCCAATGGAAGCTGAAGCATGGGACGAAGAGCAGGACAATGTCCAGTGGAAGCTGAGCCCTGGGACGAAGAGCAGGACAATGTCCAGTGGAAGCTGAGCCCTGGGACGAAGAGCAGGACAATGTCGAGTGGAAGCTGAGCCCTGGGACAAAGAGCAGGACAATGTCCAATGGAAGCTGAGCCCTGGGACGAAGAGCAGGACAATGTCCAATGGAAGCTGAGCCCTGGGACGAAGAGCAGGACAATGTCGAGTGGAAGCTGAGCCCTGGGACGAAGAGCAGGACAATGTCCAATGGAAGCTGAACCCTGGGACAAAGAGCAGGACAATGTCGAGTGGAAGCTGAGCCCTGGGACGAAGAGAAGGACAATGTCGAGTGGAAGCTGAGCCCTGGGACGAAGAGCAGGACAATGTCCAATGGAAGCTGTGCCCTGGGACGAAGAGCAGGACAATGTCGAGTGGAAGCTGAGCCCTGGGACGAAGAGCAGGACAATGTCCAGTGGAAGCTGAGCCCTGGGACAAAGAGCAGGACAATGTCCAATGGAAGCTGAGCCCTGAGACAAAGAGCAGGACAATGTCCAATGGAAGCTGAGCCCTGGGACAAAGAGCAGGACAATGTCCAATGGGAGCTGAGCCCTGGGACAAAGAGCAGGACAGTGTCAAGTGGAAGCTGAGGCCTGGGACGAAGAGCAGGACAATGTCCAGTGGAAGCTGAGCCCTGGGACGAAGAGCAGGACAATGTCGAGTGGAAGCTGAGCCCTGGGACAAAGAGCAGGACAATGTCCAATGGAAGCTGAGCCCTGGGACGAAGAGCAGGACAATGTCCAATGGAAGCTGAGCCCTGGGACGAAGAGCAGGACAATGTCGAGTGGAAGCTGAGCCCTGGGACAAAGAGCAGGACAATGTCCAATGGAAGCTGAGCCCTGGGACGAAGACCAGGACAATGTCCAATGGAAGCTGAGCCCTGGGACAAAGAGCAGGACAATGTACAATGGAAGCTGAGCCCTGGGACGAAGAGCAGGACAACGTCCAGTGGAAGCTGAGCCCTGAGACGAAGAGCAGGATAATGTCCAATGGGAGCTGAGCCCTGGTACAAAGAGCAGGAGAATGTCGAGTGGAAGCTGAGCCCTGGGACGAAGAGCAGGACAATGTCCAATGGAAGCTAAGCCCTGGGACAAAGAGCAGGACAATGTCCAATGGAAGCTGAGCCCTGGGACGAAGAGCAGGACAACGTCGAGTGGAAGCTGAGCCCTGGGACGAAGAGCAGGACAACGTCCAGTGGAAGCTGAGCCCTGGGACGAAGAGCAGGACAATGTCGACTTAAAGCTGAGCCCTGGGACGAAGAGCAGGACAACATCCAATGGAATCTGAGCCCTGAGATGAAGAACAGGACAATGTCCAGTGGAAGCTGAGGCATGGGACGAAGAGCAGGACAATGTCCAGTGGAAGCTGAGCCCTGGGACGAAGAGCAGGACAGTGTCGAGTGGAAGCTGAGGCCTGGGACGAAGAGCAGGACAATGTCCAGTGGAAGCTGAGGCATGGGACGAAGAGCAGGACAATGTCCAGTGGAAGCTGAGCCCTGGGACGAAGAGCAGGACAGTGTCGAGTGGAAGCTGAGGCCTGGGACGAAGAGCAGGACAATGTCCAGTGGAAGCTGAGCCCTGGGACAAAGAGCAGGACAATGTCGAGTGGAAGCTGAGCCCTGGGACGAAGAGCAGGACAATGTCCAATAGAAGCTGAGCCCTGGGACGAAGAGCAGGACAATGTCCAATGGAAGCTGAGCCCTGGGACGAAGAGCAGGACAATGTCGAGTGGAAGCTGAGCCCTGGGACGAAGAGCAGGACAATGTCCAATGGAAGCTGAGCCCTGGGACAAAGAGCAGGACAATGTCCAGTGGAAGCTGAGCCCTGGGACGAAGAGCAGGACAATGTCCAATGGAAGCTGAGCCCTCGAACAAAGAGCAGGACAATGTCCAATGGAAGCTGATCCCTAGGACGAAGAACAGGACAATGTCCAGTGGAAGCTTGTAGGAAAGTGGGTTTCTGTTGCAGTAACCCCCACTTTTTGCCTGATAACTGATGCACTTTTCCTTGGTGTGCCCTGGATCCCTGCCAATCAGGTACCCAGGGCCTGTGTTCCTTCCCTAAAAACTGTACTCAGCCTAAACCCAATTGGCATCTCTGGCCACAGGTAAGCCCCTGGTAAATGGTACCCTAGGTACCCAGGGCACTGTGACCAGAGAAGACCCCTAAGGGCTGCAGCACTTATTGTGCCACCCTTAGAGGCACTGTACCCTGACACACACACACTGCCCTTGCAGGCTGAGTGTCTTGGTGCAGAACAAAACAGAGAGTCGACATGGCACACATCCCTGTGTGCCATGCCCACAAACACACTGCCCTGGCATACCTCAGTCACCCCTCTAGCTGGGTGCCCTATGCCAGTGGTGAGGGCACAGGTGCATGAGCCCTGTGCCCCTAAAGTACCCAGGCCCATTCCTGGGCACTGTAAGTGCAGGGCTGCCATTCCGAGTATATGGTGCTGGGAGGTCGTCAGCACGTACTCCACAGCACCATGATGGCTGCACTGAAGACTGAGAAGTTTGGTATCAAACTCCTCAGCACAGTAAACCCACACTGATGCCAGTGTGGGATTTACTGTAAAATGCACGTCAGAGGGCAACTTAGAGTTACCCCCTGAACCTAACCTACAATCCACGTCTTGTCTGAGGGGCTGCCTAGGCTGCCACACAGCAGACATGTTGCTGGACCCCTGGGTAGAGAGCCATCCGCTCTCCCGGGCCTGCAACAATGCACGTCCTGGGTGAGGTGCTAGGCCCCTCCCCCAGGATGGGCAGGGGGAAGCTTCAAAGGCATTCCGCCTTTGTGAGCTTCCCCAGACCACTTGCTGTACTCAGCAACTGGTCCCCACCGGTTCCTCCCCCATCCTGGTGGGAAGACTGGAGGGAAACACCAAGGGAGGAAAGGGGTGTGCCACCCTCTGCCAACCCCACCCCTCAGGTGGGGGAGGCGAGGTGAAGCACATCTCCGGGCTCTCGCCATCTTGAAGATGGGGAGCCCTGCCCAATCAGGACTAGGCTCCTGCCCCCTCCCACAGGAGAGTGGCAGGATAGGGGTGTACCCACCCCAGGGCAGGGACCCATTGGTCCCTGCCCTTTACCTACCTGTAACGCCCCTAAATCTAGTATTTAGGGGCACCCTGAACCTTCCTTCCTTAGATTCCCGCAACCTAAGAAGAAAAAGGACGAAAGAAGACGCCCAGCAGAGGAGACTGCAGAGAACAACTGACTTGGCCCCAGCCCTACCGGCCCGTCTGCAGTTTCCAGAGATCCTGCGCCAAAAATAGTCTTGTCCTGCAGCCAGCGACCTCCAGAACCCCAGGGAGGACTGACTGCCTTCAACAAAGACCGGATCTCCTGTGAACAGCAGCTCTGTTCAAAAGAAACACCAAACAAAGACTCCGAGCCTGCTGAGGAGAAAGAAACCCGACGCCTGGAACCACCACTGCACCCGTCGCCTACAGCCCGAGTTCAAGTGGCCCACTGGTCCCAGCGAGGTCCCCCAGCTCTCCAGAGTCCGAGTCCACCGTGGGTTGACCCCTCCAGGACTCCCCGACGTCGCCTGCAGCCTCTGCACGGAGAACCCCCCAACCGCGAGTGGCCCGGTAAGGTGAAATCCGACCTCAAAAGACACCCCTGCATCCAGACGCCCTGCGCCCTGGAGAAAGGAACCCGAGGTGCACCTACGTCCCCGAGCCCTCCAACTTACCTGCCCAGCTGTTGGTTCCTCCTGGAAGTCTTCCTGGACCGAGCCTGCAGCTGAAAACCAAAACCGAAAATTTCCATTGAAATCAACAGGGCACCCGACCTCAAAACAGCACTCTGCACCCGGCCGCCCTAGTGCCGCTGAGGGTGCCTCTTTGGTGCTAACTTGGTCCCCAACGTGCCCTGATCTTAACCCTAGGAGCTTTGCTCCCACAACCCCGTGGCCTGCTTGCCAGCCGCCACCAACCGGAGTCCCCCTATCCTCCATAGGATAACATTGGGCCTCAACACTCTGCACCCGGCCGCCCTAGTGCCGCTGAGGGTGCAACAACAGTGCATCACTGACCCTGGGAGACCCCTGAGTCTAACCCCAGAACCCTAACTCAAAAGACCGATTACTTACCTCGAGACCGATAACTCATTTTTCCTCATAGGATAACATGGACACTTTTTCTTCCAAAAAGTTTCTAAGTGTCGACTTTTGAAAACAAGAATATTCTTTAAAAATCGTACAGACTACCAAAACGTAATTACTTACCTGTTTTAAGTAAATGTCCCAGGGCTGAACCTAGGAGTCCAGCACTGGATTACAAAAGTAACGTTAAAAGTAACTTACCGGCGAATTGAATTTTCTTACATAGGGATCCATTGACTGGTTTTCTGTGAAATTTCTTCTAAGTGTCCACTTTTGAAATACCAAAATATTGCTTAAAAATCACAACAGTAACGAATTCCGAATTACTCACCTACTATCAGGAGAGACCTCAGTACTGCATCTTTTAGTCCAGTACCGACCATGAAAAGTAATTTTTACCGTACTTACCAGTAACTGGAAATTCCTCTCATAGGATATCATTGCCTGCTTTTTGTTGAAAAAGTTTCTAAGTGTCGATTTCTGAATCATACAAATATTCTTTAAAAATCGTACAAACTACAAAAACGTAATTACTTACCTGTTTTAAGTAAATGTCCCAGTGCTGAACCTAGGAGTCCAGCACTGGATTACAAAAGTAACGTAAACATACTTTGCTTGCAAACTGTATTTCCTTCCCTAGGATAACATTGGTAATTTTACCCAGAAAAGTTTCTAAGTGTCAACTTTTGAAATACAGTAATATTCCTCAAAAATCACTACCATAACCAAAACGCTTTTTCTCACCTGTTTACAGGAAGTGTCCCGGGACTGAATCCAAGATCCAGTCCCGTGGTTAGAAAAGTAATCCAAAAAGTAATCTATTGCATTTAACCAGAAATTTCCATTGAGCTCAATGTATAATTGTGTTTAAAATTGTGTTGCATATTGCAACAACTGTAACTATTGCATTCAAAAGTCTATTGCCAATTGAACAGTAGTTACCTAAAGCATCTCATTCTGAGAAAGTATATTTTGACACCCATTGTTGGTTCTAAAATAAAACAACTATATTTTTATATACAAACCATTGGCCTAGAGTTCAGTTCTTGAGTGTGTGGCTTCATTTGCTGACTGAGTGTGTACAACAAATGCTTTACACTGTCCTCTGATACTGCCTTACTGCTCGACCAAGCTACCACTTTAGAGAGTAAGGTTATATCTAACTTTAGCCTCTGCCAAACCTCTGGGGACTGTGGACTCTGTGCACACTGAACCTTACTTTGGTGCAGTATATACAGAGCCACTTTCCTACATTGGTGGATCAGCGGTGGGATACAAACTTGCATTGTTGGACTACTTGGTTACCATCTGATCACACGACAGAACTCTTAAATTGCCTTTAGAATTCTGATTTTTTCAAATTGGCATTTTTTACCAAATTACTAAAAGTCTTGTTAGGGCCTTGCTTAAGTCCCTTTAAAATTGTAGAAAATAAAAAGTCACTATAGTCAAGGGTAGAGGGGTTAGAACTTTTTGTTAGAATGTCTCAAGAAAACAACCCAGCTATTAGTGAAAATAATAATGACATACAGGACATGGTTGAGGAGCTCGACCTCACCCCTTATCTTCATTTGTCTTTCAAAGAGATAAGGTCCTTATGTAAACTTAAAAATATACCAATGGGCCAGCATCCAACCAAACAAGGGCTCCAGGAGCTCCTGGCTGAGTATGCTAAGGCCCACCCCTCTGAGCATGGTGATGACCACGCAGAGGAGGAAAGGAGTGAGGAGGATGGGGATGGTAACCCACCTCCACCACTTCCTAGGGAAGACAGGGTCACTGCACCCTTATTTCCAAGAGTAAACCTCTGGGGACCTAGGGGCCACCTAGGTGGTTCAGGTCCCAGAGAGGACACTGAGGATAGCCTTAGTGAGGAGGACCACCTTTTAGCAAGGTTGGCCAAAAGACTGGACCTAGAGACCAGACTCCTGGCTCTAGAGAAGGAAAGACAGGAGATGGGTTTAGCACCCATCAATGGTGGCAGCAATACTAAAACTAAGGATAGGGAGGAAACTTCTGATCCTAAAATCCCCAAAGGGATTGTCCCTAAATTCTGAGGAAGGTGATGACATCACCAAATGGTTCACAGCCTTTGAGAGGGCTTGTGAAATAAGAAAAGTAAAGAAACCTCTCTGGGGGCACTCCTGTGGGAACTGTTCTCTGGTAACTGCAGAGACAGGCTTCTGACCCTCTCTGGGCCAGATGCAGGGTCCTATGACCTCATGAAGAATACTCTGATTGAGGGATTTGGGCTCACTACTGAGGAGTATAGAATTAGATTCAGGGGGGCTCACAAAACCCAGACCCAGTCCTGGATTGACTTCGTAGACTACTCAGTAAAGACACTGGATGGTTGGTTAGCTGGACATAATGTGCAGGATTTTCCTGGACTTTACAATTTGTTTATGAAGGAACACATACTAAGTAATTGCACAAACGAAAAGTTGCATCAGCATTTGGTAGACCTAGGTCTAATTTCTCCCCAAGAATTGGGAAAGAAGGCAGACCACTGGGTCAGAACAAGGGTAACTAGGACATCCACTGGGGGTGACCAAAAGAAAGGGGTCACAAAGCCTCCCCAGAAGAAAGATAGTGAACCCCTTAAGGATAAAAGTAAGGAGTCCCAGGCAGCCCCCAAAAACCTGTCCAGGAGGGTGGGCCCAAAGACACCTCACAAACTAAACCAGGGTACCAAGGTAAGAATTGGGATCCCAACAGAATATGGTGTCACAACTGTCAGAAGTCAGGACACCACACCAAGGACCCTAGCTGTCCTAAAAACAAGATCCCTAGTACAGCCCCAGGGGTGACTAGTGTAGCCCCAGGAGTTGCCAGTGTAGCTCTGGAGGAAGGGTCCTCAGATGAGGAAGTCCTCCTAGCTTTCAACTGGAAAATGGGCCCAAGAGGTAAGCTGGAGATCCCAGAGGGGAGTAGACACTTCCACCGCCTACTGGTGAATGGAATCCCAGCCACTGCCCTGAGAGATACCTGTGCCAGTCACACTGTGGTGCATGACAGGTTGGTACTCCCACACCAGTATGTCCCAGGGGAATCAAGGAGAGTAAGGGCTGTCCCAGGGGAGTCACTGTTAGGCCTGTGGCTGTAGTGCCCCTAGTCATAGCTGGGTCCCTTAGATGGAGAAAGGTGGTAGTCAGTAAAGACCTCCCCCTTGATTGTCTCCTGGGGAATGACCACTTAGAGGTGGACCTGAGCCAAAGAGAGGCACTGGCCCAATGCCAGGCCTCACCCAAGAAACCTGGGGGGCTCAACCTGCAGTCAGTGCAGCTGAGCCCCAAAAGAGTAAAAAGGAACAGGGTAGGAAAGGTGGGCAACTGTTAGCCACAGTCCCAGAGGGCCAGGGAGATTCTATCCCAGTGAGGGAAAACTCCAGAAGTGGCCCTGGTAAAGCCCCCCTAGCCAACAAGAAGACCTGACTAGTCAGGCAACTGTCCAGCCTGAGTTGGTGGCTCCTCAGCTGGCAGAACAAAGGGTGGAGGAAGGGTGCTCACTACAAAGTTTAGTGACCCCCACCCTAAAGCAACAGGCAGACAGCCAGGACCCAAAGAGACCTGTAAGATAGCCCCTTCACTTGCCAGACAGGAGCTAAAGGTGTGGTTCTGGGCACTGACAGCTGTCAGCAGCCTCTGCTGGGTGTTAGCCTTCATGGCAGCCCTATCCTTGGCATGGTGGCCTAACCCCCTGCCAAATAACAAGCTAGGCCCCCTGACCCTATTGGTCATGGTGGGGTTGCTCAAACTGTGGGTGACCTCTGTGGGTAAGCTGGGCTTTGCCCTGGCTAAGTTAGGACTTTGCAGAGGTGGGCACCTCTGAACCCAAACTTAAAAGATGGGGTGAAGACACTAAAGAGCAAGGAGAGGAGCTTTGGGAATTAGGTCCTGAAACTGATGAGGTAGGCCAGCTCCCCAAAGGGACTGACCTGGACAGAAGGATATAAGGCGGAGTAGGCCCTGCAACTTTCAAACCACTTCCCCAACTCTTCCTCGCCTGAAAGACTAGACAGGCTCTCCCAGCGTTGGCTGAGTCTCCTGGCCTTTGGGCTGGGGGGCTTGTGTAGGAAAGTGGGTTTCTGTTGCAGTAACCCCCCACTTTTTGCCTGATAACTGATGCACTTTTCCTTGGTGTGCCCTGGATCCCTGCCAATCAGGTACCCAGGGCCTGTGTTCCTTCCCTAAAAACTGTACTCAGCCTAAACCCAATTGGCATCTCTGGCCACAGGTAAGCCCCTGGTAAATGGTACCCTAGGTACCCAGGGCACTGTGACCAGAGAAGACCCCTAAGGGCTGCAGCACTTATTGTGCCACCCTTAGAGGCACTGTACCCTGACACACACACACTGCCCTTGCAGGCTGAGTGTCTTGGTGCAGAACAAAACAGAGAGTCGACATGGCACACATCCCTGTGTGCCATGCCCACAAACACACTGCCCTGGCATACCTCAGTCACCCCTCTAGCTGGGTGCCCTATGCCAGTGGTGAGGGCACAGGTGCATGAGCCCTGTGCCCCTACAGTACCCAGGCCCATTCCTGGGCACTGTAAGTGCAGGGCTGCCATTCCGAGTATATGGTGCTGGGAGGTCGTCAGCACGTACTCCACAGCACCATGATGGCTGCACTGAAGACTGAGAAGTTTGGTATCAAACTCCTCAGCACAGTAAACCCACACTGATGCCAGTGTGGGATTTACTGTAAAATGCACGTCAGAGGGCAACTTAGAGTTACCCCCTGAACCTAACCTACAATCCACGTCTTGTCTGAGGGGCTGCCTAGGCTGCCACACAGCAGACATGTTGCTGGACCCCTGGGTAGAGAGCCATCCGCTCTCCCGGGCCTGCAACAATGCACGTCCTGGGTGAGGTGCTAGGCCCCTCCCCCAGGATGGGCAGGGGAAGCTTCAAAGGCATTCCGCCTTTGTGAGCTTCCCCAGACCACTTGCTGTACTCAGCAACTGGTCCCCACCGGTTCCTCCCCCATCCTGGTGGGAAGACTGGAGGGAAACACCAAGGGAGGAAAGGGGGTGTGCCACCCTCTGCCAACCCCACCCCTCAGGTGGGGGAGGCGAGGTGAAGCACATCTCCGGGCTCTCGCCATCTTGAAGATGGGGAGCCCTGCCCAATCAGGACTAGGCTCCTGCCCCCTCCCACAGGAGAGTGGCAGGATAGGGGGTGTACCCACCCCAGGGCAGGGACCCATTGGTCCCTGCCCTTTACCTACCTGTAACGCCCCTAAATCTAGTATTTAGGGGCACCCTGAACCTTCCTTCCTTAGATTCCCGCAACCTAAGAAGAAAAAGGACGAAAGAAGACGCCCAGCAGAGGAGACTGCAGAGAACAACTGACTTGGCCCCAGCCCTACCGGCCCGTCTGCAGTTTCCAGAGATCCTGCGCCAAAAATAGTCTTGTCCTGCAGCCAGCGACCTCCAGAACCCCAGGGAGGACTGACTGCCTTCAACAAAGACCGGATCTCCTGTGAACAGCAGCTCTGTTCAAAAGAAACACCAAACAAAGACTCCGAGCCTGCTGAGGAGAAAGAAACCCGACGCCTGGAACCACCACTGCACCCGTCGCCTACAGCCCGAGTTCAAGTGGCCCACCGGTCCCAGCGAGGTCCCCCAGCTCTCCAGAGTCCGAGTCCACCGTGGGTTGACCCCTCCAGGACTCCCCGACGTCGCCTGCAGCCTCTGCACGGAGAACCCCCAACCGCGAGTGGCCCGGTAAGGTGAAATCCGACCTCAAAAGACACCCCTGCATCCAGACGCCCTGCGCCCTGGAGAAAGGAACCCGAGGTGCACCTACGTCCCCGAGCCCTCCAACTTACCTGCCCAGCTGTTGGTTCCTCCTGGAAGTCTTCCTGGACCGAGCCTGCAGCTGAAAACCAAAACCGAAAATTTCCATTGAAATCAACAGGGCACCCGACCTCAAAACAGCACTCTGCACCCGGCCGCCCTAGTGCCGCTGAGGGTGCCTCTTTGGTGCTAACTTGGTCCCCAACGTGCCCTGATCTTAACCCTAGGAGCTTTGCTCCCACAACCCCGTGGCCTGCTTGCCAGCCGCCACCAACCGGAGTCCCCCTATCCTCCATAGGATAACATTGGGCCTCAACACTCTGCACCCGGCCGCCCTAGTGCCGCTGAGAGTGCAACAACAGTGCATCACTGACCCTGGGAGACCCCTGAGTCTAACCCCAGAACCCTAACTCAAAAGACCGATTACTTACCTCGAGACCGATAACTCATTTTTCCTCATAGGATAACATGGACACTTTTTCTTCCAAAAAGTTTCTAAGTGTCGACTTTTGAAAACAAGAATATTCTTTAAAAATCGTACAGACTACCAAAACGTAATTACTTACCTGTTTTAAGTAAATGTCCCAGGGCTGAACCTAGGAGTCCAGCACTGGATTACAAAAGTAACGTTAAAAGTAACTTACCGGCGAATTGAATTTTCTTACATAGGGATCCATTGACTGGTTTTCTGTGAAATTTCTTCTAAGTGTCCACTTTTGAAATACCAAAATATTGCTTAAAAATCACAACAGTAACGAATTCCGAATTACTCACCTACTATCAGGAGAGACCTCAGTACTGCATCTTTTAGTCCAGTACCGACCATGAAAAGTAATTTTTACCGTACTTACCAGTAACTGGAAATTCCTCTCATAGGATATCATTGCCTGCTTTTTGTTGAAAAAGTTTCTAAGTGTCGATTTCTGAATCATACAAATATTCTTTAAAAATCGTACAAACTACAAAAACGTAATTACTTACCTGTTTTAAGTAAATGTCCCAGTGCTGAACCTAGGAGTCCAGCACTGGATTACAAAAGTAACGTAAACATACTTTGCTTGCAAACTGTATTTCCTTCCCTAGGATAACATTGGTAATTTTACCCAGAAAAGTTTCTAAGTGTCAACTTTTGAAATACAGTAATATTCCTCAAAAATCACTACCATAACCAAAACGCTTTTTCTCACCTGTTTACAGGAAGTGTCCCGGGACTGAATCCAAGATCCAGTCCCGTGGTTAGAAAAGTAATCCAAAAAGTAATCTATTGCATTTAACCAGAAATTTCCATTGAGCTCAATGTATAATTGTGTTTAAAATTGTGTTGCATATTGCAACAACTGTAACTATTGCATTCAAAAGTCTATTGCCAATTGAACAGTAGTTAACTAAAGCATCTCATTCTGAGAAAGTATATTTTGACACCCATTGTTGGTTCTAAAATAAAACAACTATATTTTTATATACAAACCATTGGCCTAGAGTTCAGTTCTTGAGTGTGTGGCTTCATTTGCTGACTGAGTGTGTACAACAAATGCTTTACACTGTCCTCTGATACTGCCTTACTGCTCGACCAAGCTACCACTTTAGAGAGTAAGGTTATATCTAACTTTAGCCTCTGCCAAACCTCTGGGGACTGTGGACTCTGTGCACACTGAACCTTACTTTGGTGCAGTATATACAGAGCCACTTTCCTACAAAGCTCAGCCCTGGGACAAAGAGCAGGACAATGACCAATGGAAGCAGAGCCCTGGAACAAAGATCAGGACAATGTCCAGTGGAAGCTGAGGCATGGGACGAAGAGCAGGACAATATCCAGTGGAAGCTGAGCCCTGGGACGAAGAGCAGGACAGTGTTGAGTGGAAGCTGAGGCCTGGGACGAAGAGAAGGACCATGTCCAGTGGAAGCTGAGCCCTGGGACAAAGAGCAGGACAATGTCCAATGGAAGCTGAGCCCTGGGACAAAGAGCAGGACAATGTCCAATGGAAGCTGAGCCCTGGGATGAACAGCAGGACAACGTCGAGTGGAAGCTGAGCTCTGGGACGAAGAGCAGGACAATGTCCAATGGAAGCTGACCCCTGGGACGAAGAGCAGGACAACGTCCAGTGGAAGCTGAGCCCTGGGACGAAGAGCAGGACAATGTCGAGTGGAAGCTGAGCCCTGGGACGAAGAGCAGGACAACGTCCAATGGAACCTGAGCCCTGAGATGAAGAGCAGGACAATGTCGAGTGGAAGTTGAGCCCTGGGACGAAGAGCAGGACAATGTCCAATGGAAGCTGAGCCCTAGGACAAAGAGCAGGACAATGTCCAATGGAAGCTGAGCCCTGGGACGAAGAACAGGACAATGTCCAGTGGAAGCTGAGCCCTGGGACAAAGAGCAGGACAATGACCAATGGAAGCTGAGCCCTGGGACAAAGAGCAGGACAATGTCCAATGGAAGCTGAACCCTGGGAGGAAGAGCAGGACAATGTCCAGTGGAAGCTGAGCCCTGGGACGAAGAGCAGGACAGTGTCAAGTAGAAGCTGAGGCCTGGGACAAAGAGCAGGACAATATCCAGTGGAAGCTGAGCCCTGGGACGAAGAGCAGGACAATGTCGAGTGGAAGTTTAGCCCTGGGACGAAGAGCAGGACAATGTCCAATGGAAGCTGAGCCCTGGGACGAAGAGCAGGACAATGTCCAATGGAAGCTGAGCCCTGGGACGAAGAGCAGGACAATGTCGAGTGGAAGCTGAGCCCTGGTACGAAGAGCAGGACAATGTCCAATGGAAGCTGAGCCCTGGGACGAAGAGCAGGACAATGTCCAATGGAAGCTGAGCCCTGGGACAAAGAGCAGGACAATGTCCAATGGAAGCTGAGTCCTGGGACGAAGAGCAGGACAACGTCCAGTGGAAGCTGAGCCCTGAGACGAAGAGCAGGACAATGTCCAATGGGAGCTGAGCCCTGGGACAAAGAGCAGGAGAATGTCGAGTGGAAGCTGAGCCCTGGGACGAAGAGCAGGACAATGTCCAATGGAAGCTAAGCCCTGGGACAAAGAGCAGGACAATGTCCAATGGAAGCTGAGCCCTGGGACGAAGAGCAGGACAAGGTCCAATGGAAGCTGAGCCCTGGGACGAACAGCAGGACAATGTCCAATGGGAGCTGAGCCCTGGGAAAAAGAGCAGGAGAATGTTGAGTGGAAGCTGAGCCCTGGGACGAAGAGCAGGACAATGTCCAATGGAAGCTGAGCCCTGGGACGAAGAGCAGGACAACGTCCAGTGGAAGCTGAGCCCTGAGACGAAGAGCAGGACAATGTCCAATGGGAGCTGAGCCCTGGGACAAAGAGCAGGAGAATGTCCAATGGAAGCTGAGCCCTAGGACGAACAGCAGGACAACGTCGAGTGGAAGCTGAGCCCTGGGACGAAGAGCAGGACAATGTCCAATGGAAGCTGACCCCTGGGACGAAGAGCAGGACAACGTCCAGTGGAAGATGAGCCCTGGGACGAAGAGCAGGACAATGTCGAGTGGAAGCTGAGCCCTGGGACGAAGAGCAGGACAATGTCGAGTGGAAGCTGAGCCCTGGGACGAAGAGCAGGACAACGTCCAATGGAAGCTGAGCCCTGAGATGAAGAGCAGGACAATGTCGAGTGGAAGTTGAGCCCTGGGACGAAGAGCAGGACAATGTCCAATGGAAGCTGAGCCCTAGGACAAAGAGCAGGACAATGTCCAATGGAAGCTGAGCCCTGGGACGAAGAACAGGACAATGTCCAGTGGAAGCTGAGCCCTGGGACAAAGAGCAGGACAATGACCAATGGAAGCTGAGCCCTGGGACAAAGAGCAGGACAATGTCCAATGGAAGCTGAGGCCTGGGAGGAAGAGCAGGACAATGTCCAATGGAAGCTGAGCCCTGGGACGAAGAGCAGGACAGTGTCAAGTGGAAGCTGAGGCCTGGGACGAGGAGCAGGGCAATGTCCAGTGGAAGCTGAGCTCTGGGACGAAGAGCAGGACAATGTCGAGTGGAAGCTTAGCCCTGGGACGAAGAGCAGAACAATGTCCAATGGACTCTGAGCCCTGGGACGAAGAGCAGGACAATGTCCAATGGAAGCTGAGCCCTGGGACGAAGAGCAGGACAATGTCCATCGGAAGCTGAGCCCTGGGACGAAGAGCAGGACAATGTCGAGTGGAAGCTGAGCCCTGGGACAAAGAGCAGGACAATGTCCAATGGAAGCTGAGCCCTGGGACAAAGAGCAGGACAATGTCCAATGGAAGCCGAGCCCTGGAACAAAGAGCAGGACAATGTCCAATGGAAGCTCAGCCCTGGGACGAAGAGCAGGACAATGTCCAATGGAAGCTAAGCCCTGGGACAAAGAGCTGGACAATGTCCAATGGAAGCTGAGCCCTGGGAAGAAGAGCAGGACAAGGTCCAATGGAAGCTGAGCCCTGGGACAAAGAGCAGGACAATGTCCACTAGAAGCTGAGCCCTGGGACGAAGAGCAGGACAATGTCGAGTTAAAGCTGAGCCCTGGGACGAAGAGCAGGACAATGTCCAATGGAAGCTGAGCCCTGGGATGAAGAGCAGGACAACGTCCAGTGGAAGCTGAGCCCTGGGACGAAGAGCAGGACAATGTCGAGTTAAAGCTGAGCCCTGGGACGAAGAGCAGGACAACGTCCAATGGAAGCTGAGCCCTGAGATGAAGAGCAGGAAAATGTCGAGTGGAAGCTGAGCCCTGGGACGAAGAGCAGGACAATGTCCAATGGAAGCTGAGCCCTCGAACAAAGAGCAGGACAATGTCCAATGGAAGCTGAGCCCTGGGACGAAGAACAGGACAATGTCCAGTGGAAGCTGAGCCCTGGGACAAAGAGCAGGACAATGACCAATGGAAGCTAGGCCTGGGACAAAGATCAGGGTAATGTCCAATGGAAGCTGAGGCATGGGACGAAGAGCTGGACAATGTCCAGTGGAAGCTGAGCCCTGGGACGAAGAGCAGGACAGTGTCGAGTGGAAGCTGAGGCCTGGGACGAAGAGCAGGACAATGTCCAGTGGAAGCTGAGCCCTGGGACGAAGAGCAGGAGAATGTCGAGTGGAAGTTGAGCACTGGGACGAAGAGCAGGACAATGTCCAATGGAAGCTGAGCCCTGGGACGAAGAGCAGGACAATGTCCAATGGAAGCTGAGCCCTGGGATGAAGAGCAGGACAATGTTGAGTGGAAGCTGAGCCCTGGGACGAAGAGCAGGAGAATGTCCAATGGAAGCTGAGCCCTGGGACAAAGAGCAGGACAATGTCGAGTGGAAGCTGAGCCCTGGGACGAAGAGCAGGACAGTGTCGAGTGGAAGCTGAGGCCTGGGACGAAGAGCAGGAGAATGTCCAGTGGAAGCTAAGCCCTGGGACGAAGAGCAGGAGAATGTCGAGTGGAAGTTGAGGACTGGGACGAAGAGCAGGACAATGTCCAATGGAAGCTGAGCCCTGGGACGAAGAGCAGGACAATGTCCAATGGAAGCTGAGCCCTGGGACGAAGAGCAGGACAATGTTGAGTGGAAGCTGAGCCCTGGGACGAAGAGCAGGACAATGTCCAATGGAAGCTGAGCCCTGGGACAAAGAGCAGGCCAATGTCCAGTGGAAGCTGAGCCCTGGGACGAAGAGCAGGACAATGTCCAGTGGAAGCTGAGCCCTGGGACGAAGAGCAGGACAATGTCGAGTGGAAGCTGAGCCCTGGGACGAAGAGCAGGACAATGTCCAATGGAAGCTGAGCCCTCGAACAAGGAGAAGGACAATGTCCAATGAAAGCAGAGCCCTGGGATGAAGAACAGGACAATGTCCAGTGGAAGCTGAGCCCTGGGACAAAGAGCAGGACAATGACCAATGGAAGCTGAGCCCTGGGACAAAGATCAGGACAATGTCCAATGGAAGCTGAGGCATGGGACGAAGAGCAGGACAATGTCCAGTGGAAGCTGAGTCCTGGGACGAAGAGCAGGACAATGTCCAGTGGAAGTTGAGCCCTGGGACGAAGAGCAGGACAATGTCCAGTGGAAGTTGAGCCCTGGGACGAAGAGCAGGACAATGTCCAGTGGAAGCTGAGCCCTGGGACGAAGAGCAGGACAATGTCGAGTGGAAGCTGAGCCCTGGGACGAAGAGCAGGACAATGTCCAATGGAAGCTGACCCCTGGGACGAAGAGCAGGACAATGTTGAGTGGAAGTTGAGCCCTGGGACGAAGAGCAGGACAATGTCCAGTGGAAGCTGAGCCCTGGGACGAAGAGCAGGACAATGTCGAGTGGAAGCTGAGCCCTGGGACGAAGAGCAGGACAACGTCCAATGGAAGCTGAGCCCTGAGATGAAGAGCAGGACAATGTCGAGTGGAAGTTGAGCCCTGGGACGAAGAGCAGGACAATGTCCAATGGAAGCTGAGCCCTAGGACAAAGAGCAGGACAATGTCCAATGGAAGCTGAGCCCTGGGACGAAGAGCAGGACAATGTCCAATGGAAGCTGAGCCCTGGGACGAAGAGCAGGACAATGACCAATGGAAGCTGAGCCCTGGGACAAAGAGCAGGACAATGTCCAATGGAAGCTGAGCCCTGGGACAAAGAGCAGGACAATGTCCAATGGAAGCCGAGCCCTGGAACAAAGAGCAGGACAATGTCCAATGGAAGCTCAGCCCTGGGACGAAGAGCAGGACAATGTCCAATGGAAGCTAAGCCCTGGGACAAAGAGCTGGACAATGTCCAATGGAAGCTAAGCCCTGGGACGAAGAGCAGGACAAGGTCCAATGGAAGCTGAGCCCTGGGACAAAGAGCAGGACAATGTCCAATAGAAGCTGAGCCCTGGGACGAAGAGCAGGACAATGTCGAGTTAAAGCTGAGCCCTGGGACGAAGAGCAGGACAATGTCCAATGGAAGCTGAGCCCTGGGATGAAGAGCAGGACAACGTCCAGTGGAAGCTGAGCCCTGGGACGAAGAGCAGGACAATGTCGAGTTAAAGCTGAGCCCTGGGACGAAGAGCAGGACAACGTCCAATGGAAGCTGAGCCCTCGAACAAAGAGCAGGACAATGTCCAATGGAAGCTGAGCCCTGGGACGAAGAACAGGACAATGTCCAGTGGAAGCTGAGCCCTGGGACAAAGAGCAGGACAATGACCAATGGAAGCTAGGCCTGGGACAAAGATCAGGGTAATGTCCAATGGAAGCTGAGGCATGGGACGAAGAGCTGGACAATGTCCAGTGGAAGCTGAGCCCTGGGACGAAGAGCAGGACAGTGTCGAGTGGAAGCTGAGGCCTGGGACGAAGAGCAGGACAATGTCCAGTGGAAGCTGAGCCCTGGGACGAAGAGCAGGAGAATGTCGAGTGGAAGTTGAGCACTGGGACGAAGAGCAGGACAATGTCCAATGGAAGCTGAGCCCTGGGACGAAGAGCAGGACAATGTCCAATGGAAGCTGAGCCCTGGGATGAAGAGCAGGACAATGTTGAGTGGAAGCTGAGCCCTGGGACGAAGAGCAGGAGAATGTCCAATGGAAGCTGAGCCCTGGGACAAAGAGCAGGACAATGTCGAGTGGAAGCTGAGCCCTGGGACGAAGAGCAGGACAGTGTCGAGTGGAAGCTGAGGCCTGGGACGAAGAGCAGGAGAATGTCCAGTGGAAGCTGAGCCCTGGGACGAAGAGCAGGAGAATGTCGAGTGGAAGTTGAGGACTGGGACGAAGAGCAGGACAATGTCCAATGGAAGCTGAGCCCTGGGACGAAGAGCAGGACAATGTCCAATGGAAGCTGAGCCCTGGGACGAAGAGCAGGACAATGTTGAGTGGAAGCTGAGCCCTGGGACGAAGAGCAGGACAATGTCCAATGGAAGCTGAGCCCTGGGACAAAGAGCAGGCCAATGTCCAGTGGAAGCTGAGCCCTGGGACGAAGAGCAGGACAATGTCCAGTGGAAGCTGAGCCCTGGGACGAAGAGCAGGACAATGTCGAGTGGAAGCTGAGCCCTGGGACGAAGAGCAGGACAATGTCCAATGGAAGCTGAGCCCTCGAACAAGGAGAAGGACAATGTCCAATGAAAGCAGAGCCCTGGGATGAAGAACAGGACAATGTCCAGTGGAAGCTGAGCCCTGGGACAAAGAGCAGGACAATGACCAATGGAAGCTGAGCCCTGGGACAAAGATCAGGACAATGTCCAATGGAAGCTGAGGCATGGGACGAAGAGCAGGACAATGTCCAGTGGAAGCTGAGTCCTGGGACGAAGAGCAGGACAATGTCCAGTGGAAGTTGAGCCCTGGGACGAAGAGCAGGACAATGTCCAGTGGAAGTTGAGCCCTGGGACGAAGAGCAGGACAATGTCCAGTGGAAGCTGAGCCCTGGGACGAAGAGCAGGACAATGTCGAGTGGAAGCTGAGCCCTGGGACGAAGAGCAGGACAATGTCCAATGGAAGCTGACCCCTGGGACGAAGAGCAGGACAATGTTGAGTGGAAGTTGAGCCCTGGGACGAAGAGCAGGACAATGTCCAGTGGAAGCTGAGCCCTGGGACGAAGAGCAGGACAATGTCGAGTGGAAGCTGAGCCCTGGGACGAAGAGCAGGACAACGTCCAATGGAAGCTGAGCCCTGAGATGAAGAGCAGGACAATGTCGAGTGGAAGTTGAGCCCTGGGACGAAGAGCAGGACAATGTCCAATGGAAGCTGAGCCCTAGGACAAAGAGCAGGACAATGTCCAATGGAAGCTGAGCCCTGGGACGAAGAGCAGGACAATGTCCAATGGAAGCTGAGCCCTGGGACGAAGAGCAGGACAATGACCAATGGAAGCTGAGCCCTGGGACAAAGAGCAGGGCAATGTCCAATGGAAGCTGAGGCCTGGGAGGAAGAGCAGGACAATGTCCAGTGGAAGCTGAGCCCTGGGACGAAGAGCAGGACAGTGTCAAGTGGAAGCTGAGGCCTGGGACGAAGAGCAGGACAATGTCCAATGGAAGCTGAGGCCTGGGAGGAAGAGCAGGACAATGTCCAGTGGAAGCTGAGCCCTGGGACGAAGAGCAGGACAGTGTCAAGTGGAAGCTGAGGCCTGGGACGAAGAGCAGGACAATGTCCAGTGGAAGCTGAGCCCTGGGACGAAGAGCAGGACAATGTCGAGTGGAAGCTTAGCCCTGGGACGAAGAGCAGGACAATGTCCAATGGAAGCTGAGCCCTGGGACGAAGAGCAGGACAATGTCCAATGGAAGCTGAGCCCTGGGACGAAGAGCAGGACAATGTCGAGTGGAAGCTGAGCCCTGGGAGAAAGAGCAGGACAATGTCCAATGGAAGCTGAGCCCTGGGACGAAGAGCAGGACAATGTCCAATGGAAGCTGAGCCCTGGGACGAAGAGCAGGACAATGTACAATGGAAGCTGAGCCCTGGGACGAAGAGCAGGACAAAGTCCAGTGGAAGCTGAGCCCTGGGACGAAGAGCAGGACAATGTCCAATGGAAGCTAAGCCCTGGGACAAAGAGCAGGACAATGTCCAATGGAAGCTGAGCCCTAGGACAAAGAGCAGGACAATGTCCAATGGAAGCTGAGCCCTGGGACGAAGAACAGGACAATGTCCAGTGGAAGCTGAGCCCTGGGACAAAGAGCAGGACAATGACCAATGGAAGCTGAGCCCTGGGACAAAGAGCAGGACAATGTCCAATGGAAGCTGAGGCCTGGGAGGAAGAGCAGGACAATGTCCAGTGGAAGCTGAGCCCTGGGACGAAGAGCAGGACAGTGTCAAGTGCAAGCTGAGGCCTGGGACGAAGAGCAGGACAATGTCCAGTGGAAGCTGAGCCCTGGGACGAAGAGCAGGACAATGTCGAGTGGAAGCTTAGCCCTGGGACGAAGAGCAGGACAATGTCCAATGGAAGCTGAGCCCTGGGACGAAGAGCAGGACAATGTCCAATGGAAGCTGAGCCCTGGGACGAAGAGCAGGACAATGTCGAGTGGAAGCTGAGCCCTGGGACAAAGAGCAGGACAATGTCCAATGGAAGCTGAGCCCTGGGACGAAGAGCAGGACAATGTCCAATGGAAGCTGAGCCCTGGGACAAAGAGCAGGACAATGTACAATGGAAGCTGAGCCCTGGGACGAAGAGCAGGACAACGTCCAGTGGAAGCTGAGCCCTGAGACGAAGAGCAGGATAATGTCCAATGGGAGCTGAGCCCTGGGACAAAGAGCAGGAGAATGTCGAGTGGAAGCTGAGCCCTGGGACGAAGAGCAGGACAATGTCCAATGGAAGCTAAGCCCTGGGACAAAGAGCAGGACAATGTCCAATGGAAGCTGAGCCCTGGGACGAAGAGCAGGACAACGTCGAGTGGAAGCTGAGCCCTGGGACGAAGAGCAGGACAATGTCCAATGGAAGCTGACCCCTGAGACGAAGAGCAGGAAAACGTCCAGTGGAAGCTGAGCCCTGGGACGAAGAGCAGGACAACGTCCAATGGAAGCTGAGCCCTGAGATGAAGAGCAGGACAATGTCGAGTAGAAGCTGAGCCCTGGGACGAAGAGCAGGACAATGTCCAATGGAAGCTGAGCCCTCGAACAAAGAGCAGGAGAATGTCCAATGGAAGCTGAGCCCTGGGACGAAGAACAGGACAATGTCCAGTGGAAGCTGAGCCCTGGGACAAAGAGCAGGACAATGACCAATGGAAGCTGAGCCCTGGGACAAAGATCAGGACAATGTCCAATGGAAGCTGAAGCATGGGACGAAGAGCAGGACAATGTCCAGTGGAAGCTGAGCCCTGGGACGAAGAGCAGGACAATGTCCAGTGGAAGCTGAGCCCTGGGACGAAGAGCAGGACAATGTCGAGTGGAAGCTGAGCCCTGGGACAAAGAGCAGGACAATGTCCAATGGAAGCTGAGCCCTGGGACGAAGAGCAGGACAATGTCCAATGGAAGCTGAGCCCTGGGACGAAGAGCAGGACAATGTCGAGTGGAAGCTGAGCCCTGGGACGAAGAGCAGGACAATGACCAATGGAAGCTGAACCCTGGGACAAAGAGCAGGACAATGTCGAGTGGAAGCTGAGCCCTGGGACGAAGAGAAGGACAATGTCGAGTGGAAGCTGAGCCCTGGGACGAAGAGCAGGACAATGTCCAATGGAAGCTGAGCCCTGGGACGAAGAGCAGGACAATGTCGAGTGGAAGCTGAGCCCTGGGACGAAGAGCAGGACAATGTCCAGTGGAAGCTGAGCCCTGGGACAAAGAGCAGGACAATGTCCAATGGAAGCTGAGCCCTGGGACAAAGAGCAGGACAATGTCCAATGGAAGCTGAGCCCTGGGACAAAGAGCAGGACAATGTCCAATGGGAGCTGAGCCCTGGGACAAAGAGCAGGACAGTGTCAAGTGGAAGCTGAGGCCTGGGACGAAGAGCAGGATAATGTCCAGTGGAAGCTGAGCCCTGGGACGAAGAGCAGGACAATGTTGAGTGGAAGCTTAGCCCTGGGACGAAGAGCAGGACAATGTCCAATGGAAGCTGAGCCCTGGGACGAAGAGCAGGACAATGTCCAATGGAAGCTGAGCCCTGGGACGAAGAGCAGGACAATGTCGAGTGGAAGCTGAGCCCTGGGACAAAGAGCAGGACAATGTCCAATGGAAGCTGAGCCCTGGGACGAAGACCAGGACAATGTCCAATGGAAGCTGAGCCCTGGGACAAAGAGCAGGACAATGTACAATGGAAGCTGAGCCCTGGGACGAAGAGCAGGACAACGTCCAGTGGAAGCTGAGCCCTGAGACGAAGAGCAGGATAATGTCCAATGGGAGCTGAGCCCTGGGACAAAGAGCAGGAGAATGTCGAGTGGAAGCTGAGCCCTGGGACGAAGAGCAGGACAATGTCCAATGGAAGCTAAGCCCTGGGACAAAGAGCAGGACAATGTCCAATGGAAGCTGAGCCCTGGGACGAAGAGCAGGACAACGTCGAGTGGAAGCTGAGCCCTGGGACGAAGAGCAGGACAATGTCCAATGGAAGCTGACCCCTGGGACGAAGAGCAGGACAACGTCCAGTGGAAGCTGAGCCCTGGGACGAAGAGCAGGACAACGTCCAATGGAAGCTGAGCCCTGAGATGAAGAGCAGGACAATGTCGAGTAGAAGCTGAGCCCTGGGACGAAGAGCAGGACAATGTCCAATGGAAGCTGAGCCCTCGAACAAAGAGCAGGAGAATGTCCAATGGAAGCTGAGCCCTGGGACGAAGAACAGGACAATGTCCAGTGGAAGCTGAGCCCTGGGACAAAGAGCAGGACAATGACCAATGGAAGCTGAGCCCTGGGACAAAGATCAGGACAATGTCCAATGGAAGCTGAGGCATGGGACGAAGAGCAGGACAATGTCCAGTGGAAGCTGAGCCCTGGGACGAAGAGACGGACAGTGTCGAGTGGAAGCTGAGGCCTGGGACGAAGAGCAGGACAATGTCCAGTGGAAGCTGAGCCCTGGGACGAAGAGCAGGACAATGTCGAGTGGAAGCTGAGCCCTGGGACAAAGAGCAGGACAATGTCCAATGGAAGCTGAGCCCTGGGACGAAGAGCAGGACAATGTCCAATGGAAGCTGAGCCCTGGGACGAAGAGCAGGACAATGTCGAGTGGAAGCTGAGCCCTGGGACGAAGAGCAGGACAATGTCCAATGGAAGCTGAACCCTGGGAAAAAGAGCAGGACAATGTCAAGTGGAAGCTGAGCCCTGGGACGAAGAGCAGGACAATGTTGAGTGGAAGCTGAGCCCTGGGACGAAGAGCAGGACAATGTCCAATGGAAGCTGAGCCCTGGGACGAAGAGCAGGACAATGTCGAGTGGAAGCTGAGCCCTGGGACAAAGAGCAGGACAATGTCCAATGGGAGCTGAGCCCTGGGACAAAGAGCAGGAGAATGTCGAGTGGAAGCTGAGCCCTGGGACGAAGAGCAGGACAATGTCCAATGGAAGCTGAGCCCTGGGACAAAGAGCAGGACAATGTCCAATGGGAGCTGAGCCCTGGGACGAAGAGCAGGACAATGTCCAGTGGAAGCTGAGCCCTGGGACAAAGAGCAGGACAATGTCGAGTGGAAGCTGAGCCCTGGGACGAAGAGCAGGACAATGTCCAATGGAAGCTGAGCCCTGGGACAAAGAGCAGGACAATGACCAATGGAAGCTGAGCCCTGGGACAAAGAGCAGGACAATGTCCAATGGAAGCTGAGCCCTGGGACAAAGAGCAGGACAATGTCCAATGGAAGCTGAGCCCTGGGATGAAGAACAGGACAATGTCCAGTGGAAGCTGAGCCCTGGGACAAAGAGCAGGACAATGTCCAATGGAAGCTAAGGCCTGGGAGGAAGAGCAGGACAATGTCCAGTGGAAGCTGAGCCCTGGGACGAAGAGCAGGACAATGTCCAGTGGAAGTTGAGCCCTGGGACGAAGAGCAGGACAATGTCCAGTGGAAGCTGAGCCCTGGGACGAAGAGCAGGACAATGTCCAGTGGAAGCTGAGCCCTGGGACGAAGAGCAGGACAATGTCGAGTGGAAGCTGAGCCCTGGGACGAAGAGCAGGACAATGTCCAATGGAAGCTGACCCCTGGGACGAAGAGCAGGACAATGTCGAATGGAAGTTGAGCCCTGGGACGAAGAGCAGGACAATGTCCAGTGGAAGCTGAGCCCTGGGACGAAGAGCAGGACAATGTCGAGTGGAAGCTGAGCCCTGGGACGAAGAGCAGGACAACGTCCAATGGAAGCTGAGCCCTGAGATGAAGAGCAGGACAATGTCGAGTGGAAGTTGAGCCCTGGGACGAAGAGCAGGACAATGTCCAATGGAAGCTGAGCCCTAGGACAAAGAGCAGGACAATGTCCAATGGAAGCTGAGCCCTGGGACGAAGAACAGGACAATGTCCAGTGGAAGTTGAGCCCTGGGACAAAGAGCAGGACAATGACCAATGGAAGCTGAGCCCTGGGAAAAAGAGCAGGACAATGTCCAATGGAAGCTGAGGCCTGGGAGGAAGAGCAGGACAATGTCCAGTGGAAGCTGAGCCCTGGGACGAAGAGCAGGACAGTGTCAAGTGGAAGCTGAGGCCTGGGACGAAGAGCAGGACAATGTCCAGTGGAAGCTGAGCCCTGGGACGAAGAGCAGGACAATGTCGAGTCGAAGCTTAGCCCTGGGACGAAGAGCAGGACAATGTCCAATGGAAGCTGAGCCCTGGGACGAAGAGCAGGACAATGTCCAATGGAAGCTGAGCCCTGGGACGAAGAGCAGGACAATGTCGAGTGGAAGCTGAGCCCTGGGAGAAAGAGCAGGACAATGTCCAATGGAAGCTGAGCCCTGGGACGAAGAGCAGGACAATGTCCAATGGAAGCTGAGCCCTGGGACGAAGAGCAGGACAATGTACAATGGAAGCTGAGCCCTGGGACGAAGAGCAGGACAACGTCCAGTGGAAGCTGAGCCCTGAGACGAAGACCAGGATAATGTCCAATGGGAGCTGAGCCCTGGGACAAAGAGCAGGAGAATGTCGAGTGGAAGCTGAGCCCTGGGACGAAGAGCAGGACAATGTCCAATGGAAGCTAAGCCTTGGGACAAAGAGCAGGACAATGTCCAATGGAAGCTGAGCCCTAGGACAAAGAGCAGGACAATGTCCAATGGAAGCTGAGCCCTGAGACGAAGAACAGGACAATGTCCAGTGGAAGCTGAGCCCTGGGACAAAGAGCAGGACAATGACCAATGGAAGCTGAGCCCTGGGACAAAGAGCAGGACAATGTCCAATGGAAGCTGAGGCCTGGGAGGAAGAGCAGGACAATGTCCAGTGGAAGCTGAGCCCTGGGACGAAGAGGAGGACAGTGTCAAGTGGAAGCTGAGGCCTGGGACGAAGAGCAGGACAATGTCCAGTGGAAGCTGAGCCCTGGGACGAAGAGCAGGACAATGTCGAGTGGAAGCTTAACCCTGGGACGAAGAGCAGGACTATGTCCAATGGAAGCTGAGCCCTGGGACGAAGAGCAGGACAATGTCCAATGGAAGCTAAGCCCTGGAACGAAGAGCAGGACAAATTCGAGTGGAAGCTGAGCCCTGGGACAAAGAGCAGGACAATGTCCAATGGAAGCTGAGCCCTGGGACGAAGAGCAGGACAATGTCCAATGGAAGCTGAGCCCTGGGACAAAGAGCAGGACAATGTACAATGGAAGCTGAGCCCTGAGACGAAGAGCAGGATAATGTCCAATGGGAGCTGAGCCCTGGGACAAAGAGCAGGAGAATGTCGAGTGGAAGCTGAGCCCTGGGACGAAGAGCAGGACAATGTCCAATGGAAGCTAAGCCCTGGGACAAAGAGCAGGACAATGTCCAATGGAAGCTGAGCCCTGGGACGAAGAGCAGGACAACGTCGAGTGGAAGCTGAGCCCTGGGACGAAGAGCAGGACAATGTCCAATGGAAGCTGACCCCTGGGACGAAGAGCAGGACAACGTCCAGTGGAAGCTGAGCCCTGGGACGAAGAGCAGGACAACGTCCAATGGAAGCTGAGCCCTGAGATGAAGAGCAGGACAATGTCGATTAGAAGCTGAGCCCTGGGACGAAGAGCAGGACAATGTCCAATGGAAGCTGAGCCCTCGAACAAAGAGCAGGAGAATGTCCAATGGAAGCTGAGCCCTGGGACGAAGAACAGGACAATGTCCAGTGGAAGCTGAGCCCTGGGACAAAGAGCAGGACAATGACCAATGGAAGCTGAGCCCTGGGACAAAGATCAGGACAATGTCCAATGGAAGCTGAGGCATGGGACGAAGAGCAGGACAATGTCCAGTGGAAGCTGAGCCCTGGGACGAAGAGACGGACAGTGTCGAGTGGAAGCTGAGGCCTGGGACGAAGAGCAGGACAATGTCCAGTGGAAGCTGAGCCCTGGGACGAAGAGCAGGACAATGTCGAGTGGAAGCTGAGCCCTGGGACAAAGAGGAGGACAATGTCCAATGGAAGCTGAGCCCTGGGACGAAGAGCAGGACAATATCCAATGGAAGCTGAGCCCTGGGACAAAGAGCAGGAGAATGTCGAGTGGAAGCTGAGCCCTGGGACGAAGAGCAGGACAATGTCCAATGGAAGCTGAACCCTGGGACAAAGAGCAGGACAATGTCGAGTGGAAGCTGAGCCCTGGGACGAAGAGCAGGACAATGTCGAGTGGAAGCTGAGCCCTGGGACGAAGAGCAGGACAATGTCCAATGGAAGCTGAGCCCTGGGACGAAGAGCAGGACAATGTCGAGTGGAAGCTGAGCCCTGGGACGAAGAGCAGGACAATGTCCAATGGAAGCTGAGCCATGGGACAAAGAGCAGGACAATGTCCAATGGAAGCTGAGCCCTGGGACAAAGAGCAGGACAATGTCCAATGGAAGCTGAGCCCTGGGACAAAGAGCAGGACAATGTCCAATGGGAGCTGAGCCCTGGGACAAAGACCAGGAGAATGTCGAGTGGAAGCTGAGCCCTGGGACGAAGAGCAGGACAATGTCCAGTGGAAGCTGAGCCCTGGGACGAAGAGCAGGACAATGTCGAGTGGAAGCTGAGCCCTGGGACGAAGAGCAGGACAACGTCCAATGGAAGCTGAGCCCTGAGATGAAGTGCAGGACAATGTCGAGTGGAAGTTGAGCCCTGGGACGAAGAGCAGGACAATGTCCAATGGAAGCTGAGCCCTAGGACAAAGAGCAGGACAATGTCCAATGGAAGCTGAGCCCTGGGACGAAGAACAGGACAATGTCCAGTGGAAGCTGAGCCCTGGGACAAAGAGCAGGACAATGACCAATGGAAGCTGAGCCCTGGGACAAAGAGCAGGACAATGTCCAATGGAAGCTGAGGCCTGGGAGGAAGAGCAGGACAATAACCAGTGGAAGCTGAGCCCTGGGACGAAGAGCAGGACAGTGTCAAGTGGAAGCTGAGGCCTGGGACGAAGAGGAGGACAATGTCCAGTGGAAGCTGAGCCCTGGGACGAAGAGCAGGACAATGTCGAGTGGAAGCTGAGCCCTGGGAGAAAGAGCAGGACAATGTCCAATGGAAGCTGAGCCCTGGGACGAAGAGCAGGACAATGTCCAATGGAAGCTGAGCCCTGGGACG
Organism: Calotriton arnoldi; assembly: GCA_963921515.1. Taxonomy (NCBI): domain Eukaryota; kingdom Metazoa; phylum Chordata; class Amphibia; order Caudata; family Salamandridae; genus Calotriton; species Calotriton arnoldi. The sequence continues at coordinate 2,444,997 of CAWUFW010001362.1, forward strand.
AAGAGCAGGACAATGTACAATGGAAGCTGAGCCCTGGGACGAAGAGCAGGACAACGTCCAGTGGAAGCTGAGCCCTGAGACGAAGTGTAGGATAATGTCCAATGGGAGCTGAGCCCTAGGACAAAGAGCAGGAGAATGTCGAGTGGAAGCTGAGCCCTGGGACGAAGAGCAGGACAATGTCCAATGGAAGCTAAGCCCTGGGACAAAGAGCAGGACAATGTCCAATGGAAGCTAAGCCCTAGGACAAAGAGCAGGACAATGTCCAATGGAAGCTGAGCCCTGGGACGAAGAACAGGACAATGTCCAGTGGAAGCTGAGCCCTGGGACAAAGAGCAGGACAATGACCAATGGAAGCTGAGCCCTGGGACAAAGAGCAAGACAATGTCCAATGGAAGCTGAGGCCTGGGAGGAAGAGCAGGACAATGTCCAGTGGAAGCTGAGCCCTGGGACGAAGAGCAGGACAGTGTCAAGTGGAAGCTGAGGCCTGGGACGAAGAGCAGGACAATGTCCAGTGGAAGCTGAGCCCTGGACGAAGAGCAGGACAATGTCGAGTGGAAGCTTAGCCCTGGGACGAAGAGCAGGACTATGTCCAATGGAAGCTGAGCCCTGGGACGAAGAGCAGGACAATGTCCAATGGAAGCTGAGCCCTGGGACGAAGAGCAGGACAATTTCGAGTGGAAGCTGAGCCCTGGGACAAAGAGCAGGACAATGTCCAATGGAAGCTGAGCCCTGGGACGAAGAGCAGGACAATGTCCAATGGAAGCTGAGCCCTGGGACAAAGAGCAGGACAATGTACAATGGAAGCTGAGCCCTGGGACGAAGAGCAGGACAACGTCCAGTGGAAGCTGAGCCCTGAGACGAAGAGCAGGATAATGTCCAATGGGAGCTGAGCCCTGGGACAAAGAGCAGGAGAATGTCGAGTGGAAGCTGAGCCCTGGGACGAAGAGCAGGACAATGTCCAATGGAAGCTAAGCCCTGGGACAAAGAGCAGGACAATGTCCAATGGAAGCTGAGCCCTGGGACGAAGAGCAGGACAACGTCCAGTGGAAGCTGAGCCCTGGGACAAAGAGCAGGACAATGTCCAATGGAAGCTGACCCCTGGGACGAAGAGCAGGACAACGTCCAGTGGAAGCTGAGCCCTGGGACGAAGAGCAGGACAACGTCCAATGGAAGCTGAGCCCTGAGATGAAGAGCAGGACAATGTCGATTAGAAGCTGAGCCCTGGGACGAAGAGCAGGACAATGTCCAATGGAAGCTGAGCCCTCGAACAAAGAGCAGGAGAATGTCCAATGGAAGCTGAGCCCTGGGACGAAGAACAGGACAATGTCCAGTGGAAGCTGAGCCCTGGGACAAAGAGCAGGACAATGACCAATGGAAGCTGAGCCCTGGGACAAAGATCAGGACAATGTCCAATGGAAGCTGAGGCATGGGACGAAGAGCAGGACAATGTCCAGTGGAAGCTGAGCCCTGGGACGAAGAGACGGACAGTGTCGAGTGGAAGCTGAGGCCTGGGACGAAGAGCAGGACAATGTCCAGTGGAAGCTGAGCCCTGGGACGAAGAGCAGGACAATGTCGAGTGGAAGCTGAGCCCTGGGACAAAGAGCAGGACAATGTCCAATGGAAGCTGAGCCCTGGGACGAAGAGCAGGACAATGTCCAATGGAAGCTGAGCCCTGGGACAAAGAGCAGGAGAATGTCGAGTGGAAGCTGAGCCCTGGGACGAAGAGCAGGACAATGTCCAATGGAAGCTGAACCCTGGGACAAAGAGCAGGACAATGTCGAGTGGAAGCTGAGCCCTGGGACGAAGAGCAGGACAATGTCGAGTGGAAGCTGAGCCCTGGGACGAAGAGCAGGACAATGTCCAATGGAAGCTGAGCCCTGGGACGAAGAGCAGGACAATGTCGAGTGGAAGCTGAGCCCTGGGACGAAGAGCAGGACAATGTCCAATGGAAGCTGAGCCATGGGACAAAGAGCAGGACAATGTCCAATGGAAGCTGAGCCCTGGGACAAAGAGCAGGACAATGTCCAATGGAAGCTGAGCCCTGGGACAAAGAGCAGGACAATGTCCAATGGGAGCTGAGCCCTGGGACAAAGACCAGGAGAATGTCGAGTGGAAGCTGAGCCCTGGGACGAAGAGCAGGACAATGTCCAGTGGAAGCTGAGCCCTGGGACGAAGAGCAGGACAATGTCGAGTGGAAGCTGAGCCCTGGGACGAAGAGCAGGACAACGTCCAATGGAAGCTGAGCCCTGAGATGAAGTGCAGGACAATGTCGAGTGGAAGTTGAGCCCTGGGACGAAGAGCAGGACAATGTCCAATGGAAGCTGAGCCCTAGGACAAAGAGCAGGACAATGTCCAATGGAAGCTGAGCCCTGGGACGAAGAACAGGACAATGTCCAGTGGAAGCTGAGCCCTGGGACAAAGAGCAGGACAATGACCAATGGAAGCTGAGCCCTGGGACAAAGAGCAGGACAATGTCCAATGGAAGCTGAGGCCTGGGAGGAAGAGCAGGACAATAACCAGTGGAAGCTGAGCCCTGGGACGAAGAGCAGGACAGTGTCAAGTGGAAGCTGAGGCCTGGGACGAAGAGGAGGACAATGTCCAGTGGAAGCTGAGCCCTGGGACGAAGAGCAGGACAATGTCGAGTGGAAGCTGAGCCCTGGGAGAAAGAGCAGGACAATGTCCAATGGAAGCTGAGCCCTGGGACGAAGAGCAGGACAATGTCCAATGGAAGCTGAGCCCTGGGACGAAGAGCAGGACAATGTACAATGGAAGCTGAGCCCTGGGACGAAGAGCAGGACAACGTCCAGTGGAAGCTGAGCCCTGAGACGAAGTGTAGGATAATGTCCAATGGGAGCTGAGCCCTAGGACAAAGAGCAGGAGAATGTCGAGTGGAAGCTGAGCCCTGGGACGAAGAGCAGGACAATGTCCAATGGAAGCTAAGCCCTGGGACAAAGAGCAGGACAATGTCCAATGGAAGCTAAGCCCTAGGACAAAGAGCAGGACAATGTCCAATGGAAGCTGAGCCCTGGGACGAAGAACAGGACAATGTCCAGTGGAAGCTGAGCCCTGGGACAAAGAGCAGGACAATGACCAATGGAAGCTGAGCCCTGGGACAAAGAGCAAGACAATGTCCAATGGAAGCTGAGGCCTGGGAGGAAGAGCAGGACAATGTCCAGTGGAAGCTGAGCCCTGGGACGAAGAGCAGGACAGTGTCAAGTGGAAGCTGAGGCCTGGGACGAAGAGCAGGACAATGTCCAGTGGAAGCTGAGCCCTGGACGAAGAGCAGGACAATGTCGAGTGGAAGCTTAGCCCTGGGACGAAGAGCAGGACTATGTCCAATGGAAGCTGAGCCCTGGGACGAAGAGCAGGACAATGTCCAATGGAAGCTGAGCCCTGGGACGAAGAGCAGGACAATTTCGAGTGGAAGCTGAGCCCTGGGACAAAGAGCAGGACAATGTCCAATGGAAGCTGAGCCCTGGGACGAAGAGCAGGACAATGTCCAATGGAAGCTGAGCCCTGGGACAAAGAGCAGGACAATGTACAATGGAAGCTGAGCCCTGGGACGAAGAGCAGGACAACGTCCAGTGGAAGCTGAGCCCTGAGACGAAGAGCAGGATAATGTCCAATGGGAGCTGAGCCCTGGGACAAAGAGCAGGAGAATGTCGAGTGGAAGCTGAGCCCTGGGACGAAGAGCAGGACAATGTCCAATGGAAGCTAAGCCCTGGGACAAAGAGCAGGACAATGTCCAATGGAAGCTGAGACCTGGGACGAAGAGCAGGACAACGTCCAGTGGAAGCTGAGCCCTGGGACAAAGAGCAGGACAATGTCCAATGGAAGCTGACCCCTGGGACGAAGAGCAGGACAACGTCCAGTGGAAGCTGAGCCCTGGGACGAAGAGCAGGACAACGTCCAATGGAAGCTGAGCCCTGAGATGAAGAGCAGGACAATGTCGAGTAGAAGCTGAGCCCTGGGACGAAGAGCAGGACAATGTCCAATGGAAGCTGAGCCCTCGAACAAAGAGCAGGAGAATGTCCAATGGAAGCTGAGCCCTGGGACGAAGAACAGGACAATGTCCAGTGGAAGCTGAGCCCTGGGACAAATAGCAGGACAATGACCAATGGAAGCTGAGTCCTGGGACAAAGATCAGGACAATGTCCAATGGAAGCTGAGGCATGGTACGAAGAGCAGGACAATGTCCAGTGGAAGCTGAGCCCTGGGACGAAGAGACGGACAGTGTCGAGTGGAAGCTGCGGCCTGGGACGAAGAGCAGGACAATGTCCAGTGGAAGCTGAGCCCTGGGACGAAGAGCAGGACAATGTCGAGTGGAAGCTGAGCCCTGGGACAAAGAGCAGGACAATGTCCAATGGAAGCTGAGCCCTGGGACGAAGAGCAGGACAATGTCCAATGGAAGCTGAGCCCTGGGACGAAGAGCAGGACAATGTCGAGTGGAAGCTGAGCCCTGGGACGAAGAGCAGGACAATGTCCAATGGAAGCTGAACCCTGGGACAAAGACCAGGAGAATGTCCAATGGAAGTTGAGCCCTGGGACGAAGAGCAGGACAATGTCGAGTGGAAGCTGAGCCCTTCGACGAAGAGCAGGACAATGTCGAGTGGAAGCTGAGCCCTTCGACGAAGAGCAGGACAATGTCGAGTGGAAGGTGAGCCCTGGGACGAAGAGCAGGACAATGTCGAGTGGAAGCTGAGTCCTGGGACGAAGAGCAGGACAAGGTCCAATGGAAGCTGAGCCCTGGGACGAAGAGCAGGACAATGTCGAGTGGAAGCTGAGCCCTGGGACGAAGAGCAGGACAATGTCCAATGGAAGCTGAGCCCTGGGACAAAGAGCAGGACAATGTCCAATGGAAGCTGAGCCCTGGGACAAAGAGCAGGACAATGTCCAATGGAAGCTGAGCCCTGGGACAAAGAGCAGGACAATGTCCAATGGGAGCTGAGCCCTGGGACAAAGACCAGGAGAATGTCGAGTGGAAGCTGAGCCCTGGGACGAAGAGCAGGACAATGTCCAATGGAAGCTGAGCCCTGGGACAAAGAGCAGGACAATGTCCAATGGGAGCTGAGCCCTGGGACGAAGAGCAGGACAACGTCGAGTGGAAGCTGAGCCCTGGGACGAAGAGCAGGACAATGTCCAATGGAAGCTGACCCCTGGGACGAAGAGCAGGACAACGTCCAGTGGAAGCTGAGCCCTGGGACGAAGAGCAGGACAATGTCGAGTGGAAACTGAGCCCTGGGACGAAGAGCAGGACAACGTCCAATGGAAGATGAGCCCTGAGATGAAGAGCAGGACAATGTTGAGTGGAAGCTGAGCCCTGGGACAAAGAGCAGGACAATGTCCAATGGAAGCTGAGCCCTGGGACGAAGAGCAGGACAATGTCCAGTGGAAGCTGAGCCCTGGGACAAGGAGCAGGACAATGTCCAATGGAAGCTGAGCCCTGGGACGAAGAGCAGGACAATGTCCAATGGAAGCTGAGCCCTAAGACAAAGAGCAGGACAATGTCCAATGGAAGCTGAGGCCTGGGACGAAAAACAGGACAATGTCCAGTGGAAGCTGAGCCCTGGGACAAAGAGCAGGACAATGACCAATGGAAGCTGAGCCCTGGGACAAAGAGCAGGACAATGTCCAATGGAAGCTGAGGCCTGGGACGAAGAGCAGGACAATGTCCAGTGGAAGCTGAGCCCTGGGACGAAGAGCAGGACAATGTCGAGTGGAAGCTAAGCCCTGGGACGAAGAGCAGGACAATGTCGAGTGGAAGCTGAGCCCTGGGACGAAGAGCAGGACAATGTCGAGTGGAAGCTGAGTCTTGGGACAAAGAGCAGGACAATGTCCAATGGAAGCTGAGCCCTGGGACGAAGAGCAGGAGAATGTCCAATAGAAGCTGAGCCCTGGGACGAAGAGCAGGACAATGTCCAATGGAAGCTGAGCCCTGGGACAAAGAGCAGGACAATGTCCAATGGAAGCTGAGCCCTGGGACGAAGAGCAGGAGAATGTCGAGTGGAAGCTGAGCCCTAGGACGAAGAGCAGGACAATGTCGAGTAGAAGCTGAGCCCTGGGACGAAGAGCAGGACAAAGTCCAATGGAAGCTGAGCCCTGGGACGAAGAGCAGGAGAATGTCCAATGGAAGCTGAGCCCTGGGACGAAGAGCAGGACAATGTCCAATGGAAGCTGAGCCCTGGAACAAAGAGCAGGACAATGTCCAATGGAAGCTGAGCCCTGGGACAAAGAGCAGGACAATGTCGAGTGTAAGCTGAGCCCTGGGACGAAGAGCAGGACAATGTCCAATGGAAGCTGAGCCCTGGGACAAAGAGCAGGACAATGTGCAATGGAAGCTGAGCCCTGGGACGAAGAGCAGGACAACGTCGAGTGGAAGCTGAGCCCTGGGACGAAGAGCAGGACAATGTCCAGTGGAAGCTGAGCCCTGGGACGAAGAGCAGGACAACGTCCAGTGGAAGCTGAGCCCTGAGACGAAGAGCAGGACAATGTCGAGTGGAAGCTGAGCCCTTGGACGAAGAGCAGGACAATGTCGAGTGGAAGCTGAGCCCTGGGACGAAGAGCAGGACAATGTTGAGTGGAAGCTGAGCCCTGGGACGAAGAGCAGGACAATGTCCAATGGAAGCTGATCCCTGGGACGAAGACCCGGAGAATGTCGAGTGGAAGCTGAGCCCTGGGACGAAGAGCAGGACAATGTCCAATGGAAGCTGAGACCTGGGACGAAGAGCAGGACAATGTCCAATGGAAGCTGAGCCCTGGGACGAAGATCAGGACAATGTCCAATGGAAGCTGATCCCTGGGACGAAGAGCAGGACAATGCCCATGGGAAGCTGAGCCCTGGGACGAAGAGCAGGACAATGTCCAGTGGAAGCTGAGGCCTGGGACGAAGAGCAGGACAATGTCGAGTGGAAGCAGAGGCCTGGAACAATGAACTGGACAATGGCCAGTGGAAGATGAGCCCTGAGACAAAGAGCAGGACAATGTCGAGTGGAAGCTGAGCCCTGGGACGAAGAGCAGGACAATGTCGAGTGGAAGCTGAGCCGTGGGACGAAGAGCAGGACAATGTCCAGTGGAAGCTGAGCCCTGGGACGAAGAGACGGACAGTGTCGAGTGGAAGCTGAGGCCTGGGACAAAGAGCAGGACAATGTCCAGTGGAAGCTGAGGCCTGGGACAAAGAGCAGGACAATGTCCAGTGGAAGAAATGTGGCATGTGTGAAACACGATGAACCGAGCAGGAATGCGATCAGACCTGGGCGATAGAGTGACCAGGGCCTAAAACAAAATATCAGACTGAGAAAACCTTACACAAAAGAGAAATACATGTGAATGTGCAGTCGGCAACCAGACTAAATGCAGGTTAGAAAATGGCAGTGGTGACGTGTAGGGACAAAAGTTCTCTGCTGTCTTTGTGAAGTTGGCCTGCCACAATCATCCCCCCCTCCTTGAGGTGCAGCTTGTAGCCTCTGGTTCGGTCTCTCCCCTTTGGGACTACTGTGGTCAAAATATTCAAAACATAACGAGTGTCTGTATCCCTACCAATTGTGACTGTCACCTACAGTATTATGCAGATGCTATGTGAGATATACCTGCTGATTATTGTGTTGTTTTTTCAAATTATAAAAATAGTTTAAAAAAACAAAAACATAACGAGTGCCCCCAGCTATTTCCTCCAGTGACTGTTTTCAGGTGCTGTGGCAAGGGACAGACTGACTGGCCTCGAGCAGCCCAGGCTGAAGCCCCCTGGTACTGCACGTGTTGAAAGTCCCTCAAACGGTCCTGGGCTCAAGGTTCCTCAGATGGTGCAAGTTGAATGTCCCTCGTAGGCCATGGACTAAATATCTCTGACAGCGCGAGCTGTACGTCCCTCATATGCCCTGGGCTGAATGTCCATCTTACAAAACACGATGACTATCCCTCAGACAGCATAGGATGGATATCCCTCATACAGCGCTTGCTTAAGGGCCCTCACACATTACGTGCTGAAGATCTCTCATACGCCACAGGTTGAATGTCCCTCGTATGGCAAAGTCTGAATGTCATCCAAATCACCATGGGCTGAATGTCTCTCAGACACGCAGTTCTAAGATCGGACTGGCCTATAGGATGATCTGGTACTGCCAGAAGGGGTGGTCTGGCAGGTCGGTATGTGGGTCTGTTGTTTGGCTGTCTGTGGGTCTGGTTTGTGGTCTGATGGGCAGGTTTTTACTGTTGATTTTCCTGTTATCACTACACACACTGCGTGCAGCAAGCACAAATGCTTGCAGTCTCCCTTACCTTATAAAACACTTATACAGTGTGGGGCATATTTATGAGAGGTTTGCACCGCGTTTGCACCACGCAAAGTGGTACATGCGTGATGCAAGCCTCTAAGTCAGATTTATGAAGCCACATGCAGCCACTTTGCGTGGCTTTAAATGGCTGCACAAATCGCTGCATTGCCTTACTCTGCCCTGGGTAGGCATTCCATGGGCATTACGGTGGGTGTTCCCACACAACTCCCATGGTTTTTGACGCATTCCCAGATTTACAAGGATTTGTAAACCTGGGAATGCGCCAAAATCTTATGCCTCCCCAGGTGAGGTGTAACAAGGAGAAATATCTTCATTTCTCCTTGTTTGTTTCCTCTTTCGACGTGCGCTGCATTCTGCAATGCACATAAAAGGAGGAAAAAGCCTTTCAGATTTGTTTTTGTGCAGGAAGGTGCTCCTTCCTGCTCATAAACTATTCTGCCTGCAACACAGGCACCCTTGCACGTTGGGGCAAGGGTACCTGCGTTGGCGCTAGGCTGCTAAAATGGCACCAGCGCAGGGGGAAAGGACAGGAATGCACTGTATTGGATAAATGCAGTGCATTCCTGCCCTTTCCCTGTGACGCAGGGCAGAAAGGTGACTTGCAGCACTGCCCTGCGCCACAATTTTCATAGATATGGTCCTGTGTCTTTACAAGTTAAAAACGACCCCGATTTGCAAATGTGGGCACTTTCTTTTTTAGCTATTTGATTCTCTAATGGGGCCACTTTTACTTTGGTTCCCAGGTCTATTTCCTGTCCCAGTCCGAGCCTGGGCAAGTCTGAATTCCCCTCAGATGCAGGGCACTGGAATTATTTGACTTTGCGGCGTGGATTTTTCCGTATCACTATGGGTTTGCCACATAATCCATCATGTGCTGCAGAATCAAAAACATGTTTCTAGCTCAAACTGAACAAAAATGACTAAAATTAAACTGGTATTTAGCCCTTCTGTGCTTGCTTTTTTCAGTTAAACTTTATTTCCCCTAGTACTTATGTTTTCTTTGTAATTGGCCAATTTGCGCTTGTGGTTGTATTTTTTCTCATATCTCCCCCAGTGCCTGTTGTTTTCATTGTAATCGTCCCATTTGCGCTTGTTTTATTGTATTTCCACTTGTATTTCCCCCAGTGCTTGTGTTTTCATTCCAGCCCCCTGTTCCTGTCCATTGGCTGCTTCCGCTGTTTTTTCTCGCTCCCGCCATTTTTTTCCAGATCGCCGGCGCCTATCTCCCTGCCAGCCCCTCCCACCTCTGAGGGCTACTTATGCAGGCCACTGTGCAGCCACGCTACCGGCTCGTCAAAGCCAAGCCCATCTGTGCCTGTCCATGCCTGAGCAGCGCCCAGAACCCTGGCCCTCCGCAGTCCTGCAGATTCTCCGCCGCAGTCCTCCGTGCCCTGAACCCCGGATGCAACAACAACTGCTGCCTCCCACCGCCTCGCTCCACAGCAGGACCTTTCACCTGCATCGGCTGCCAGTTCACCTCCACCCCAAGACTGACCACCATCGCCAGGCCAGTCCTGGCAGCCAAGACCTCCCCGGAACAACCCAGCTGCCTCCTGATTAACGCCAGATCGCTCTGCAAACACGCCACCAAAGTGTGGAACACCATCTCCACCCTCACCCCCGAAGTGAACTTCATTACAGAGACCTGGCTTACCCCCGCCTCGGCCCTGTACTTCGCCACTGCAGCACACACCGGCTACAAGATGAAACACTGCGACCGACCAACAGACACGGAGGTAGAATTGCCATCATACACAAAGAAGCGTTAACTTGCACCACCACAGATGTCGAAACCACACAGATCCTGGAACACATGAACTTACACCTCCACACTGATGACAAAACCACCATCAAAGGCACCCTTGCGTCCAGACTACCAGGACCACGAACTGGCCTCAGCGACACCATCGCGGAATTCATCACCCCGCTCGCCATTGAATCCGAACAGTACGTCTTCCAGGGAGACCTGAACTTCTACCTGTACGGGCCCCCACTGACCAACTCCACCGACTTCCTGGAAAGACTGGACAACATCGGCCTCAAGCAGCTAGTCACAGACCACACACACAAAGCAGGACACATGCTGGACCCCATCTTCACATCTAGCAACAAAATCAGATACAGCCACACCACGGAACTCACCTGGTCGTACCACTCCATCGTACACTTCACCCTCGAGGGACCTCCCCGCACCACCGCCAACCACCACAGTGCCCCCTTCCACAGTTGGACCAAGGTCACTGAGCACCAATGGATGAACACCCTCAGCATGACACAGCCCAATGTCACCACAAACCTGAGCCAGGCAGTAGAGAACTTCATCGCCTGGATCACCAGTGCCGCCGAATGAGTCGCTCCCACCAAACCAGCCAAATTGCACAGATCCTCCAAATGAGCAAGCCACGTTCAAGACGGCACTCAACAACTACCACCGCCAGATCAAAGCCCCAAAAAAAGAGGCCCTGACACTCCGTATCGAGACCAGCACCAACCATACCAAGGAACTCTTTACCATCGTCAGAGAGTTCACCTGCCCGTCAGCCGCCGAAAACTCAATCCCCTCCTCATAGGAACTCTGCGACAGCCTTGCCCACCGCTTCCACAACAAGATAGCAACCATCTAAAGAAATTACGATCCCCAACCCCCGACCTCCTCAGCTTCCCATCGACCATCACCACCACCGCCGACAAACTGCTCACCGCACGGGAACAACTCAGCACACCGAACACAAATACTCTAAAGAACTCCATCCACTCTGGAGCACCACCGACCCATGCCCCCACTGACTTTTTAAACTCGGCAGAGGCAAGATCAGCCATCAGCTCACCACCATCCTCAACGCCTCCTTCACCACAGCCACCTTGTCATGTGGCCGATAGGGACATTGTCAACATCACTAAATTAGCATGAGCACAGCAGCCATGATGCAGCTTTTGTGCACGTTACTACAAGGCTATATTTTTGCAAGACTTGTTTATGCCTTTCACATGATAACTGTTGCTGTGTTCATTCTCTGCTTGTTCTTGGAGTTTAGTCTGAATATTATGAGCAAGGTCGATAAGCAATGCCCCTAGTTATTATGTTCTGGTCAGGCCCTAGCACCTAGACAAAACACACTAACGCAGCTGCGGCTGGAACTTTGATATTACGGGGATACATGTTTAGGTAACACACACTTGGAGAGGGACCTTTCCAGGGAGAAGAGCAACGCGCACCTACGATGTAGAAATACGATCTATAGTCTAAGGTATGGGGTCTGCTGACAAAGCTCAGAGATCTTCTATTATATAATAATACTCATTCTAGCCAAGGGGAGGGAGGTTAGGCACTATAGTCCTTTCTCCATAGTCTTTATAAGATGACATCTCCCTTTATGATGTATGGCCTAGCTGCAATGTTAACGATATTCATGTTATGCATTTTTCTGCTTGTTGTGGCACGTATACTGCATGTTAGAACACGTTAGTTAAAATAAACATTTTAAACTATATTCGTGTCTCAGTCAGATCTTATTGTGGACAAGTACGAGAGTGTGAGCGAAAAGGTGTGTCTTGTTACCGCGATTCCTGAGAGATACGGGAGTGTTGTGTTCTGGGGTGTCTAATCATTTGCTTCTCCGTGAGTGTGTAGGAGGGTGAGTGAGACACTATAGCTAGTCGGTCCTGGGCTCGTGGGTACTAAGGCGGTAGGAAGGCACAGTCCCTATACACCGATGTCCCATAATCCTGCGCAAAGTTCTGTGTATGTGCAGAATCCCTGCAACAACCTTTCCTTAAGCCTGGAAACATGGGGCATATCTACAAGGGCAAGCGATAAAATTATCGCCGCTTTAGCGTCCGTTTTCGGACGAAAAGCGGCGATAATTTTAACGCCCTATTAGCAAGGACACGCTAACGCGTGAATCCATGCTTTTCGCCCTTTCTCTTATCGCCCAGCTTTGCATCTCTAATGAGATGCAAAGTGGGCGTTCCTCCCAGAATAACGGGAGAAATGTCGCTAGCGACATTTCTCCTATTATCAAGCCTCACGCTAAGAAGCATAGCGACAAGAAAAGTAGCGATAACCTCTGTTATCGCTACTTTCCTTACGCCTGCTTTGAAACCGACTTAGCCATGATATCCTATGGAAGGTGGATATCATGGCTAAGTATGTGTAGCCCTATCAGCAAGCTATCGCCATAAGTTAGTGCGATCATCGCTGGATTTCAGCGATAATCGCACAGTTGGCAGTTTGCGCTCTGAATTTTATCGCTTTGGAGATAAGCGTTGCTGATAGCACGCTATCTCCGCGATAAAATTCAGAGATGGCCGGCGATAATTATCCTCACGCTAAGAGCGCTGAGCGATAATTATCGCCAGCCCTTGTAGATATGCCCCATGGAGAGGTGAGACCCCTCCTCAAGAAACCCTCTGCAGACACCAGCGAGCTCCAGAATTACCGTCCCATCTCACTGCTCCTGTTTCCCACCAAAGTCCTGGAAAAGGCCATCAACTGCCAACTCACTGAACACCTGGAGAGAAGCAACCTGCTGGACCCTTCCCAATCAGGTTTCAGAGCCAATCACAGCCCTGATCGCTGCATCTGACGACATCCGCACCCTAATCAATAGAGGAGAATCAGCCGCCCTGATCCTGCTGGACCTCTCCGCAGCCTTCGACAACATCTCCCACCACACACTCATCGATCGACTGCGCCAGATCGGAATCAGACTACACGCTCAGATGGATGGAATCCTTTCTCATGGGGCGCACCCAGAGAATTAGTCTCCCTCCCTTCACTTCACAACCAGCGGCGGCTCCTCCGCTAAGGCGGAGGAGCGTCGCCCAACTGCTCTGCAAACAGTGTAAAAAGGAAAACAAAAATGTTAATAACTGACGTTATCATCATTTTCGTTTTCCTTCCTGCTTTGGTGCAGACGGGGCGGGTGGGGCTGGGCTGGCCAGTGCAGGGGGCAGGGGAAGGAGTGTTAAGCACACTCCCTAAGTGCGCATGACTGCTTGGCCGGTCCTCTTGGGCCGCCCAAACCATCATGCGCACTTTGTATCTTCCCCACCAGGCTGTGTAATGCAGCCTGGTGGGGAACATGCCCAGCCTCCAAGCCCCTGTCTGAGCACCGAACCACGGCTCTCAGACCAATCACAACGCTGCTGTAAGGCAGCGTTGTTATTGGACAGGGGATTCTGAGAAGCTGTGTGCTTCCTGTTGCTGCCAGAAGACATGTGAGGAGAGACGGTGGCACCCAGGTAAGTTCATTATTTTTTTGTATTTTCTGTAGGGTGTAAAACTCGGGATTCTGGGTTTCCCCGCAATAAGGAATTCTGCCTCGTGATTAGTGATCCAATCTCGGGCTTGTGCCTCCTCCACCACAGATTTCATCTTGTTGGTTAGTCTCAAAGTGGGGTCTATTTCTAGAACTTCATAACTCCCTCTATCCGATAAGAGGCGAAGGCAGAAACTTGACGGTGAGAAGGATGATGGGGTACTAGTTCCCCACGTTGGTTTTTAATACCGAGTGGTATTCCATTCAATTATAAAGGTCAGGTTGGGATATCACATTGGTTTTTAATTTGTCTATGTCACAGGTCCATTCCTAGTTAGAAGTGCCTCCCTGATCTCCAGGTGGAGGGCCGCTCTTCATCAAACTGGGTTTTTGGGGAGCGACAGGAGTCCTATGATGAAACCTGTCACATTTGTGTGTATGTCCAGAGATAGGCTGTTGTGAGGTGTAGTAGAAAAGAAGTGAAACCTTTACCCAGACAGTTATAGCATGTAATAATGACAAAATAATGAGGTAATACTATCACAAATTGTGCCACATTATGCTGCATACGTTGCCTTTTCTTGCTGGATAATTTAGTCAGCCCGTCATATAATTCAGTCCTCTCCTGCCGCATAATTCCAGTGGCCCTGCTCATGTGGGACAAGTTGAATGTCTCTTCACCCGCCCTAAAGGCTGTGAACACGGGGCGAGAAGGGGCGCATCTGAGGGACCGATGTCTGTACAAGGCGATGGGGAGGGAAGCGCTGCAGCACAAAAGGTGTTGTAGCTGACTGCAGCTTGAGGGACACACCTTTATATGTGGTAAAAACCCCGGAAGCCAAGGCCCCTGTGTGAGAAAGTGCCCTCTTTCTGCATGGTTGCCCCCACTTTTTGCTGAATTGCTGATGTGCTTTGACTGAGTGTGCCATGGGCTCCTGCTAATCAGGTACCCAGGGCCTATGTTCTTTCCCTAAAACTGCATTAAAGCCTAAACCCAATTGGCATCTCTGGCCACAAGTCAGTCCCTGGAAAATCTTACCACAGGTACCCAGGGCACTGTGACCAGAGAAGGCCTCTAAGGGCTGCAGCACTTATTGTGCCACCCTTAGAGGTCCTGTACCCTTACACACACACACTGCCTTTGCAGGCTGCGTGTTTTGGTGCAGAACAAAGTGAAGAGTCGACATGGCACACATCTCTGTGTGCCATGCCTACAACCCACTGCCCTGGCATAGATCAGTCACCCCTCTAGCTGGGTGCACTATACCAGTGGTGAGGTTACAGGTGCATGAGCCCTGTACTCCTACAGTGTCTAAGTCCATTCTTAGACATTGTAAGTGCAGTGCTGCCATTAAGAGTATATGGTGCTGGGAGTTCGTCATTATGAACTCCACAGCACCATAATGGCTACACTGAAAACTGAGAAGTTTGGTATCAAACTTCTCAGCACATTAAACCCACACTGATGCCAGTGTGGGATTTAATGAAAAATGCACACAGAGGGCATCTTAGAGATGCCCCCTGAAAACTAACCCACCTCTAGTATCCAGGCTGAGTGGCTGCTTTCAGCTGCCACCACCAGACATGTTTCTGGACCCCTGGGTCGAGAGCCTGCTTCTCTCTGGGGCCTGAAACAATGCACATCCTGGGACGAGGTGCCAAGCCTCCTCCCCCAGGATGGGCAGGGTTCACGAAGAGGAAGCTTCAAAGGCTTGCCGCCTTTGTGAGGTTCCCCAGGCCACTTGCTGCTCTCAGCAACTGGTACCCACTGGTTCTGATCCCCACTTTGGGCGGGAGAACCGGCGGGAAAAACAAGTGAGGAAGAGAGGTGTGCCCACCTCTGCCACTCAGGTGGGGGAGGCGAGGTGAAGCACAACTCTCAGTCCACGCCATCTTGAAGATGGGGGGACTCAGCCAACCAGGGACAGGCTCATGCCCCCTCCCACTGGAGGGTGGCATAATAGGGGCTGTACCCACCCCAGGAAGGGACCCATTGGTCCCTGCCTTTTACCTACCTGTAACTCCCCTAAATCTAGTATTTAGGGGCACCCCTGAACCTTGCTTCCTCAGACAAGAACCTGCAAGAAGAAGAAGGACCGAACAGCCGTGCAGCAGCAAACAAGAGGAAGACGCCCACTGTCTTGGTCCCAGCCCTACCGGCCTGTCTCCCCCTCGAACCTGCTCCTGCGAAATCCCGGTGTGTCCTGCAGCCAGCAACCTCGAAAACCCTGGAGGACCTGCCTGCCTTCAAGCACAAAGACTGTCTCCCGTGAACACCGGATTTGTTCATCTGCAACCTCTGGCTTCGGCTGGACACCGCGAATCCGACCCACTCTGCACCCGCCGTCCACGGCCCGAGCTCCAGCGGGCAAACACCACCAGGAGGTCACCCCGGCGATCCGGACCCGAGATTCAGCGACCCCTGACCTGCCTCAAGCCTCCAGCCGATGCCTGCAGCCTAAAACCAGAAGGCCCCCCCTAACCGCGACCAGGAGCTGGTAAGAAGATCCGACCCCAAAAGGCACCCCTGCACCCAACGCCCCACGGCCTTGCGTGCCCAAGCCGATGGTGCCTAACCAACCCCTAACTTCCCAACTTACCTCTCAAAGTGGTGGTCGCACCCAGAAGACCTTCGTCCCCAAGCCTGCAGTGTCTTTGCAAACCGGAGGTTCCCCATTGAAACCAACAGGGCGCCCGATGTCGAAACAGCACCCTTCACCCAGCCGCCCTAGTGCCGCTGAGGGTGCACCTTTGGTGCTACTTTGTTTCCCCATTTGCCCTGAGCTAAAGTCCAGGAGCTTTGCTCCCACAACCCAGTGGCCTGCTTGCCAGCAGCCACCAACCGGAGGGCCCCTATCCCCCATTGGATAACATTGGGCCTCAGCACTCTGCACCCGGCCGCCCTAGTGCCGCTGAGGGTGTAACGAGAGTGCATCCTTGACCCTGGGGGAACCCTTGTTCTAACCCCAGAAGCTCAACTCCAAAGACCGATTACTTACCTGGTAACCATTAACTTCATTTCTCTCCATAGGAACCTATTGACTGTTTTTCTCTGAAAAATGTTCTGTGTGAAACTGATTTTACTTACCTTTTCTCTATGAAATGTCCCAGTGTGATATCTAGGCATATCACACTGAGTAGAAAAAGTAATCTAAAAAGTAATCTCAAAAGTAACTTACCTGTAATTTTCATTCCAAAGTCGATACAAAGCATATGTACAGCATTTCACAGTATTGCATTACCAGTAATTCAAACTTTAACCATTTCAAAGTACATTTACAATTGCATTTCAAACTGTATATTTACTGCAAAGTATTTATCAACTTACCTGTGCCAGGCTTGCTTGGTTATAGGAAATAAAATAACTAAAAGAATATTCTTATACAAAACCAATTGGTCTGAAGTTCAGTCTTTGAGTGTGTGAATTCATTTGCTGACTAAGTGTGTACAACAAATGCTTAACACTGTCCTCTGATACTGCCTTACTGCTCGACCACACTACCACAAATAGAGAGTGAGGTGCTATCTAACTTTACCTCTGCCTACCTTTGGGGATCCACTGGACTCTGTGCACACTATACCTCACTTTGGTATAGTATATACAGAGCCAGCTTCCTACATTGGTGGATCAGCGGTGGGATATACAACTTTGCATTTGTTGGACTACTTGGTTACCACCTGATCACACAACAGAACTCTTAAATTGTCTTTAGAATTCAGATTTTTTCAAATTGGAATTTTTGGTTAAGTCCCTTTAGAATTTTAGAAAAATAAAAAGTCACTTTAGCTAGGGTTAGAGGGGTTAGAAGTTTTCTTTAACAATGCCTCAAAACAAGAACCCAGCTGTTAGTGAAAATAACCACAATGACATAGAGAACTTGGTTGAGGAACTCGACCTCACCCCTTACCTTCACTTGTCTTTCAAGGAAGTAAGGTCCCTATGTAAACTTAAAAACATAGCCATGGGTCCCCATCCCACCCAACAAAAGCTCCAGGAGCTGTTGGCTGGGTATGCTAAGGACCACCCATCTGAAAATGGTGATGACCAGTCAGATGGAGAAGGAGTGGAAGAGGATGACCAGGTAGATCAACCCCCTCCACTGCTTAGGGAGAAAAGGGCCCCAGTGGCCCTGACTCCAAGAATTAACCTCTCAGTACCTAGATCCCACACAGGTGGGTCAGGCACTACTGAGGACAGCCTCAATGAGGAGGACAGCCTTTTAGTAAGGCTGACCAAAAGACTGGATCTAGAGACCAGGTTGCTGGCTCTAGAAAGAGAGAGAGCAGAGATGGGCCTAGCACCCATCAATGGTGGCAGCAATTTACTTAATAAGGATAAAGAGCAATCTTATGATCCTAAAATCCCCAAAGGGATTGTCCCTAAATATGAAGAGAGTGATGATATCACAAAACGGTTCACAGCCTTTGAGAGGGCTTGTGAAATGAGAAAAGTGAAGAAGTCACACTGGGGGCACTCCTTTGGGAACTGTTCTCTGGTAACTGCAGAGACAGACTCCTGACCCTTACAGGGGCAGATGCTGGGTCTTATGACCTCATGAAGAGAACTCTGATTGAGGGATTTGGACTCACAACTGAGGAATATAGAATTAGATTCAGGGGGCTCACAAGACCCAAAACCAATCCTGGATTGACTTTGTAGACTACTCAGTTAAAACACTAGATGGTTGGTTAACTGGACACAATGTGCAGGATTTCAATGGTCTTTACAATCTGTTTATGAAAGAACATGTTTTAAGTAATTGCACTAATGAAAAGTTACATCAGCATTTGGTAGACCTAGGTCTAATTTCTCCCAAGAATTGGGAAAGAAGGCAGACCACTGGGTCAAGATAAGGGTGACAAAAACAACCACTGGGGGTGACCAAAAGAAAGGGGTTACAAAACCTCCCCAGGGGAAAGGTGGTGAGAATCCCCAAGATAAAAAGCCTGAGTCTTCAAAAGGGCCCCAAAAACCTGCACAGGGGGGTGGGTCCCAAAACTCTTCCCAGTCCATTAATAGGTACAGGGGAAAGAACTTTGATCCTTCAAAGGCCTGGTGTAACAACTGTAAGAAGTTGGGACACTTAACTGGAGGTGCTGCTTGCCCAAACAAGAAGCCCCCTAGTCCCACTACAGCTGCTCCTGGGGTAGCAAGTCTCCAGATGGGATCAACAGTATGGCAAGAGCAAATCGGGTTGCACACTGAAGCAGTTCTAGTTTCAGAAGGGGAAGTTGAGTTTGCCACTGTAGCTGTGTGCCCACCCAACTTACTTACAATACCCTTGGATTAATGGAACTAGGATAGAAGCTCTGAGGGATACAGGTGCCAGTGTCACTATGGTGAGAGACACACTGGTTTCCCCTGAGCAATACTTGATTGGGAGAACTTACCCAGTCACCAATGCTGACAGTGTTACCACTAACCATGCAATGGCTATGGTGACATTAGACTGGGGGCGGGTGGGGGGGGGGGTTACTGGCCTGAAACAGGTAGTGGTCTCTCCAAAGCTACCAGCTGCATGTCTGCTTGGCAATGACCTGGAAACCTCAGCCTGAGCTGAGGTTGAACTAAAAACCCATGCAGCAATGCTGGATATCCCTGAATTGGTGTGTGTAAAAACAAGAGCACAGAGCAAAAGGCAGGGTGAAAAAGAAGTGTTGGAGCCTGAAAGATTGGCCCAACCTTCCAAGAGAAAAGGTAAGAAGACTGGGAAACCAGCTTCTGTTCAGCAAAAGGATCAGGACCCCTCTCCTCAGGGAGAGGACTTGGACACCCCAGGGGGAACTGAGCCTATGGAGCTTGACCCTTACCAGGTTGAACTCTTGGGCCCAGGGGGACCCTCGAGGGAAGAGCTGTGCCAGGGGCAGCAGGACTGTCCCACTCTTGAAAGCCTGAGGCAGAAAGCTGTTTCAGAAGCAAAGGGAGATGTCAGTGGTACCCACAGAGTTTATTGGGAAGAGGGATTACTGTATACTGAGGCAAGAGACCCCAAACCTGGAGCCACCAGGAGAGTGGTAGTGCCACAGAGGTACAGGGAGATCCTCCTAACTTTAGCTCATGACATCCCCCTAGCTGGACATCTGGGCCAAACCAAGACTTGGTAGAGGCTAGTTAGCCACTTTTACTGGCCCCAGATGCACCAAAAGGTGAAGGAGTTTGTCAGCTCCTGTGTTACCTGTCAAGCCAGTGGCAAGACAGGTGGCCACCCAAAGGCCCCCCTGATACCACTACCTGTGGTGGGGGTTCCCTTTGAAAGGGTAGGTGTGGACATAGTGGGTCAGCATCAGGGAACAAATTCATTCTAGTGGTAGTGGATCATGCCACTAGGTACCCTGAGGCACTTCCCCATAGGACTACTACAGCTCCTGCAGTAGCCAAGGCCCTCATTGGTGTCTTCACCAGGGTAGGGTTTCCTAAGGAGGTGGTTTCAGACAGAGGTTCTAACTTCATGTCTGCTTACCTAAAACACATGTGGAAAGAGTGTGGAGTGCAGTACAAGTTTACTAAACCCTATCACCCACAGACCAATGGCCTTGTTGAGAGATTCAACAAGACATTGAAAGGCATGATTATGGGGCTCCCTGAAAAACTCAAAAGGAGATGGGATGTCCTCTTACCCTGCCCGCTTTTCGCTTACAGAGAAGTGCCACAGAAGGGAGTAGGGTTTTCCCCCTTTGAACTTCTGTTTGGCCATCCTGTAAGGGGACCACTCTGTCTTGTAAAAGAGGGTTGGGAGAAGCCTCTCCAAGAACCCAAACAAGATATTGTGGACTATGTGCTTGGCCTAAGGTCCAGAATGGCTGAGTACATGGAAAAGGCATCCAAAAATCTTGAGGCCAGCCAGGACCTTCAGAAGCACTGGTATGACCAAAAAGCTGCACTGGTTGAATTTCAACCTGGGCAAAAGGTGTGGGTTTTGGAGCCAGTGGCACCAAGGGCACTCCAGGACAGATGGAGTGGCCCTTACCCTATCCTAGAAAAAGAGTGAGGTCACCTACTTGGTTGACCTGGGCACAAGCAGGACACCCAAAAGGGTTATCCATGTGAACCGCCTGAAGCTCTACCATGACAGGGCTGACATCACCATGCTGATGGTGACTGATGAGGATCAGGAGATAGAGAGTGAACCTCTCCCTGACCTCCTCTCTTACAGCCCAAAAGATGGGTCAGTGGATGGAGTTGTCTTTTCAGACACCCTCTCTGCCCAACAGCAGACTGATTGCAAGCAAGTCTTGCAGCAGTATGCTAAGCTCTTTTCCTTGACCCCTGGTCAAACAAACTGGTGTACCCATGATGTGGACACTGGTGACAGTTCACCTGTCAAAAACAAAATCTATCGACAGTCTGATCAAGTCAAGGAAAGCATCAGAGCTGAAGTCAGCAAGATGCTGGAGTTAGGGGTTATTGAACCCTCTGAGAGCCCCTGGGCCAGCCCAGTGGTTCTAGTCCCCAAACCTCATCCACAGGGTGGAAAGAGAGAAATGAGGTTCTGTGTGGACTATAGAGGGCTCAACTCCGTCACCAAGACAGATGCTCACCCTATCCCAAGAGCAGATGAGTTGATAGACAAATTGGGTGCAGCCACATTTCTAAGTACCTTTGACTTAACTGCAGGGTACTGGCAAATTGGCATGGCCCCAGGAGCATAAGAAAAGACAGCATTCTCCACACCTGATGGGCACTATCAGTTTACTGTTATGCCCTTTGGTATAAAGAATACCCCTGCCACCTTCCAGAGGTTGGTGAACCAAGTCCTTGCTGGATTGGAGTCCTTTAGTGCAGCTAATCTAAATGATATTGCTGTCTTTAGCTCCACCTGGCAGGATCACCTGATCTACCTTGGGAAGGTTTTAAATGCCCTGCAAACTGCAGGGCTAACTATCAAGGCATCCAAATGCCAGATAGGGCAGGGAACTGTGGTGTACTTGGGCCACCTTGTTGGTGGAGGCCAGGTACAACCCTTACAGCCCAAGATCCAGGCCATCCTGGACTGGGCAGCTCCAACAACCCAAACCCAAGTCAGGGCATTCCTTGGCTTGAATGGGTACTACAGGAGGTTTGTAAAGGGATATGGGTCCATTGTGGCTCCCCTCACAGAACTCACCTCCAAGAAGATATCCAAGAAGGTAAACTGGACAGTTAGTTTTCAAAAGGCTTTTGACACACTGAAAGAGGCTATGTGCTCAGCACCAATTCTCAAAGCTCCAGACTATGCCAAGCAGTTCATTGTGCAGACTGATGCCTCTGAGCTAGGGATAAGAGCGGTCCTATCCCAGACCAATGATGAAGGCCAAGACCAACCTGTTGCTTTTATAAGCAGAAGACTTCTCCCCAGGGAGCAGCGTTGGAGTGCCATTGAGAGGGAGGCCTTTGCTGTGGTTTGGTCCCTGAGACCATACTTGTTTGGTACTCACTTCCTATTTGAAACTGATCACAGACCTCTCAGATGGCTAATGCAGATGAAAGGTGAAAATCCTAAACTGTTGAGGTGGTCCATCTCCCTACAGGGAATGGACTTTGTAGTGGAACACAGACCTGGGACTGCCCATGCCAATGCAGATGGACTTTCCAGGTTCTTCAACTTCGAAAATGATGACTCTCTAGGGAAAGGTTAGTCTCATCCTCTTTCGTTTGGGGGGTTGTGTGAGAAAGTGCCCTCTTTCTGCATGGTTGCCCCCACTTTTTGCTGAATTGCTGATGTGCTTTGACTGAGTGTGCCCTGGGCTCCTGCTAATCAGGTACCCAGGGCCTATGTTCTTTCCCTAAAAACTGCATTGAAGCCTAAACCCAATTGGCATCTCTGGCCACAGGTCAGCCCCTGGTAAATGGTACCACAGGTACCCAGGGCACTGTGACCAGAGAAGGCCTCTAAGGGCTGCAGCACTTATTGTGCCACCGTTAGAGGTCCTGTACCCTTACACATACACACACACACACACTGCCTTTGCAGGCTGCGTGTTTTGGTGCAGAACAAAGTGAAGAGTCGACATGGCACACATCTCTGTGTGCCATGCCCACAACCCACTGCCCTGGCATAGATCAGTCACCCCTCTAGCTGGGTGCACTATACCAGTGGTGAGGGTACAGGTGCATGAGCCCTGTACCCCTACAGTGTCTAAGTCCATTCTTAGACATTGTAAGTGCAGTGCTGTCATTAAGAGTATATGGTGCTGGGAGTTTGTCATTACGACCTCCACAGCACCATAATGGCTACACTGAAAACTGAGAAGTTTGGTATCAAACTTCTCAGCACATTAAACCCACACTGATGCCAGTGTGGGATTTAATGAAAAATGCACACAGAGGGCATCTTAGAGATGCCCCCTGAAAACTAACACACTTCTAGTGTCCAGGCTGAGTGGCTGCTTTCAGCTGCCACCACCAGACATGTTTCTGGACCCCTGGGTCAAGAGCCTGCTGCTCTCTGGGGCCTGAAACAATGCACATCCTGGGACGAGGTGCCAAGCCCCCTCCCCCAGGATGGGCAGGGTTCACGAAGGGGAAGCTTCAAAGGCTTGCCGCCTTTGTGAGCTTCCCCAGGCCACTTGGTGCTCTCAGCAACTGGTCCCCACTGGTTCTGGCCCCCACTTTGGGCGGGAGAACCTGCGGGAAAAACAAGTGAGGAAGAGAGGTGTGCCCACCTCTGCCAACTCCACCCCTCAGGTGGGAGAGGCGAGGTGAAGCACAACTCTCAGTCCACGCCATCTTGAAGATGGGGGGACTCAGCCAACCAGGGACAGGCTCATGCCCCCCTCCCACTGGAGGGTGGCATAATAGTGGGTGTACCCACCCCAGGGAAGGGACCCATTGGTCCCTGCCTTTTACCTACCTGTAACGCCCCTATATCTAGTATTTAGGGGCACCCCTGAACCTTGCTTCCTCAGACAAGAACCTGCAACAAAAAGAAGAAAAAGGCCCGAACAGCCGTGCAGCAGCTAACAAGAGGAAGACACCCACTGACTTGGCCCCAGCCCTACCGGCCTGTCTTCCCCTCGAACCTGCTCCTGCGAAATCCCAGTGTGTCCTGCAGCCAGCAACCTCGAAAACCCTGGAGGACCTGTCTGCCTCCAAGCACAAAGACTTTGTCTCCTGTGAACACCGGATTTGTTCATCTGCAACCTCTGGCTCCGGCCAGACACCACGAATCCGCCCCACTCTGCACCCGCCGTCCACGGCCCGAGCGGGCAAACACCACCAGGAGGTCACCCCGGCGATCATGACCCGAGATCCGGCGACCCCTGACCTGCCTCAAGCCTCCAGCCGACGCCTGCAGCCTAAATCCAGAAGGCCCCCCTAACCGCGACCAGGAGCTGGTAAGAAGATCCGACCCCAAAAGGCACCCCTGCACCCGACGCCCCACGGCCTTGTGTGCCCAAGCCGACAGTGCCTAACCAACCCCTAGCCTCCCAGCTTACCTCTCGAAGTGGTGTCGCACCCAGAAGATCTTCATCCCTGAGCCTGCAGTGCCTTTGCAAACCAAAGGTTCCCCATTGAAACCAACAGGGCGCCCGACGTCGAAACAGCACCCTGCACCCGGCCGCCCTAGTGCCGCTGAGGGTGCACCTTTGGTGCTACTTTGTTTCCCCATTTGCCCTGAGCTAAAGTCCAGGAGCTTTGCTCCCATAACCCAGTGGCCTGCTTGCCAGCAGCCACCAACCGGAGGGCCCCTATCCCCCATTGGATAACATTGGGCCTCAGCACTCTGCACCCGGCCGCCCTAGTGCCGCTGAGGGTGTAACGAGAGTGCATCCTTGACCCTGGGGAAACCCTTGTTCTAACCCCAGAAGCTCAACTCCAAAGACCTATTACTTACCTGGTACCCATTAACTTCATTTCCCTCCATGGGAACCTATTGACTGTTTTTCTCTGAAAAATTTTCCAAGTGTGGAGTTGATTTGTATGGAAACCTGAAAAATGACAATTGTGCAAAACTGATTTTACTTACCTTTTCTCTAGGAAATGTCTCAGTGTGAGATCTAGGCATATCACACTGAGTAGAAAAAGTAATCTAAAAGTAATCTCAAAAGTAACGTAAAAGTAACTTACCTGTAATTTTCATTGCAAAAGTCGATACAAAGTATATGTACAGCATTTCACAGTATTGCATTACCAGTAATTCAAACTGTAACCATTTCAAAGTACATTTACAATTGCATTTCAAACTGTATATTTACTTCAAAGTATTTATCAACTTACCTGTGCCAGGCTTGCTTGGTTATAGGAAATAAAATAACTAAAAGAATATTTTTATACAAAACCAATTGGTCTGAAGTTCAGTCCTTAAGTGTGTGAATTCATTTGCTGACTAAATGTGTACAACAAATGCTTAACACTGTCCTCTGATACTGCCTTACTGCTCGACACACACTACCACAAATAGAGTGAGGTGCTATCTAACTTTACCTCTGCCTACCTCTGGGGTCACCTGGACTCTATACACACTATACCTCACTTTGGTGTAGTATATATACCAGGCGTGCAACACCCATTGGGCTCACCGGGCTTCAGCCCCCTCCCCCGTCGTGTGTCAGCCCGGGCTGAGACAGCTTTGCGGGCTGGCGACCGTCTAATTGCAGCCGCACCGAGTACTTCACAGGTCCTTTAAAGACCATTTACTTGTTAAAGAGGCTTTTGTTGTGTTTTCACCCCTTCTTAGAGCCACTCTGCCTATGGCTGGAAGAATAAGCCCCCCCGAAATCTTTTTCAGCCCCCCCCCCCCAAATTTGGCTCTAGTTGCCCGCCTGGTATATAAGAGCCAGCTTCCTACACCGTGACCAAGCAGGAGAGCGGCCTTGAGCGGAGCCCGGCCCATCTGACGTTGTCTGCCCATGGGTGGGGCTGTTTACCGGTCTCATCCTTTCGTAATATCACACCGCACAGTGTCACGTGCACATCCTGGGTGCACTGGTGCCTACGGCTGCTCCCAGTTTGTGCACCTTGGACTCTACGCCCAGGTATAATGTGTGAAAATAGGCGCGTGCGCTGGCTCGCCCAGGATTTGGATATAAAAGGGGGGGGGGGGCGGTGATGGTGTATTCCTGGTAAAACATTATCCATGCAAGTAATATTACTCCCACAAATGTTATTTGTGAAAGAGGGCTTACAACTATATATCTTGTTCTTTCTGCGTCTCACCGCACATAACCACATAATCATCCGTCTGTGCGGCACTCCCCGCCTTTGTTGTCGTGCTTTGCTGTGGTGTGGCCATGGAAATATTTACACATAGGAATGCAAACAAACTATTGAAGTGCAGTCGCCAAGGCTTTCATCCCAACCGATACAGACTACAGTAAATGAAATGACACTGTGCTCCCGTTGTCCGCTGGCGCCATCTTGTGGTCGGTTAGGAGTTTACATCCCAGTGAGTATATTCTCACCACCAGCCGCTCCCTCCTGCTCGGAATGTATGGCTGGCACTGGGCCTGTTCACATGTGTGAGCATGCGAACGAGTGCTAGAAATGGAAAGAATTTACTCCAGGAACCCATAAACCGGGGGTAAAGGGGTGGACTCACGAGGGCCAGGGACATTAAAAGAGAGTCTTTACAATCAGCTTACACATTTCTTATTTTTAAAACACTGCCACAGAGAAATTGGCAACAAAAATAAATGTAACAATACATTTGTTCTGCCTTACTTAATCACAAAGAGGCTGCATTTTAAAATATCTTACAGGGTAAAGACACTTGCTGCAGCGATCTTTGTGTGTCCACCAATTTTCAGGGGATGACAATAATAGTGAGACAACCCTGGGGGTTGATGCACTTGCTGCAAAGATCTGTGATTTGTCTACTCACAGTTTTGACTCAAAGTAGTTTGCCGCAAAGCACATCATACAACACGCAGATTTTTATTTTATAAAGATAGCTCAGGGGGTACATTTTTTGACACACAGGTCCATTTATTGTTGATAGTTTTGTTAAGCATTAACGTGACCCATGGGCATCTGAGTGCTGTACGTTAATAACTCACTAGCAATGAACACAGGTCGGTGAGCATGCATAGCAATGAACATGAATGTGCCAGTCCTTCAGTGGCGTTGGTTTGGAGTGCCAGTGTGCATTACTTTGTGAGTGATGCATGCCATTTTGAATATACATCAAGCTTTGTTACTTGCAGTTTATAAGTTGCAGGGCTTATTTACAAGCCTCTTGCGCCGCCGGTGCGTCACTTTTAACATGGGAAAAAGTGACGTACAGGCAGCGCAAGGGGCTTGTAAATAAGCCCCTGTGTTCTTACTAACATAGCACAGTGCTGCAAGACACAGGTTTAGAACATTATTTTTTTCCCAGAAATATGAATTTTTTAACTTTTAAGTAGAAAAAGCACCAAAAAGAACAAAGTGCCAATGATAGTCAATGGTTGCGGTAGACCAGGGTCAAGGTGCAATATGAGAATGACCTGAATGGAGCGTGGGTCAGATACATCAACCAGGTTCGACCTGTTCAAAGATTTTACCGTCTGATGTAATCCTTTAATTCCCCATCCACCACAGGAGTACACTTCTAAAGCCTCTCAGGGAGGGCACGCCCGCACCCCCACCTGCAGGTCCTGGCTCGCAACCGAAAGTCAGCAAATTACGCCGGGACCGATTCAGCATCTTTCACTGGGACTCCTCCGGTCAGTCTCAGTGACAACTGCCAGATTCAGGAACTGACTGGATCCCCTCATTTCTGAAGTGCCGGGGTGGGAAACTGCCAACCCTTGCCAGTTCTGGAGGTGTATGGCTGCCGCTCCCTCAGTGAAACTTTATTAACAGTAGTACCCCAATACTTTCAGAAGTACTAAGGAATGCAGACAGATTTTAAAAATTCCTCAACATCAACAGTGTCTGGAAGACTAATATCCGGGAAAACAATATTCAAATATTTAATGACTTTTCATGCAAATAAAATCCCGGACAGAAAAGAGATGGGTTTTTTTAAGCACTTGAAAATTAATTAATACACATTCTACAAAATGAGCCCAGGAAATAATTTAACTGTGCTGAACTTCTGCTAAATATAGAAAATAGAAATTTTTAAAAATATTGTGACCAAGGGAAGAACCAGCAAACAAGGAAACGTGGTATCAGGAAATCAAACAATGTGCCCATAAACACACAGCTGGGGGAACTAGGGGCCAGATTTACTGAGGGTTTGCGTAGCCATTGTGTCACGCAAGGCAACGCCAGCCCTTAGCTGGGATATACTAAGGCTCACTTTCCTGGCTCTGCATGGTTTAGTAAATCCAGAGTAATGCAAAGCAGCATAAATTGATGTCTTGCGCTACTCTGCTTTTAGAAGGTGTCCCCATGCATCCTCCATGAATTTTGATGCATCGCAGATTTACTAAAGTCAGTAATCCTGGGATTGCGTCAAAATGGTGCGCCACCCAGGCGTAACGAGGAGAAATATCTTTATTTCTCCTCGGTATTTCCACTTTCCATGTGTGCTGCCTTCTGCAGCACACGTAGAAAGAGGAAAATGCCTCTAAGGATTGCTTTTGTGCAGGAACGTATCCTTTCCTGCACAAAAACAATCCTGCCAGTAACGCAGGCACCCTTGCACCGATGATGCACATTGGCGCTAGGTAGCACACAGCGCGCCAGCGCAGGGAGAGAGCAAAAAAACGTTACATATTAAATTTGGCGCATTTCTGCTGTCTCCCTGTCTTGCAACGTAGCAAGTTATCTGCGTTGTGTGACCTTTGAGTAAATCTGCCCAAGGACTGGAACACTCGTCTCAGAGTTTCACAGCCACCATTTTGGCCATTAGCTCTCATGTGCTGAAATAAAGCGTTTTCATGTTACTTGACTACTTCCTGGCTGGAGCCAGGTCCACACGATTTTAGGTCCAGGCACCCTAAACTGAAAAAGCAACTGCCAAGCAGGAGGGCACGTAGGGTGAGCAGTGTCAGGATTAGACAGTGGGGAAAGGAAACAGGGTCTTCATTCGCTGTGAAGCTCTCTGTCTCCGTTTTGCTAGAGGGGTCAAGTTTCTCAGCAAGTGTACCGACTGTCAGGGCACAGATATCTACTACAAAATGTTATGTTATGTTATTTTATTTTTGTATAGCGCATATACACCGACAGGTCTCTTAGCGCTTTGGAAGAAGCGGGACAGCGTCAAGGCGGGGAGGTCTTCATGGTGTTGAGAGATCATATGTTGTATCTAATGCTTCCCTAAAGAGGATAGTTTTTAACCTCTTCCGGAAAAGAAGCAGACCAGATTCTTTCCGAAGGGTATCGGGCAGCTGGTTCCAGAGTTGTGGCAAGAGGACCGAAAAGCTCGACCCCCTTTGGAAACCAGGTTACTCCGAGGGCAGACCAGTTGGACGGCTTCTACTGACCGAAGGGGCCCGTCCTGGCACGTATTTGATTAGGCGTTCCTTTATGTACCCTGGGCCATGTCCATATAGAGCTTTGTGGACAATACAAAGTCCCTTGAATTTCGCTCTCTGCTTAACAGGCAGCCAATGCAGTTTACGCAGCAGTGGGGTGGCATGAGTTCTTCTAGGCAACCTGAAGATCAACCTGGCTGCGTCATTTTGTACCACCTGAAGTTTCTTCATGAGTTTCTCAGGAAGCCCGACATATAGCGCATTGCCATAGTCGAGTCGTGAAACAATGGTTGCTGATATTATAGTTTTCATAGATGACACTGAAAGCAGAGGAACCAATTTCCTCAGCTGTCTTAGGAGACCAGTGCATGTGCCCACCACTGAGTTGACTTGATGGATCATAGAAAGCTCAGAGTCGATCTTAATTCCCAGGCTTTTTACAACTGGCGATGGGCTAGGGGGCCCCTAACTCTCTAGGCCAAAACAGGCTGCTCCAGGGATTGTTTTTTGATGGGAAGGCTAGTACTTCGGTTTTGTCAGGATTGATTTTTAGGGAGTTTGTAGTCATCCAGTTGACTGTAAACCTAAGGATGTTCTGAACTGATATTTGGGCACAAGCCGAGTTATCAATCCTCAGGATGAGCTGGGTATCATCCGCGTAATTAAAAACCCGGCAGTCCATATTGGATAGTGCAGCTACCAGGGGCTGCAGGTATATATTGAAAAGGAGCGGGGACAATGCAGAGCCCTGAGGGACTCCGCAGAAAATATTGCCCTTTTCCGATACCTGGGCACCAAGTTGGACCCTCTGTGAGCGACCTGATAGAAAAGATTCTAGCCAATTATAGGCGTGCCCTCGAAAGCCCAGGGCCGACAGCCGGGTCAATAGCGTAGTGTGGCTGACCGTGTCGAACGCCGCAGAAAGATCTAAAAGAATCAGGGCACTCGGGTCTTTGTTATCGGCCTTCATCCTAAGATCATCAAGTACCGATAGCATGACTAGCTCCGTGCTATGGTAGGCTCTGAACCCAGCCTGGCGAGGTTGGAGCAACTCATGTTCCTCCGGGAACGCTGAGGTAGTCTTCAGGACATGTTGCTCCACATCTTCGCCAGGAACGGGAGTTGGGAGATGGGTCTATAGTTTTTGAGCTCGGCCTTGTCTGCTCCCAGTTTCTTTAATAAGGGCATAACTCTTGCCTCCTTGAAATTAAGGGGACTTGACCACTCGCTAAAGAATTATTCAGGAGAGTGAGAATCTGACTCTCCAAGGCCGGCAAAGCCAACCGAAAGATCTTAGGCGGGCATGGGTCAGCCGGGGAGCCTGATTTGGTTCTGTTAATCAGAAGCATCAAAGATTCTGGGTCCAGTGGAGGGAAACTGGTGAGGAGCTGGCCGGTAGGAAGCGGGGTGTAAGCAACTCCACAGAGCTCAAGGTGATAGGAATTTTTCAATCTCCAGGAGGATATCTGTTATCTTCTGGAGAAAAAAGGACTGCAGTACATTGCAGTCTAGAGGTGCTGCTGCAGAATTTACATCTGGCTTTTTACTGAGTTCATTTAGAATCTTAAAAGTCACCTTCTGTTTGTTTGGAGCTTCAATTATGCGAGCCTCATAGTACTCGGCTTTCCTAGTTATGATTGATTTTTTATAGAGAGCTAAAGTAGCTTTATAGTTTGTTAAATCCGTGGGGTCGTAGGCTTTCCGCCACTGTCTCTCAGCTTTGCGGAGACTCTGTTTACTTTCCCTCAGTGCCTCATTAAACCAGGGGGCCACCTTCCCTTTAAGTCTGGTTCTTTCTCTTCGTTCTGGTGCTATTTGATCGATGGCTATTTGAAGAGTATTACTGAGGGTTTGGCTTTCTGTGTCAATGTTGCCCTCCTCCAAGTTTAGTGGGGCTAGCCTCTGTAGTGTGTCCACTAGATTGTCTGCCTGAATATTGTGCCATTTTCGCACTCTCCTCCACTCAAGCGGGGGAAGTGCAGGAACACTATCCAATGGGACCCAACAGGAGATTAAAAAGTGATCAGACCAGGCACATAAAGAAGCTGAATGCTGTGCTCGTTTCTTGACATAAAGAAGGATATATATAAATATATATATATATATATATGCCGATTACTCCGCCTGGCAACACTCCCGTATCCAAAAAACTGGCGAACGCAGACCCAAATATGGTGCAAATTGATGTTTATTGATTCAGTGAACGCCCTGCACCACCGCCATTACGCGTTTCGAGCAACACAGTGCCCTTGATCACATGATATATATGTCTCCAAACTCCTCCGACCTCCGTTCCCAAACACGACTCCAGCAAGGGAAACGGCGAAAGATCACAGCACCACGCACAGAAGGTGTATCTTCAGTGATAATTTATTAATCCATAAAAACCAAGTGCAAAAACAAAACGGTAGAGGACGGTCTACGCGTTTCGGCTCCCAGCCTTCTACTGGAAGGCTTCTACGGGGTCTTCATTCGCTTTGAAGCTGTCTGTCTCCGTTTTGCTAGAGGGGTCAAGTTTCTCAGCAAGTGTACAGACTGTCAGGGCACAGATATCTACTACAAAAGAAGGATATATATATATATATATATATATATCCCTCGTTAGTTGATCAACTTCCAGAAAAACGAGCGTGGACCCAGCATACGTGCAAAGTAGATTTTATTATCACCAGTTCAGTCCGCCATGACGCGTTTCGGCCGGTTCACGGCCTTGATCACATGACAAAGCTAAGACAGTGTTACCTGTATTTAAAGAGCCAGTGCATACAACTCAATTAGTCAACATAGACAACATACTATGGCATGAGTTAAACTTTACGCTTAAATGCGATATAGTTATGGTAATTTAAACATATGGATGCCAAATACATTTAGTAGCATAGTATGAAATTTAGCATGTTGTCACAATATGTTTGGGGCAAAGTGTCTATATCAATACTGGCATGAATGCCTGATATACCTAGACAACCCTTGTCCAAAATAAAAATTGAGTTGATTACTTATAGTGGTGCCTATCCCCATAAAAAAGTGTATATCATCACAAATAGCTGCAATCCCGTTGCTCAACGCTAATAAAGTGATGATGTGCTTAAAAACTATATATATATTTAAATAAGGTGCAAAAACTAGAAAAAAGTGCTGTGTGCTACATGTTCCCAGTCCGCGGCCACAATATTACTAGAACTAGATATATCACAGTACCTAGATATTGGCCGAAGAATAAAAGTGCTATAGTGTTGTGTGCAAAATACGCAAAAATTATTTTCATCATAAGCATACTCCTAGGTGAAGATTCCTGTGGACTATACATGAAGTCGCGTATTGAGTATGCTTAAAGTGCAAACTGAGGGTTGGACAACAGTACAAAGGATCAATCTTTAAATGTATCATTGCAATTTAGCAGCTGATTCCCATCCATATACATAGATACATGTCGTAAATAAATATACGTACATATTAATATGGTATATAAAAAAACAACTAACTAAAATGAATAAATACATACATGATTAAAATCCTTAGATAAAAATACATGTACAATGCAAAAATATATGTATTAATAAACGTTCAGAGTTGTACTAAAGTATTTGATGTAGTGGCATGCATAGGGTCTGATATTGCTACTCTAAAATCCATAAAAATGCTAGATACCTATATCTCCTCTTTCTATTGAGTAACCTATATGTTAGAACCTAATGTGATTGTTGTTGCTACATTATAGAAATGTGTGCAGGTCTTCGGTAGTATTGAGGCCACCTGGTTGTTTAGAATCAAATTCTAGAATGTATCTAGTTTCAAGGCATCTTAGTTTGGCTTCTCGATCCCCACCTCTCTTTTGTGGCGGTATTGTCTCAATTGCATAATACTTGAGATGTCTAAGGTCACTATTATGGTATTCCTTGAAATGCCTTGCCACTGGGTAGCTTGGATCGTTATTGGTGATGGCCCTCGTATGCTGTAATATTCTTTTGTGTACAGCTAGCTTCGTACTACCAATATATTTCAATTTACAGCGGCATTCCAAAACATAAACAACATATTCAGATTTGCAAGTTAGATGCTGTTGTATAGTTTGCGTTCTAGTATTGAATGCAGTCTGAAACGAAGCTGTATTTATGCCATACTGACAGGCTTTACAGGTGGAACACTTAAAAAATCCTTTTCTAACAGTGAGCCACATCCCTTTGCCCGGATCTTCCGGACTGCTTTTAACCAGTGCATTGCCCATACTGGCAGTTTTTCTAAAAGTAATGGCTGGATTGGGGGGTAAAAGCTTGCCAATTACAGGATCATCCCGAACAATGGGCCAATTACGTCTAATTATTGCCCTCAATTGCTTTTCCTGCTTAGAGAATGCAAGAATAAGCCTAGTGGGTTCTTGGGCCTCCTCTTTCCCGCTTGTCATATCCTTGAATTGCAATAGGTCCTCTCTTGCTCTTTCCTTGGATTTGGCTATTGCTGCATCCACTATCTCAGTTCTATAGCCTCTAGTCAAGAAACGAGCACAGCATTCAGCTTGCTTGATATTGGTATCTTCCTTATCGCTGCAAATGCGTCTGATGCGCAACATTTCCCCATAAGGGATGCTATTTATGAGATGGGGAGGGTGTGCGCTCGACGCATGCAACACCATGTTACCTGCTGTAGGCTTTCTAAACAAGGATGTAGACAAGCGGTTTTTATGACTTTGACCTGTACATCTAAAAATGTCACTTCCTCTTTGCTTATTGTTGAGGTGAAATTCAAATTAACAAAATTAATGTTGATATGTTCTATAAAGTCAATAGCACTTTGTTCATTGCCACACCATATTATAAACAAATCGTCTATGAATCTAAGCCAGGAAATAACCTTGGATGTATACAGCTGTTCAAACTTCCTCATGAGGACCAGCTCCTGCCACCAGCCCATAAATAAACAGGCATAGCTGGGAGAGAAGCTGGCCCCCATCGCCACCCCTTGGATCTGTTGATACATTTGATTATTAAACATAAATAGATTATTTTCCAAACAAAAAAGCAACATGTTAAGTAGCATTTTGTTGTGCTGGGTGTACCTTAATGGTCTATTGGAAAGGAAGTATTCTACAGCCCTGATGCCATCCTTATTTCTAATACATGTATATAGTGATGATACATCAAGGGCTATTAGCAAGTATTCCGATTTCCACTGTATATCCTTAATCTTTATTAAAAAATCACATGTATCCTGCACATATGACCTTAAGTTTTTGACATGTTCTTGCAAGAAGAAGTCAATGTATCTGAACATATTTTCTAGGGGCCCATCACATGCTGCAATGATGGGTCTGCCCGGTGGTCTTTGTATGTTTTTGTACTTTTGGAACAAAAGTAAATAACTGGGATAGTAGGATGTTCCTTCTTCAGATATTTCTATTCTTCCCAGCTAAGTAGGCCCGTGCTCTTCCATGCAAGTAGTTGTGAAAAGAAAAGATCCTGTGTGTTTCTAAATTTTTGTGGAGAGCTTTTTCTGTAACATTCTTGGTCATTGAGCTGGCTGTATGCTTCTTTTAAGTATTCCTCCAAGGGCCATAAGACAATATTGCCGCCCTTGTCTGAATTTCTAATTACCACTTTATTCTCTTTTCTTAATTTGGCAATAAGTTGATGGTATTTCCTTTCTTGATTGGTAAATTTCATTTTGGATCTGTTGATAGTACTGTTCAATTTCTTGACCTGTGCAACAATCTGTTCATTAAATACATCAAGCGCATCCCGAGGCATGATTGGTATAAACTTTGATTTAATCTTGAAGGGAGTAGCCGGTTTGGCACAAGTTTCCGGTAAGACTTGCTCCATCTCTCCGGGACCACTTTGAGACATTTGGGTCCCACTGGTACTTGCCATAGCGTCAATTCCCACTTCTAGGTCTTGTAGATCTCGTAACAGACCATAATCCGATGCAGTTAAACCAGAGAGATCTGTGATGATATCTGATTGTCTGGTTTTGTCTGTCGGGCTGGTAGTGGTCCGTTGTTGATGGTATTTTTTGAGCTTTAACTTTCTAATAAACTTGTAAATGTCAGCCCTAGTTTGTGTATAATCAAAATTTGACTCCGGGCAAAAGGATAATCCCAATGACAAAAGCTGTTGCTCTGCTATGGTTAGATTGATGTTGGCCAAATCAATAATCGAATTTGCACTTTCTGGACTTGTGGAGTTTAGGGAATTATGTGGCGTGCCGTCTATTTGCGTTTCCCCTGCCCTCGGCCTTGCTTCTTGTCTGCTCCTGCGGGCTTGCCTTCTCCCCCTTCTCCTCCGGGTGTCCCTGTTTTGGCAAGCCCCTTGTTGCGGGGTCGCAGTGTTTCCCTTCTTCTCCTTTTTAAAATGTCCAATTCTTCCCCCAACGTTAACCTTATAGTGCTCTGATCCAATATTCTTCTCGTGGTTTCTGTCTCAGACTCATTGTCTAATGCAGAACTTAAGTCTGACACTGATGTGGATTCAATCTGTTGTTGACCCTTGTCCATTTGATCAGAGACCTGCATACGTTTGTTGGCGGTTGCTGTTCTCAAAGAATCATATCTTCGTGCAAAAGTAAAAATTTGCCCATTGGCATAGTCATCTCTGTCTCGTTTAAACTTGTACGTTTTCCTCATCTTGATTTTTTCTTCTTCTTTATGTAATCTGACTGTCATTTCCTCGCGTAATTTCTGTCTCGTTTGGGGATCCCCTTGCTGCTTGATTTCATTGTCCAGAGCGTCAATTTTGGCTTGTAAGTCAGCCCTATCAATCTCCGCATATTTGACTAGTATCTGTACTAGCCTGCGAGATGATTCGAGATTGCATTCAGCCCACTCCGCCATCATGAGTGGGTTGGGCGCTTCGTAACTGGGGGCGATCATTATCCTGAGGCCCCTAGGGATTCTCCCTACATCCAGGTACCTCTGACTCGACCGCGCCTCCCACCATTTGGATTGTTCTTGGCGCATAAACATTTCAAGCATCCGATAATTGTCTTTCAATCCCTTGACTTTGCCACTAGTTTCCTCATTCGCACCATTAGTTGCACCTTGTTATTGGGATGGAGAGTCAGAGAACATTTCCTCTGCGTCAAACTCGCGGTTTCTTAGCGTGTCGGCAGACATGGTGAATATATTCAAAATAAATTGTTCCTGTGGATACTCCTTGCCTGGCCAATGTCGAAAGGAGCTTGTATCAATCTCGCTTCATACCTGGTATGGTAGACAATTAGCTTGGGGCTCCTCTTCCCGATGTCCGCTCCTCCGAGCAATACCCTCGAGTCGGGCGCCGCTCCGCGCTATTTTCCACCTTCCTGGTTCTGTTTCCTTGTTCTGCAGGGGGCTCCGTTTTTTTCGTTGCCGGAGGATTCCTGTAGTGCCCCCGGGGACCCCGCCAAAGCGTCCTCGCGAGCCCGCGATGCCGTTGACGAAGACTACCGGGAAACTTGACTTGCCAATCCGGAGCCTGCTTGTAGAGAGGGGGTCCACGAGCCGGAGGAAGTCAATCCGGCAAAATATCCAAAACCCTCGTTAGTTGCTCAGCTTCCAGAAAAACGAGCGTGGACCCAGCATACGTGCAAAGTTGATTTTATTATCACCAGTTCAGTCCGCCATTACGCGTTTCGGCCGGTTCACGGCCTTGATCACATGACAAAGCTAAGACAGTGTTACCTGTATTTAAAGAGCCAGTGCATACAACTCAATTAGTCAACATAGACAACATACTATGGCATGAGTTAAACTTTACGCTTAAATGCGATATAGTTATGGTAATTTAAACATATGGATGCCAAATACATTTAGTAGCATAGTATGAAATTTAGCATGTTGTCACAATATGTTTGGGGCAAAGTGTCTATATCAATATATATATATACACACACACATATAACAAATGGCAATGCGTTCGCCTCACCTCCCAGGCCGGGGCTGGTTCAGCGGTCACCACCACTCAGTATTGCAATGATAATCCTTCAGTTTAGTGAAAGAAAACTAGCCTCACCAACAGGCTCGTATGTAAATCAAATTAGCAGTTTATTTTGGCAAACAAAAAAGACGCATTTCGACCTGCTTCGGTCTTGGTCACACATATATATATATATATATATATTATCTACTGGCGGTCGCCAGTAGATAGTTATAGTTAGGACCTATTTTCCATAGGAAATCCGCGACATTCTATTTGAAATAACTCTCTTGCCGGTTGACGAATCTTCGCGAAATTTTCAAACTTTATGGCCCGCTCCGGTCCGCTCCTACCCTGAAAGTCTCGGGGTGATTCATCAAGCGGGGCCGAGAAAAAAGGGGGTCCCAAAACGTGTTTTCCCCATTCATTTTCCCATAGGAAACTTTAGACACGGCTACAGCCCGAACTGCTGAACGGAATTACACCAAATTTGGCAAAGAGGTAGTTCTTGGTTCAGAAAGAACCCTTTTGTTAAATGGTGTAAATCCGTTCAGTAGTTGCGGAGAAATTAAAAAAATAAGAGTCAAAAAATCAATTTCCCATAGGAAACTTTATGCAAGGCTACAGCCCGAACTGCTGAACGGAATTACACCAAATTTGGCAAAGAGGTAGTTCTTGGTTCAGAAAGAACCCTTTTGTTAAATGGTGTAAATCCGTTCAGTAGTTGCTGAGAAAATCAAAAGTAAAAACACATATATATCTGGGCGGAGCCTAACCACACATGTCATCGTGAGATCTGATTGGCTGTCAGCACTTCATCCTGGAATTGCTGGCAGCCATCTTGAGACCAATATACATGATAGTACCCCATTGAAATGCCTTGTAGTGAATCAAAGATTTTGAGGGTTACCAAAAGGAGAACTATTAAGGGTGATAACAGACTTTAGTTACATTAGAATTCATTTGTTGATGGTACCATACTAATTTCAGGAATTGTGGTGTGTTCTAAGGTGATTTTACCCTGTGAAAAACCTTCTGCTGGGATATCATGAATCATGTTTGAGAGAAAACTATTTTCACATGCTTGTCCCATACAGTTTTGGAAGGTGCTCCAGAAGCTAAAATGAGAGCATATTTTCTGTAAATTCACATTATCTTTCTCAGTCATGTGAGAATGAAGTCTGACATTCTCAGTAAAACATGTACATCCAACAAGGGCAGAGACTGTCAGTTGATTCCTTTGTGTTCTACTGCAGCTTCCCAGAGTGTTCTAAAGAACAACTAGAGTGCTAACAGCCTTACTTATGACAAAAGTATGGCACACCTGAAGCCATCTTGATTGGAATAAACTGGTAACACTTAAAACATTTAATTTAAAAAGGAACAAAATGATGGGGTTCATTTTGTCATAGAAATTATGGTTAGTGCTATAGAAAGAAAAATTAGGACATGTTTCAAGTGAGATCTCAAATATCTTCCTGTTATATTTCAACAGGAGCAGCCTGTCAGTTGATGCCTTTGTGTTCTACTGCAGCTTCCCAGAGTGTTCTAAAGAACAACTAGAGCGCTAACAGCCTTACTTATGACAAAAGTATGGCACACCGGAAGCCATCTTGATTGGAATAAACCGTTAATACTTAAAACATTTAATTTAAAAAGGAACAAAATGAGGGGGTTCTTTTTTAAATAGAAATTATGGTTAGTGCTGCAGAAAGAAAAATGAGGGCATGTTTTAAGTGAGATCTCAAATCCTCTTCTATTTCATTAGAAAATTCTGACATGCAGACTGAAACAATCACTTTCAATACCAGCAGCAGACTTCCAGTTAACTCCCTGGTGAGCAGTAGCTTTAGTACAGTGATCTAATGAGCAACTAGAGTGCTAACATTCTGAATTTATGGCAAATGTGAGACACATCTGAATGCCTTCTTGATGGAATCAAAGTAAAAACTGAAAGCATTTCCTACTGAGGTGACTGCAGTAAATGAGGAAATTAGGAAACTTCATAACAAAGAAGTCTTCCAAGATGGCCACCAGAGAAAAAAGAGCCCAAATGTAGCACAAATATTACCCAGATGTAGCCCACATATAGCCCAATGACAAAAGTGTGCAAAACACTTTTTATTTTTGTTTTTTTTGCAGTTTTATGTAGTGCAGACTGGTCAGGTATTGGAGCGTTGCATCTTAACCCCTTCCGTGCGCCCGTCGGCCAACGGCCGTCGCGAGCACTACCTCCGTAGTGCTGCGCACGTCCGTTGGCTGACGCGGCCCCGCCCACTCAATAAAACCGCCGCACCGCGCGGAATTGCCGCTGCGGTTAAGTGGTTAAAACATGACCCCCTACACTACAAAAACACTACTGCACTACTCTAAACCCTAAAACACTACCCCAGCACGACTCCCTACACTACACAAGCACCACTGCACTATCCTAAACCCTAAAACACTACCCCCAGCATGACCCCCTACACTACACAAACACCACTGCACTACCCTAAACCCTAAAACACTACCCCCAGCACGATCCCCTACACTACCCAAACACCACTGCACTAACCTAAATCCTAAAACAATACCCCCAGCACGACCCCCTACACTACCCAAACACCACTGCACTACCCTAAAACATGACCCCCTACACTACACAAACACCACTGCACTACCCTAAACCCTAAAACACTACCCCCAGCACGACCCCCTACACTACACAAGCACCACTGCACTACCCTAAACCCTAAAACACTACCCCCAGAACGACCCCCTACACTGCCCGAACACCACTGCACTGCCCTAAACCTTGAAACACCAGCCCCTGCAAGACCCCCTACAGTGTTCGAACACCACTGCACTGCCCTAAACCCTGAAACACCACCCCCAGCACGACCCCCTACACTGCCCGAACACCACTGCACTGCCCTAAACCCTGAAACACCACCCCCTTCACGACCCCCTACACTGCCCGAACACCACTGCACTGCCCTAAACCCTGAAACACCACCCCCAGCACAGCCCCCTACACTGCCAAAACACCACTGCACTGCCCTAAACCCTGAAACACTATCCCCAGCAAGACACCCTACACTGCCCAAACACCACTCCACTGCCCTAAACCCTGAAACATCACCCCCAGCAAGACCCCCTACACTGCCCGAACACCACTGCCCTAAACCCTGAAACACCACCCCCAGCACGACCCCCTACACTGCCCGAACACCACTGCACTGCCCTAAACCCTGAAACACCACCCCCAGCACGACCCCCTACACTGCACGAACACCACTGCTCTGCCCAAAACCCTGAAACACCAGCCCCAGCACGACCCCCTACACTGCCCGAACACCACTGCACTGCCCTAAACCCTGAAACACCAGCCCCAGCACGACCACCTACACTGCACAAACACCACTGCACTGCCCTAAACCCTGAAACACCAGCCCCAGCATGACCCCTACACTGCCCGAACACCACTGCACTGCCCTAAACCATGAAACACTAGCCCCAGCACGACCCCCTACACTGCCAGAACACCATTGCACTGCCCTAAACCCTGAAACACCAGCCCCGGCACAACCCCCTACACTGCCCGAACACTACTGCACTGCCCTAAACCCTGAAACACCACCCCGTGCACGACCCCCTACACTGCCCGAACACCACTGCACTGCCCTAAACCCTCAAACACCACCCCCAGCACGACACCCTACACTGCCCGAACACCACTGCACTGCCCTAAACCCTGAAACACCATTCCCCCTGCACGACCCCCTACACTGCCCGAACACTACTGCACTGCCCTAAACCCTGAAACACCATCCCCAGCACGACCCCCTACACTGCACGAACACCCCTGCACTGCCCTAAACCCTGAAACACTACCCCCAGCAAGACCCCCTACACTGCCCGAACACCACTGCACTGCCCTAAACCCTGAAACATCACCCCCAGCAAGACCCCCTACACTGCCCGAACACCACTGCCCTAAACCCTGAAACACCACCCCCAACAAGACCCCCTACACTGCCCGAACTCCACTGCACTACCCTAAACCCTACAACACTACCCCCAGCACGACCCCCTACACTACACAAGCACCACTGCACTACCCTAAACCCTAAAACACTACCCCCAGAACGACCCCCTACACTGCCCGAACACCACTGCACTGCCCTAAACCTTGAAACACCAGCCCCTGCACAACCCCCTACACTGTTCAAACACCACTGCACTGCCCTAAACCCTGAAACACCACTCCCAGCACGACCCCCTACACTGCCCGAACACCACTGCACTGCCCTAAACCCTGAAACACCACCCCTTCACGACCCCCTACACTGCCCGAACACCACTGCACTGCCCTAAACCCTGAAACACCACCCCCAGCACGGCCCCCTACACTGCCCAAACACCACTGCACTGCCCTAAACCCTGAAACACTATCCCCAGCAAGACCCCCTACACTGCCCAAACACCACTCCACTGCCCTAAACCCTGAAACATCACCCCCAGCAAGACCCCCTACACTGCCCGAACACCACTGCCTAAACCCTGAAACACCACCCCCAGCACGACCCCCTACACTGCCCGAACACCACTGCTCTGCCCAAAACCCTGAAACACAAGCCCCAGCACGACCCCCTACACTGCCCGAACACCACTGCACTGCCCTAAACCCTGAAACACCAGCCCCAGCACGACCCCCTACACTGCCCGAACACCACTGCACTACCCTAAACCCATAAACACCACCCCCAGCACGACCCCCTACACTGCCTGAGCACCACTGCACTGCCCTAAACCCTGAAACACCAGCCCCAGCATGACCCCCTACACTGCCCGAACAGCACTGCACTGCCCTAAACCCTGAAACACCAGCCCCAGCAGCGACCACCTACACTGCATGAACACC
This sequence comes from Calotriton arnoldi, assembly GCA_963921515.1. NCBI lineage: Eukaryota > Metazoa > Chordata > Amphibia > Caudata > Salamandridae > Calotriton > Calotriton arnoldi. The sequence continues at coordinate 2,486,668 of CAWUFW010001362.1, forward strand.
ACTGCACTGCCCTAAACCCTGAAACACCAGCCCCAGCATGACCCCTACACTGCCCGAACACCACTGCACTGCCCTAAACCGTGAAACACTAGCCCCAGCACGACCCCCTACACTGCCAGAACACCATTGCACTGCCCTAAACCCTGAAACACCAGCCCCAGCACAACCCCCTACACTGCCCGAACATCACTGCACTGCCCTAAACCCTGAAACACCACCCCGTGCACGACCCCCTACACTGCCCGAACACCACTGCACTGCCCTAAACCCTGAAACACCACCCCCAGCACGACACCCTACACTGCCCGAACACCACTGCACTGCCCTAAACCCTGAAACATCACCCCCAGCAAGACCCCCTACACTGCCCGAACACCACTGCCCTAAACCCTGAAACACCACCCCCAGCAAGACCCCCTACACTGCCCGAACACCACTGCACTGCCCTAAACCCTGAAACACCAGCCCCAGCACGACCCCCTACATTGCCCGAACACCACTGCACTGCCCTAAACCCTGAAACACCACCCCCTGCATGACCCACTACACTGCCCGAACACCACTGCACTGCCCTAAACCCTGAAACACCATTCCCCCTGCACGACCCCCTACTCTGCCCGAACACTACTGCACTGGCCTAAACCCTGAAACACCATCCCCAGCACGACCCCCTACACTGCACGAACACCCCTGCACTGCCCTAAACCCTGAAACACTACCCCCAGCAAGACCCCCTACACTGCCCGAACAACACTGCACTGCCCTAAACCCTGAAACATCACCCTCAGCAAGACCCCCTACACTGCCCGAACACCACTGCCCTAAACCCTGAAACACCACCCCCAGCAAGACCCCCTACACTGCCCGAACACCACTGCACTGCCCTAAACCCTGAAACACCAGCCCCAGCACGACCCCCTACATTGCCCGAACACCACTGCACTGCCCTAAACCCTGAAACACCACCCCCTGCATGACCCACTACACTGCCCGAACACCACTGCACTGCCCTAAACCCTGAAACACCACCCCCAGCACGACCCCCTACACTGCCCGAACACCATTGCACTGCCCTAAACCCTGAAACACCACCCCCTGCACGACCCCCTACACTGCCCGAACACTACTGCACTGCCCTAAACCCTGAAACACCGCCCCCAGCATGACCCCCTACACTGCACGAACACTACTGCACTGCCCTAAACCTTGAAACACCAGCCCCAGCAAGACCCCCTACACTGCCCGAACACCACTGCACTGCCCTAAACCCTGAAACATCACCCCCAGCAAGACCCCCTACACTGCCCGAACACCACTGCCCTAAACCCTGAAGCACCACCCCCAGCAAGACCCCCTACACTGCCCGAACACCACTGCTCTGCCCAAAACCCTGAAACACCAGCCCCAGCACGACCCCCTACACTGCCCGAACACCACTGCTCTGCCCAAAACCCTGAAACACCAGCCCCAGCACGACCCCCTACACTGCCCGAACACCACTGCACTGCCCTACACCCTGAAACACCACCCCCAGCACGACCCCCTACACTGCCCGAACACCACTGCACTGCCCTAAACCCTGAAACACCATCCCCAGCAAGACCGCCTACACTGCCTGAAAACCACTGCACTGCCCTAAACCCTGAAACACCAGCCCCAGCACGACCCCCTACACTGCCCGAACACCACTGCACTGCCCTAAACCCTCAAACACCAGCCCCAGCACGACCCCCTACACTGCCCGAACACCACTGCACTACCCTAAACCCTGAAACACCAGCCCCAGCAAGACCCCCTACACTGCCCGAACACCACTGCACTGCCCTAAACCCTGAAACACCAGCCCCAGCAAGACCCCCTACACTGCCAGAACACCACTGCACTGCCCTAAATCCTGAAACACCACCCCCAGCAAGACCCCTACACTGCCCGAACACCACTGCGCTGCCCTAAACGCTGAAACATCAGCCCCAGCAAGACCCCCTACACTGCGCGAACTCCATTGCACTGCCCTAAACCCTGAAACACCACCCCCAGCAAGACCCCCTACACTGCCTGAACACCACTGCACTAAACCCGGAAACACCAGCCCCAGCAAGACCACCTACACTGCCCGAACACCACTGCACTGCCCAAAACCCTGAAACACCACCCCCAGCATGACACCCTACACTGCCCGAACACCACTGCACTGCCCTAAACCCTGAAACACCACCCCCAGCACGACCCCTACACTGCCCGAACACCACTGCACTGCCCTAAACCCTGAAACACCACCCCCTGCACGACCCCCTACACTGCCCGAACACCACTGCACTGCCCTAAACCCTAAAACTCTACCCCCAGCATGACCCCCTACACTGCCCGAACACCACTGCACTGCCCTAAACCCTGACTCACCACCCCCTGCACGACCCCCTACACTGCCCGAACACCACTACACTGCCCTAAACCCAGAAACACCACCCCCAGCACGACCCCCTACACTGCCCAAACACCACTGCACTGCCCTAAACCCTGAAACACCACCCCCAGCATGACCCCCTACACTGCCCGAACACCACTGCACTGCCCTAAACCCTGAAACACCAGCCCCTGCACGACCCCCTACACTGCCCGAACACCACTGCACTGCCCTAAACCCTGAAACACCACCCCCAGCACGACCCCCTACACTGCCTGAACACCACTGCCCTAAACCCTGAAACACCACCCCCAGCAAGACCCCCTACACTGCCCGAATACCACTGCACTGCCCTAAAGCCTGAAACACCACCTCCAACACAACCCCCTACACTGCCTGAACACCATTGCTCTGCCCTAAACCCTGAAACACTGCCCCCAGCAAGACCCCCTACACTGCCCGAACACCACTGCACTGCCCTAAACCCTGAAACATCACCCCAGCAAGACCCCCTACACTGCCCGAACACCACTGCCCTAAACCCTGAAACACCACCCCCAGCACGACCCCCTACACTGCTCGAACACCACTGCACTGCCCTAAACCCTGAAACACCACCCCCAGCACGACCCCCTACACTGCCCGAACACCACTGCTCTGCCCAAAACACTGAAACACCAGCCCCAGCATGACCCCCTACACTGCCCGAACACCACTGCACTGCCCTAAACCCTGAAACACCAGCCCCAGCACGAACCCCTACACTGCCCGAACACCACTGCACTACCCTAAACCCAGAAACACCACCCCCAGCACGACCCCCTACACTGCCCGAGCACCACTGCCTGCACTGCCCTAAACCCTGAAACACCAGCCCCAGCACGACCCCCTACACTGCCTGAACACTACTGCACTGCCCTAAACCATGAAACACCATCCCCAGCACGACCCCCTACACTGCACGAACACCACTGCACTGCCCTAAACCCTGAAAAACTACCCCCAGCAAGACCCCCTACACTGCCCGAACACCACTGCACTGCCCTAAACCCTAAAACACCAGCCCCAGCACGACCCCCTACACTGCCCGAACACCACTGCACTGCCCTAAACCCTGAAACACCAGCCCCAGCACGACCCCCTACACTGCCCGAACACCGCTGCACTACCCTAAACCCATAAACACCACCCCCAGCACGACCCCCTACACTGCCTGAGCACCACTGCACTGCCCTAAACCCTGAAACACCAGCCCCAGCATGACCCCCTACACTGCCCGAACACCACTGCACTGCCCTAAACCCTGAAACACCAGCCCCAGCATGACCACCTACACTGCACGAACACCACTGCACTGCCCTAAACCCTGAAACACCAGCCCCAGCATGACCCCCTACACTGCCCGAACACCACTGCACTGCCCTAAACCGTGAAACACTAGCCCCAGCACGACCCCCTACACTGCCAGAACACCATTGCACTGCCCTAAACCCTGAAACACCAGCCCCAGCACAACCCCTACACTGCCCAAACACCACTGCACTGCCCTAAACCCTGAAACACCACCCCGTGCACGACCCCCTACACTGCCCGAACACCACTGCACTGCCCTAAACCCTGAAACACCACCCCCAGCACGACACCCTACACTGCCCGAACACCACTGCACTGCCTTAAACCCTGAAACATCACCCCCAGCAAGACCCCCTACACTGCCCGAACACCACTGCCCTAAACCCTGAAACACCACCCCCAGCAAGACCCCCTACACTGCCCGAACACCACTGCACTGCCCTAAACCCTGAAACACCAGCCCCAGCACGACCCCCTACATTGCCCGAACACCACTGCACTGCCCTAAACCCTGAAACATCACCCCCTGCATGACCTGTAGGAGAGTAGGATCTGCTTCACATGGGTACCCCCACTTTTTGCTGATGCTTCACTGTTTTATCGACATTAGTCTGGCTGGGGCCCTGCTAATCAGAACCCCAGCCTAGCTGCTTCCTCTCTAAAATGGTTTCCATGTGCCTTAGGCACATCACTGATTGGGATCTGGAGTGCCCTTATAAGTCCCTAGTATATGGTATACTATGTACCAAGGGCATAGGTACCTCAGAGGCCTGCCAGGGGCTGCAGCATGTATTATGCCACCCCTGGAAGGCCATCCAACCTGACACCACAGGTCTGCTACTGCAGCCTGGGTAAGGTGGTGCATGCACCCCTTACTGTGATATAGGTTACCTATATCACTGAAATACATACACACATATAAACCTATAAGTCACTCCTAAGGCAGGCCTTATCAATCCTAAAGGCAGAGTGCGTGGTTCCTATGTGAGAGGGTGCCCCTGCATGAGCAGGGCCCCTCTGCAGCGTTCGGAGACAATCTCTGATGCTGTTTGTAGTGCAGCCTGACCATATACTCTTAAGCGCATTATATCCTCGCGGTAAAATGCTAACTTTGGAATGGCTGCACCTAAACATGTCGTGTTTGGTGTCAAACATCTTGGAATACTACCCCCCGCCAATTCTGGCGGCGGGGGTAGCATTCCACCCCTTCTAGAGGGAAAGACATGTTAACTCTGACTAACCCGGTAACTTCTCTCCAAAGCCCTGGCATCACAAAATGGATGCTGCTGCCACAGACACGAGTCTGGCCTCCTGCTGCTGGACGAAACTCCGGCAGGGGAGGCCTGGACACTAGGTTTCCTGTCCCAGGGAGGTGTGACCACCTCCCCAGACAGGATAATGTGTATTGGGGCTGGGCGGGAGCACCATCTGTGTGCTTTGAAGTCCTGCACTGGGGGCACACTTGGTGTCCCTGTGCATACCCCAGTTCAAACCGGATCAGGGGCTTCCAGCCCCTGCTTTGGCGCGAACTGGACAAAGGGAAAGAGGGTGTAGCCACCCTCTGCCCTGACCCACCCATAGGTGGGGCCACAGAGTAGTCCAACCCCTATCTTTAGTATAAAGATAGGAACCCAGTCCTTAGGACTTTAGATTATACCTGGACGAAACTCTGAAACTGAATCCTGGACCTTCGACGCTCTACGACAAGATTAGAGGACTGAAGAATCTCCTTGGGGTCAAGGAGTGACTCCCTGCTTGGCAGGCACCAAAGAAGCATCTGTCCGGTTCGCATTTCTGAAGCTCCCGTCGGACGCCAAAGTCATCGCATCACCAGAGGTGGATTCTCAGACTTCCCCGAGGCTACCCTGAGTCCCCAGCAAAGCTGAGGCCCGTGGCTATCGTGGGTGACTTGAGACCGTGACCCCTGGACACCGAGCACATTTGCAAGTGCATCATCTTCTGGGTCTCCCAAGAAGTCGTGCTTTGGGCTCCGAGTAGCCCTAGCCTCCAGCACCACCTGCACCGAAGATCACTGGCCCCCACTCCACGAGTGTCCTGTAAGCCAGCTCCACGTGCGGCGTCACGAGGCTCCTTCGCGGTCGCTAGCCCATTGGCTAGTAGCCCTTAACGAAGGCCAATCCTTTTCTTACTTGGCATCCTGGTTGCTCCAGGCCTGCCCTCACTTACCCTCGCTGGGTGAGTTCCACAGACCTTGCTGGTCTGCACCATCGACGATCTACATCTTCATCGAGACTTGCCGTTGCCAAGGCTTGTTGGGTCCAATCCGGTCGCCGACACCTCAACACTCGACAGACATCGTGTACCAGCCCGAATCCTGCTCCTGGTTGCCGACAACGCCTCCTAGACCTCGTGGCTGAAGAGTCAAGACGACCGTCAACGCACCTGAAGCACTCGACATCGGTGGGCATCTGTCCATCGCCTCCCTGGTCACTGGCTAGTGACCCAGACTCTGTCCCCTCTGCTTTCAGGTTCTTCAGAACTCCGATCCACTCTTGGATCCACCCGGACACTTTTCTCTTGGCCGCCAGCAGCACTTTGCAGCAGATCGCCATTCGAATCGACGACGAAACCCGACCCCGAAAGGCACCTATGCACCCGGCTTCCTGGGTGAGGTAACACGAGTACTCCGGTGCTCCCGTGGGTAGAGACTCTTCAAAGTCCTAGATCTCAAAGGGTTTTGTCGTAGTCCTCTTTTAAGTGTCCCTTTTCTCTAATTTCCCGATCCCGACTTTCTCCATAGAAGTCAACGGCGTATCGCGGTTGTGTATTTACACTGCACGCGTCTCCCGTAGGTCCCCTGTGTCACTACCTTGGGTGGTTCCTTGTGGTCCAAGCACTTCTAGAGGCTCTAGGCCTAGTGTCTAGTTCAGTCGTGGTTCGCATACCACTTTATTGGTATATGGTTTGGTACGCCCCTAGGGCCCAAACGTGTATTTGTGCTATTACTGTGATTTGATAACTTATAACTTATGTACTTCGAACTCTAGCCTCATAAAGAGACTAGAGGGGTGTGTTTAGCAATAAATACATATATTTTGAATATATACCTGGTGTGGTGCTCTTTCATTTGGTCACTCAAGAGATTATAGACTGGTAAAACAAGCTGCTTTACATTCCTTCAAGACTTAGCCTGAAGGCTGCTCTCCATAGCTACCACTAGGATAGCTTTCAATAAGGTTGTCTTTAACCTATCTCCAATAAGGGGTTGTTTGGACTGGTGCAAGGTGCCCACTATAATTAGTGGACAGCATATACCAGGCCAACTTCTCACATGACCCACTACACTGCCCGAACACCACTGCACTGCCCTAAACCCTGAAACACCATTCCCCCTGCACGACCCCCTACTCTGCCCGAACACTACTGCACTGGCCTAAACCCTGAAACACCATGCCCAGCACGACCCCCTACACTGCACGAACACCCCTGCACTGCCCTAAACCCTGAAACACTACCCCCAGCAAGACCCCCTACACTGCCCGAACACCACTGCACTGACCTAAACCCTGAAACATCACCCCCAGCAAGACCCCTACACTGCCCGAACACCACTGCCCTAAACCCTGAAACACCACCCCCAGCAAGACCCCCTACACTGCCCGAACACCACTGCACTGCCCTAAACCCTGAAACACCAACCCCAGCACGACCCCCTACATTGCCCGAACACCACTGCACTGCCCTAAACCCTGAAACACCACCCCCTGCATGACCCACTACACTGCCCGAACACCACTGCACTGCCCTAAACCCTGAAACACCACCCCCAGCACGACCCCCTACACTGCCCGAACACCATTGCACTGCCCTAAACCCTGAAACACCACCCCCTGCACGACCCCCTACACTGCCCGAACACTACTGCACTGCCCTAAACCCTGAAACACCGCCCCCAGCATGACCCCCTACACTGCACAAACACTACTGCACTGCCCTAAACCCTGAAACACTACCCCCAGCTAGACCCCCTACACTGCCCGAACACCACTGCACTGCCCTAAACCCTGAAACATCACCCCCAGCAAGACCCCCTACACTGCCCGAACACCACTGCCCTAAACCCTGAAACACCACCCCCAGCAAGACCCCCTACACTGCCCGAACAACACTGCAGTGCCCTAAACCCTAAAACACCACCCCCAGCACGACCCCCTACACTGCCCGAACACCACTGCTCTGCCCAAAACCCTGAAACACCAGCCCCAGCACGACCCCCTACACTGCCCGAACACCACTGCACTGCCCTAAACCCTGAAACACCACCCCCAGCACGACCCTCTACACTGCCCGAACACCACTGCACTGCCCTAAACCCTGAAACACCACCCCCAGCACGACCGCCTACACTGCCTGAAAACCACTGCACTGCCCTAAACCCTGAAACACCAGCCCCAGCACGACCCCCTACACTGCCCGAACACCACTGCACTGCCCTAAACCCTCAATCACCAGCCCCAGCACGACCCCTACACTACCCGAACACCACTGCACTGCCCTAAACCCTGAAACACCAGCCCCAGCAAGACCCCCTACACTGCCCGAACACCACTGCACTAAACCCTGAAACACCAGCCCCAGCAAGACCCCCTACACTGCCCGAACACCACTGCACTGCCCTAAACCCTGAAACACCACCCCCAGCAAGACCCCCTACACTGCCCGAACACCACTGCGCTGCCCTAAACGCTGAAACATCAGCCCCAGCAAGACCCCCTACACTGCGCGAACACCATTGCACTGCCCTAAACACTGAAACACCACCCCCAGCAAGACCCCCTACACTGCCCGAACACCACTGCACTAAACCCGGAAACACCAGCCCCAGCAAGACCACCTACACTGCCCGAACACCACTGCACTGCCCAAAACCCTGAAACACCACCCCCAGCACGACACCCTACACTGCCCGAACACCACTGCACTGCCCTAAACCCTGAAACACCACCCCCAGCACGACCCCTACACTGCCCGAACACCACTGCACTGCCCTAAACCCTGAAACACCACCCCTGCACGACCCCCTATACTGCCCGAACACCACTGCACTGCCCTAAACCCTTACTCACCACCCCCTGCACGACCCCCTACACTGCCCAAACACCACTGCACTGCCCTAAACCCTGAAACACCACCCCCAGCACGACCCCTACACTGCCCGAACACCACTGCACTGCCCTAACCCCTGAAACACCAGCCCCTGCACGACCCCTACACTGCCCGAACACCATTGCACTGCCCTAAACCGTGAAACACCACCCCCAGCACGACCCCCTACACTGCCTGAACACCACTGCCCTAAACCCTGAAACACCACCCCCAGCAAGACCCCCTACACTGCCTGAATACCACTGCACTGCCCTAAAGCCTGAAACACCACCTCCAACACAACCCCCTACACTGCCTGAACACCATTGCTCTGCCCTAAACACTGAAACACTGCCCCCAGCAAGACCCCCTACACTGCCCGAACACCACTGCACTGCCCTAAACCCTGAAACATCACCCCCAGCAAGACCCCCTACACTGCCCGAACACCACTGCCCTAAACCCTGAATCACCACCCCCAGCACGACCCCCTACACTACTCGAACACCACTGCACTGCCCTAAACCCTGAAACACCACCCCCAGCACGACCCCCTACACTGCCCGAACACCACTGCTCTGCCCAAAACACTGAAACACCAGCCCCAGCATGACCCCCTACACTGCCCGAACACCACTGCACTGCCCTAAACCCTGAAACACCAGCCCCAGCACGAACCCCTACACTGCCCGAACACCACTGCACTACCCTAAACCCAGAAACACCACCCCCAGCACGACCCCCTACACTGCCCGAGCACCACTGCCTGCACTGCCCTAAACCCTGAAACACCAGCCCCAGCACGACCCCCTACACTGCCTGAACACTACTGCACTGCCCTAAACCATGAAACACCATCCCCAGCACGACCCCCTACACTGCACGAACACCACTGCACTGCCCCAAACCCTGAAAAACTACCCCCAGCAAGACCCCCTACACTGCCCGAACACCACTGCACTGCCCTAAACCCTGAAACATCACCCCCAGCAAGACCCCCTACACTGCCCGAACACCACTGCCCTAAACCCTGAAACACCACCCCCAGCAAGACCCCCTACACTGCCCGAACACCACTGCACTGCCCTAAACCCTGAAACACCAGCCCCAGCACGACCCCCTACACTGCCCGAACACCACTGCACTGCCCTAAACCCTGAAACACCACCCCGTGCATGACCCCCTACACTGCCCGAACACCACTGCACTGCCCTAAACCCTGAAACACCAGCCCCAGCACGACCCCCTACACTGCCCGAACACCACTGCACTGCCCTAAACCCTGAAACACAACCCCCACCACGACCCCTACACTACCCGAACACCACTGCACTACCCTAAACCCTAAAATACTCCCCCAGCACGACCCCCTACACTACCTGAACACAACTGCACTGCCCTAAACCCTCAAACACTCCCCCAGCACGACCCCCTACACTACCCGAACACCACTGCACTGCCCTAAACCCTAAAACACTCCCCCAGCATGACCCCCTACACTGCCCGAACACCACTGCACTGCCCTAAACCCTAAAACACTCCCCCCAGCATGACCCCCTACACTACCCTAACACCACTGCACTGCCCTAAACCCTAAAACACTCCCCCCAGCATGACCCCCTGCACGACCCAAACACCACTGCACTGCCCTAAACCCTGAAACACCACCCCCAGCAAGACCCCCTACACTGCCAGAACACCACTGCACTGCCCTAAACCCTGAAACACCACCCCCAGCACGACCCCCTACACTGCCCGAACACCACTGCACTACCCTAAACCCTAAAACACGACCTCCTACACTACACAAAGGCCACTGCACTACCCTAAACCCTAAAACACTACCCCCAGCACGACCCCCTACACTACACAAACACCACTGCACTACCCTAAACCCTAAAACACTACCCCCTACACTACACAAACACCACTGCACTACCCTAAACCCTAAAACAATACCCCCAGCACGAACCCCTACACTACCCAAACACCACTGCACTACCCTAAACCCTAAAACACTACCCCCAGCAGTACCCCCTACACTACCCAAACACCATTGCACTACCCTAAACCCTAAAACACTACCCCCAGCAGTACCCCCTACACTACCCAAACACCACTGCACTACCCTAAACCCTAAACCACTACCCCCAGCACGACCCCCTACACTACCCAAACACCACTGCACTACCCTAAACCCTAAAACACTACCCCCAGCACAACCCCCTACACTACCCAAACACCACTGTAATACCCTAAACCCTAAAACACTCCCCCAGCACGACTCCCTACACTATCCAAACACCACTGCACTACCCTAAACCCTAAATCTACCCCCAGCATGACCCCCTACACTACACAAACACCACTGCACTACCCTAAACCCTAAAACACTACCCCCAGCACGACCCCCTTCACTACCTAAACACAACTACACAATTTGTTACAGGCGTTGCAACGCAGGCCTGTGGTGCTTACTGGAAGTACTTGGTGGGCTAGTTGGGCCCCAGGGACCCTCAGGATTCAAGGTGACCTAATCCCCCAACTTAAAACGCGCCACGGGGCGCGTTTGCACAGTGGTGAAGGGAGGGGGCGGGGCCTCAGGTGACATGTGCTCAAACTTGCCCCTTGAATCCTGAGGGACCCTGGGGGCCAACTAGCCCACCAGGTACCTTCAGTAAGCACAACAGAGTTGCGTTGCAGAGAGGTGAAAAAAGGTGCGTGGCCTCGGAACGCCTCTCTGCAACTCAGCTCTGTGGTCCTAACTGTAGGTACCTGGGGGGCTAGTTGGGCCCCAGGGACCCTCAGGATTCAAGGGACTTAATCCCGCAACTTAAAACGCGCCACGGGGCGTGTTTGCACACGCGTTTTAAGAGGTAGTTTTAATCCCCCTGCCCTATTATGTACTAGGGACTTACAGAGGAGGTCATGCTAATCACAGGGGTACCCCAACGCATAGTGTTCCCTAGTGTATGTAGGTGTTTCCACTGTATTCTAAGTGTCTTTTAGCATAGCACTGACTCTGGTTAGTCAGAGTCATTTACCACCAGTACCCGTCTGAAAAAGTTGTGGGCACAGGATGATTTTGCAACATGGCCTCTTTCTGCTCCTCTGTTGGTTCTTTCTGCACATCTTTTGCTTCTTCCTGCACTTTTCTTCGTCTTTGTGGACTTCTGTTGATTCTTTCTGCATTTCTTTTGCTTCTTTCTGCGCGTTTTTTCTTCTTTCTTCACATGTCCTACCTCTGTAGGCATAGTTAGAAACTAGCATTTAAAAACCTTTGAAATTCACTTACAAAATCATAGGTTTCAGGCACGTTATAGTTGAAATTAGCATTTAAAAAACCTTTGAAATTCACTGAAAAAACCATAGGTTTCAGACACGTTATAGATAGAAATTAGCATTTAAAAAACCTTTGAAATTCACTGAAAAAACCATAGGTTTTAGGGACAGTTATAGTTAGTTGGACATTTCACTCGTACAAAACCATAGAAATTCCCCCGTTATAGTTAGTTCAGCTAACTATAACTCGCGCCCGCAATGCACTGCTGATGACGTCACATATTACATCACTCATGACATGGTCAGTGACATCACTGATGACATCACTGATGACATCTCAAATGACATCACTGATGACATCATCCATGTGATAATTTCATGCATCTTCTCACACCCTAATATAGCTTTTGATACACCCACTCTAAATTACAGACTGCCATTCTCAAAACCATACACACTCCAATACCAATAACTACATACCCACTCACTGATTCTTAGGTCTACACACACATCTACTCACTCACCCGTACAGTCACTCATACTTACAGTCACTCAGTACAGGACTATCATATGCACTCATACACCTATATAAACACTCACACACCGCCACTCATCCATAGAGGTACTCACACACCTAGTCAGTCATGCAAAAAATTAATCACACACCCATTTACTCACCTATACAGTTATACACACACCAGCTCACTTACTCATACAAATACTAGCACATTCTTACGCTCTTATACAATAACTGATACAAGCACACACGCATCCATACAGCCACTCTCACAATCACACACTCTCACTTATAGCCATTTAAATACTCTAACACACATATATACTGCCTTTTACATATGTAGTTACTCGCACATGTACCACTGAGATATACATTCACTCACTAACACACCCATACACACACTCACCCACCCAAGCAGTCCATCACAGATGCACTCTTGAAATCATGCACCCAGTGAATCACCCACTCACACATCTATGTACAGAGTCACACACACCCCACCCACACAAACACTCAGGCAGCCATACAGATAATCAGAGAACCAATCAATAACCCATATAGACACTCATGTAGCTATTCGCAAATCCATGCATCCACTTACACACCAACAAACAGATGGATACAGACATTCACACAGTTTAGTCACTAACCCATGCATTCAGTAAGATACGTTTAATCACTCACTTGTAGAGTCAGTCACGCACGTACTAAATCATCCATTCAGACACTTAAACACCCACTCATTCTTCAATACGCCTTTCCCTATATATATTAAACATATTTAAACTTTACAGAAACACACAGTCACTGGATGATGTCATCAGTGATTTCATTTGAGATGTCATCAGTGATGTCATCAGTGATGTCACTGACCATGTCATGAGTGATGTAATATGTGACGTCATCAGCAGTGCATTGCGAGGCGCGAGTTATAGTTAGCTGAACTAACTATAACGGGGGAATTTCTATGGTTTTGTACGAGTGAAATGTCCAACTAACTATAACTGTCCCTAAAACCTATGGTTTTTTCAGTGAATTTCAAAGGTTTTTTAAATGCTAATTTCTAACTATAACGTGTCTGAAACCTATGGTTTTTTCAGTGAATATATATATATATATACCGTCTATTATATATAAAAAAACACCATCTATTCAATCTGCTGGTTTACCTGCCTTCTGTTTACTGAAAGGCCTGGTGTGGTCTCCAGGTCTACACTTGCTTACTCTAGTCATGTTCCATTGTTACTGTCTTCTTGAATTCTTTCTCTGTTTTAATCTCCTCTCCTCCTACTGAGGGTATATTTCACGCATTTACTTTTCAACAAAAGGCAATGTTACTTTTGAGCCCACCCCACCACTTGTAACTGATGCCTAGCCATTGGAGAGCTTCAGTCAGCTGAAAAGTGTCAGTCTTTTCAACTGGGATTATTCACTTTAGACAGAGAGTTATGGGGGAGGGTTATTGGAGGGGGGTTCTGGTAGAGAGGAATGAAGCAACAGGAGATTAAGGAGAGAGAATGAAAAATGGGTGTGGTGGGGGAAAAGCAAGTGAGAGCAAGCAGAAGACAAAAAGGTTAAGGCAGAGATGACAGAAAATACAAGGAGACGGAGAGGAAGGTGGCAGAGGGAAAGGGAAATGGAGTAAAGCAGTGTATGTACAAAAAACACCTTCACAGTAATTAAATCTAACTTTTTTTATTTATAGATCCAGCTCAGATCGGTTAAAAAGAAAGTGGCATGGTAAAACATGTGATCGTCTATGAAATGAGGCGGCCAGCAGCTGCATCATCATGACTCTTTCTCTGTCCCTGCACAGCATCAGAAAACATGGGGCTTATTTATGAGCCCTTGCGTCAATTTTGCGCAGCCGGTGCGTCACTTTTTGTGACGCACCAGCGGTGTAAAAAATGCACCATATTTACAAAGTGACGCATCTAGGTAGATGCATCACTTTGTAAACCCCTGTGCCACATTATACCTGCGCCAGGTATAATGTATGCGGGGGGGGGGCGTTCCAACGCAAGAAAGGATCGTAGAAGTGACGCAGTGAAATCTATAAGATTTCACTGTGCCACTTCTAGGACGCAAATGCGTCAATATCTTACGCCTGCCTTATGGCAGGCATAAGACTGACGCAGGCACATTTAACAGGGGACTTGCCCATGTGTAATGACCCATTGCTGAAGTTGCATCACTTTTGTGACACACTCCAGCAATGCGTAATTTTTGCGCCTACAGATACGTCAGAAATACTGACTGTAGGAAAGTAGGATCTACTTCTTATGGTTACCCCCACTTTTTGCTTTTTGCACCCACTGTTTTGACTAGTCTGGCTGGGATCCTGCTATTCAGGACCCCAGCCTATCTGCTTTCTCCCTTAAATTGATATGTATGTACTTTGGTACAACTCCAGATTGGATACTGGGGTACCCTTATCAGTCCCTAGTATATGGTACACATGTACCCAGGGCATAGGTACCCAAGAGGCCTCCCATGGGCTGAAGCATGTATTATGCCACCCCTGAGAGGCCATGCAAAATGGAACCTCAGGTCTGCTACTGCAGCCTGTGTAAGCTGGTGCTTGCACCACTTACGAGAGATATAGGTTCACTATATCTATATATATCACTACACCGAAAACCTTATAAGCCACCCCTATAACAGGCCTTATCAATCCTGAAGGCAGGGTGCATGGTTTTACGTGAGAGGGTGCTCCTGCATGAGAAGAGCCCCTCTGCAGTCTTCAGAGACCATTCTCCCGGGCTGTACGTGATATTACCAGACATATAGGTAGAGGTGCATTATAACCTCACGGTAAATGCTATCTCGAAAACGACTGCAACGAAGTATGTCGTGTTTGGTGTCAAACACCTTGGAATCATACCTCCACACCAGCAACTGGTGTGGGAGGTATGATTCCTCCCCTCAGAACCAAGGTTCTGAGTACCCAAGTCTACCGGTACCAACTTTCTCGAGCCTTACAGCACAAAATGGATGCTGCCAGCCACAGACACGAGTCTGCCCTCCTGCTGCTGAGCCAAGCTCGAGCAGGGGAAGGCAGCACAATAGGCATCCTGTCACAGGGAGGTGTGACCACCTCCCAGACAGGATTTAGTGTATTGGGGCAGGGTGGTTGCACTGTCACCGTGCCAGAAAGTCTGTCTCAGGGGCACATTTGGTGTCCCTGTGCATAGTCCAGCTCAAACCAGTTCTGGGAGCCATTTGCTCCTGCTCTGGCGTGAAACTGGACAAAGGACATGGGAGTAGCCTCCCCCCTGTCCTGTCCCTCCCCCTGGAGGGTCCCTAAAATCTGTCCAACCCTTTCCCGTGGGTATAAAATGGGTTACCTGGCTACAGGACATTAGATTTTACGTGGACAAGATTCTGCAAGAAGATACCACTACACTTCGACCGTCTGGACCCGCTGGACTTCGCTGGACTTCCCTTGGGCTCGACTTCGTCTTCCCTTGCCGTCCCGTCTCGCCACTGTCCGTGATCCATACAGGCTCCGTGCAGGACCCTGTGGACCTCCAAGACAACAGAAGAATCTCCCTTGGAGTGAAGGAGTCACTCCCCTGCAAACGCAGGCACCATAACGCATCTGATGGGTTTGCTGATCCTGAGCTCCTGCGGACTCTGAAGGCTCCAGCAACACAGGAGGTAGGTTTCTGAAGGTCTCCAAGGTTGAGCTGCCCTCTTACCAAGTTTGAGGTGGATATCCCTCGTGGGGACCGTATACCTTTACCCCTGTGCACCGTGTTTATTTGCAGCTGCATATGCTTGTTGCCATGCAACAATTCCATGCATTGGGCCATTTGTAGCCCTAACCCCAGCGCATCTTTTCTGAGAAGGACTCTGGCATCCTCACACTCTGTGCCCTGCTAGCTGGTATCCTGCAAAACCGCCTGAGGTCCCCTCGCGACTCCTGTGCCTTTGGCCTTTGGGTCCACTTGAGGGTCAAATTTGTTTTAATTGGGCTCCCCTGGTTGCTCCAGGCCTGCCCTGACTCCCCTTGCTGTGGTGAGTCTCCTGGTCCTTGCTGGGCCAGATCGACACCGAATTTGACTATCTGCGTTGTTACCGCTGCCAAGGCTTGTTGGTGCTCCCGCCGGACACCGACCCCTCAGCACTCGACATCCATCATGGGACAGCTCGCCTCCAGCTCCTGGTCATCCTAGACATCTCCGGGTCCTCGCAGCTGAAGAGTCAAGATCACCGTCATCACACCTGAAGCACCCGACATTGGTGGGCATTCGTCTACCGAGCCCCTGGTCACTACAAAGTGACCCAGACTCTGTCCCCTCGGCTTTCAGGTTCTTCTCATCTAGAATCCACGTTTGGATTCCACCGGACACTTTTCTTACTTCCAGCAGCAGCATTTCTTTGTCGACATCCATAGAGAACGACAAGGGTTTCCGACGCCACTTCCTGCCTATGCACCCGGCTCCTCTGGGATAGGTAACTCTGGTACAAAAGTATCCACGGGTGGGGTGGCTCTCCAAACTCTTAAGTTCCAAGGGTCCTTAATCTCTGATTTTCCAACCGCGACTTTCCCATTGAATTGTACGGAGCACGCGGTCGTGTTCTCACTCTGCACCCGCCCTCCCTGGGGTCCCTACTTACCTTGGGTGGTTCCTTGGGGTCCCAGCGATTCTACACCTTCTAGACTAGGTCTAGTCCCGAGTCGTGGTTCTTATACCACTTATTTAGTATATGGTTTGGTCTCCCCCAGGAGCCCACTGTTTATTGTGCTACTTACGTTTGATTTTTTGCAACTGTATTATTTGATTTGTGTTCTATCCTCATGTAGAGGATACTAGAGAGTGTTATATATAATAAATACATATTTTTATAACTACTGTGTGGTTCCCCTTTCATTTAACCAATACTATAAGGTTGCATTCTGGTAAAACAAGGTGCTTAACATTCCTTCAAGACTTAGCCTGAAGACTGCTCTTCATAGCTACCACTAGGATAGCTTTCAATAAAGGTTATCTTTGACCTAATCACCATAAGGGTTGTTTGGACTGGTACAAGGTGCCCACTTTAACTAGTGGACAGCATATACCAGGCCAACTTCTCACACTGACGTATCTGTAACTCCTTGCGACATGATGCGTCATACTGTAAATATGACGCATCATTGCTGTCACAAGGAGGGCGCAATAAAAAGTGACGCATCGCTGTTTTCTCGCAGCGATGCGTCACTTTTCATAAATAAAGGCCCATGTTTCTTGTCATTGGTGCACAACATCAGCAAGCAGTATTGGCACTGCACTGGTGGTCTCCTAGCCCACTCTTGAAAAGTTCCACTACTATGTACTCACCCAGTACTTTGCGCCAACATTCCAATCGTGTGATAAGCATGTTGATGTGTGTAGCCTGAGTGGTATACGCGCGGTGTGCCGGAGTGAACCAGAGACATGGAGGACAGTAGGAACCATTTTGGATAATGCTGGCCTGGCCTTGCACTAGGTGGAGGTGAGGACTGTGCTAGTGTGCTCCCGGACAGTGCAAGTGTGTTGGATAATGCTGGTCTGGCCTTGCACTAGGTGGAGGTGAGGACTGTGCTAGTGTGCTCCCGGACATTGGAAGCGTGTTGGATAATGCTGGTCTGGCCTTGCACTAGGTGGAGGTGAGGACTGTGCTAGTGTGCTCCCGGACAGTGGAAGCGTGTTGGATAATGCTGGCCTGGCCTTGCACTAGGTGGAGGTGAGGACTGTGCTAGTGTGCTCCCGGACAGTGGAAGCGTGTTGGATAATGCTGGCCTGGCTTTGCACTAGGTGGAGGTGAGGACTGTGCTAGTGTGCTCCCGGACAGTGGAAGCGTGTTGGATAATGCTGGTCTGGCCTTGCACTAGGTGGAGGTGAGGACTGTGCTAGTGTGCTCCCGGACAGTGGAAGCGTGTTGGATAATGCTGGCCTGGCCTTGCACTAGGTGGAGGTGAGGACTGTGCTAGTGT
Organism: Calotriton arnoldi; assembly: GCA_963921515.1. Classification (NCBI taxonomy): domain Eukaryota; kingdom Metazoa; phylum Chordata; class Amphibia; order Caudata; family Salamandridae; genus Calotriton; species Calotriton arnoldi. The sequence goes on from CAWUFW010001362.1 coordinate 2,505,292, forward strand.
GCTCCCGGACAGTGGAAGCGTGTTGGATAATGCTGGTCTGGCCTTGCACTAGGTGGAGGTGAGGACTGTGCTAGTGTGCTCCTGGACAGTAGGAACCATTTTGGATAATGCTGGCCTGGCCTTGCACTAGGTGGAGGTGAGGACTGTGCTAGTGTGCTCCCGGACAGTGGAAGTGTGTTGGATAATGCTGGCCTGGCCTTGCACTAGGTGGAGTTGAGGACTGTGCTAGTGTGCTCCCGGACAGTGGAAGTGTGTTGGATAATGCTGGCCTGGCCTTGCACTAGGTGGAGGTGAGGATTGTGCTAGTGTGCTCCCGGACAGTGGAAGTGTGTTGGATAATGCTGGCCTGGCCTTGCACTAGGTGGAGGTGAGGATTGTGCTAGTGTGCTCCCGGACAGTGGAAGTGTGTTGGATAATGCTGGCCTGGCCTTGCACTAGGTGGAGGTGAGGACTGTGCTAGTGTGCTCCCGGACAGTGGAAGCGTGTTGGATAATGCTGGCCTGGCCTTGCACTAGGTGGAGGTGAGGACTGTGCTAGTGTGCTCCCGGACAGTGGAAGCGTGTTGGATAATGCTGGTCTGGCCTTGCACTAGGTGGAGGTGAGGACTGTGCTAGTGTGCTCCTGGACAGTAGGAACAATTTTGGATAATGCTGGCCTGGCCTTGCACTAGGTGGAGGTGAGGACTGTGCTAGTGTGCTCCCGGACAGTGGAAGTGTGTTGGATAATGCTGGTCTGGCCTTGCACTAGGTGGAGGTGAGGACTGTGCTAGTGTGCTCCCGGACAGTGGAAGTGTGTTGGATAATGCTGGCCTGGCCTTGCACTAGGTGGAGGTGAGGACTGTGCTAGTGTGCTCCCGGACAGTGGAAGTGTGTTGGATAATGCTGGTCTGGCCTTGCACTAGGTGGAGGTGAGGACTGTGCTAGTGTGCTCCCGGACAGTGGAAGTGTGTTGGATAATGCTGGCCTGGCCTTGCACTAGGTGGAGGTGAGGACTGTGCTAGTGTGCTCCCGGACAGTGGAAGCGTGTTGGATAATGCTGGTCTGGCCTTGCACTAGGTGGAGGTGAGGACTGTGCTAGTGTGCTCCCGGACAGTGGAAGCGTGTTGGATAATGCTGGCCTGGCCTTGCACTAGGTGGAGGTGAGGACTGTGCTAGTGTGCTCCCGGACAGTGGAAGCGTGTTGGATAATGCTGGTCTGGCCTTGCACTAGGTGGAGGTGAGGACTGTGCTAGTGTGCTCCTGGACAGTAGGAACCATTTTGGATAATGCTGGCCTGGCCTTGCACTAGGTGGAGGTGAGGACTGTGCTAGTGTGCTCCCGGACAGTGGAAGTGTGTTGGATAATGCTGGTCTGGCCTTGCACTAGGTGGAGGTGAGGACTGTGCTAGTGTGCTCCCGGACAGTGGAAGTGTGTTGGATAATGCTGGCCTGGCCTTGCACTAGGTGGAGGTGAGGACTGTGCTAGTGTGCTCCCGGACAGTGGAAGCGTGTTGGATAATGCTGGTCTGGCCTTGCACTAGGTGGAGGTGAGGACTGTGCTAGTGTGCTCCCGGACAGTGGAAGCGTGTTGGATAATGCTGGCCTGGCCTTGCACTAGGTGGAGGTGAGGACTGTGCTAGTGTGCTCCCGGACAGTGGAAGCGTGTTGGATAATGCTGGTCTGGCCTTGCACTAGGTGGAGGTGAGGACTGTGCTAGTGTGCTCCTGGACAGTAGGAACCATTTTGGATAATGCTGGCCTGGCCTTGCACTAGGTGGAGGTGAGGACTGTGCTAGTGTGCTCCCGGACAGTGGAAGTGTGTTGGATAATGCTGGCCTGGCCTTGCACTAGGTGGAGGTGAGGACTGTGCTAGTGTGCTCCCGGACAGTGGAAGTGTGTTGGATAATGCTGGCCTGGCCTTGCACTAGGTGGAGGTGAGGACTGTGCTAGTGTGCTCCCGGACAGTGGAAGTGTGTTGGATAATGCTGGCCTGGCCTTGCACTAGGTGGAGGTGAGGACTGTGCTAGTGTGCTCACGGACAGTGGAAGTGTGTTGGATAATGCTGGCCTGGCCTTGCACTAGGTGGAGGTGAGGACTGTGCTAGTGTGCTCCCGGACAGTGGAAGCGTGTTGCTCCCATTACCTCCGAGGAGGAGGGTCCCAGCACAGGCCAAATGTGACAGAAGGTCATGACGCTTTAATCTTGCACAAAAAGCCAGGTTTTCAGCCTTTTTCTACACACTGCAACATTGCTTCCTGCGCGGCGCTCGAGAGGGAGCAATGATGGACAAGTGCGAGCAAAGTCGCCCATAGGAAACATCTACGATTCTACATTATGCCAGAAACCATTATTTAAGGAAGTTCTTCCTGTTTCTATTCGTTTCAAAATGGAGGCAAAGGCTTCCTGAAAACGAAAGCATTTGGAGCCTCCTGCTCAAGAGGGAGGGGGGTTGAGGGGGAGGCAGGTCCAGCCTCTTTACAACACGGCTCTATTTCTTTGGATGCAATACAGAACACGATGGAGGATGCGGTGGAGGCTGCATTTAGGGCCAGAGAAGGGGCCCCTCCACCTAAAGAACCTATGGTCTCCTCTGATACTGGTGATGATACTCAGGTCAGGGTGGGTGAAGAACAGCTTAAAGGACAATATATTCAAGGGCAGGAACCATCTCAATTATTGCAGCACCTAAGAGATAACCTGACTCAGCCGGAGGCTTCAGGCTCTTCTGATGAGGAGGATTGTTTAGTCTCTATCAGTGTAAAGAGCCAGAAACCCTCCCAGAGCAGCTGGAAATTAAGAAAGTGTTGACTTCAGAGAGGAAAGAAGTAGCCGCTCAGTCTTTTCTGAGATTGTTTGATCTGCAGATACCCTTTACAAACCTATGCTGAAGAGTTACCACCAATGGTTAAGGTGGACTCTCTTACGAGGGGTCTTTCCTCTCAAACGGTCATTATTTTGGAAGGGGTGGTTCTTCCTGAAGCCGTGGAAAAAAGTGGAAGCCACCATTATTTATGCAGATTCAAATTTTGCAATTAGAGCCAGCACGGATGCCAATTACACAAACCAATCTCTGCTAAAAGACTTCCAATAGTTAGCAAATCAGATACAGAATGGTGCAGAGTGGACTTCAACTCTCTATATTGGAGCAACAGGTGCATTTTCTCTCTGATGTATCTTTTGACCAACTAGGAGCAGCTGCCTCCTCTTCAGGATCTGCAGAATCAGCCAGAAGACCTCTATGGATGCACTTGTGAATGGCAGACGCTTCTCAGAAAGATCTCCTCATGCGTCTGCCTTCCACTGGAGTTAGGATCTTGTTAAGAAATCTGCAGTAGATCACAAATTGCTGCAGCCAGGGCTGGTCCCAGACAACACAGCCTCGTGCTCCGCCAGCACCTGCAAAGTCGTGACTATGCCGAGACAGTTCAACATCCAGTTAGGGGTCGACTGCGATTTTTCAGAACATCTGGGAGAGACACATTTCAGGCAAATGGGCTTTAGATACCGTATCTTCAGGATATGTGTTGAAATTTGCTCACAACTCACAAGAGAGGTTCTTGGTACCCTGTTACCCCAAGACTTGGAGAGATGTTCAGAATTACTAAAAGGGGTTCAAGCCCTCTTGAGCAAAACTGCATTAATTCCAGTAGCAGAGGATCAGAAAGGGACTGCTTGCTATTCAATAATCTTTCTGGTACAGACGTTATCAGGAGGGTTCAGGCCAGTTTTAGACTTGAAGAAGGTCAATACCTTTATTCCTCCTCAGATTTTCAAGATGACAACTCTTTCAAGCCTCATTCCCTTGTTGAAGCCAGGAGATTTCATGGCATCAATAGACATATTGGACGACTATCTGCATGTGGCAAAGCACAAGTCATCCCAAACGTTCCTGAGGTCTTGTATTCAAGACCACCATTATCAGTTCCAAGTCCTCCCATTTGGTTGGGGAAAAGCATTGAGGGTCTTTATAAAGCTGTTAGCCCCAATGGGAGGTAGATTACATTCTTTTGGAATATCTCTTTCCATTCCACTATGGCTGGTTGATTGTGTCGCCTCCTTTTTCTAAGGCTTTAGAGGATGTTGCAATGGTGATCAGGGTCCCAGAGGAAAACAGGTTTCTGATCAACCACTCGAAGTCTCGGATAATCCCAGGGCAGCCAATCCAGTTCATTGGAAATGTGTTCAGTTTGGAGGTGTGAAAAGTGTTTTTGCTAAATTACAGGATAATAAAGTTGATGTCCCATCTAAAGGGCCTCTCAGCCAAGCAAAAGGGCGACTACACGGGAACGGCTGATTGTGCAACAAGAGAGGTCTTCCACACTGTCTTTGGTCCCGCGGGCTAGTTTTCCCGTGTATCCTTTAGTAAGGCGCCTGCTATAGCATTGGAACCCTGTGTCTCAGATACATGATCATCAAACCCTGATATCCCCTCAGATTGCAGATCCGCTTCAGTGGTGGTTCAAGCATTGCCCGTTTCAGACTCCACTTCCCAAGAAAATAACAACAAGTGCGATAGGGGCAATCCTGGAGTCACTGGTTGTTCAGGAGAAATGGAATTCTCAAGAAGTTTACGGGTTTACAAATTGGGAAGAATTGAAGGCAGTCTGTTAGCCCTGACTCATTTTGTCCATTTGCTGAAGGGTGATGCAGTGAGAGTCAGGACGGTATGTATGGTGGCCAGGGCTCTGATAAATCACCAGGGGAGATCAGATTCCTGGGAGTTGTTTTTGTGGCTCAAGAGATAGGGATTTGGGCAGAATTCAATATAATCCATCTGAATGCTGTCCATCTGCCGGGGAAACTGAACTCTCGGGCAGATCATCTGAGCCACAAATTTCCGACATCGACATCCTGGCGTCGCCATCTGAAGGTGTACGAAACATTGAATCACAAATTTGAAGTCCCCATATTTGCCTGACAAGAACTGGTGTCCTTTTCTCTGCCAGCTGTCAGTCTCACCTCCTTGGTTAATTCGGAATCATCCATCACCCTTGAGATTTCCGATTATGGTCCAGGCAACCTTAGAGAGACTAAACTTAAGGGTCTGGAGCTTGAGAGGTGAACTCTCAGGTCCCAAGGATACTCTGCCGAGGTAGCATTAGATATTTAGGAATCCAGGCATTCAGCAACCTTAAAGGGATTGGTATGCATTCTTAAAGTGGTGTGACATAAACAGGTTGTGTCCCATCTCATGTGAGCCTGCAAGGCTGCTGGATTTCCTGAGGGAAGGTTGCCTCCTGTGTTTGGCAGTATCTACCATTAGGAGCCAGTGGGCCCAATCCAAGCATCTAGAGGGACAGACTGTGCGGGTTTGGTTACTCTAGTAGGCAGATTACAAAAGAGCTTCTCACTGAAGAGACCAGCGTTTCATGCCCGCTTGGGGTCTGCCCTTAGTTTTGAAGGCTCTTCAGTCCCTACCCTTTGACCCTCTGGAAACTGTGGCTCTTAAGTGATTGTCATATAAAACACTGTTCTTAGTGGCGGTTTGTTCGAGGTGTAGCATTGGGGAACTAGTTGCCTTGTTACGATTTGAACCTTTTTTGCGTTTTCTTCCAGACAAAGTGATTCTAAGGCATAACCCATTTTTGTTTTTGCCTAAGATCTCATCTGTGTTCCATGTACCTCAGGATCCAGCCCTTCCAGCTTTTCATGTCAATCCAAATTCCCCAGAAGAGTTGTACTTGCTAGAAGTGCATTGAGCCCTTATATCAGAAGGGTAATCACCATTCCAGAAAGGGGACTTGTTGTTTGTGACTTATGGATGGCCCGGACAAGGTTTGAAGCAGTCCAACTGCACATTGACTAGGTGGTTGAAGTCAACTATTGTCAAGGCTTATGAATCAGAAGGGAAAACTCTGTCGCAGACTGTTCACGGTCGATCCATGTGTGTGCTAACTACATCATGGTCTTTTTTAAAGATGCATCGATGAAGGACATTCGTGCAGCTGCCACGTGGTCCACACCACACACATTTATGACTCACTACAGCCTGCAAGCTGGTGGTGAGTCCTCTTCAGACTGTGGGATTAAGCTTCTGCAGTCAATAAATACACAGGGATTCCACAATATGTTTCTCAATACATTCACAAGGTGCAGCAGATTAAGATTTGTGGTTTGGTTCTATTGTCTTATCCAAACTAGCTTTTTGAAAGCTGCTTGTGTACTGGCTCCACAGGTAAGGGCTTGGGTGAGGAGGACAGGCTGAGGAGGTAATGACCCAGTTACTTCCTGGTAATCTTTATTACACCGACTCCAGCTCTTTCTCACCACACCCCTGGTTCACCCTCCCTCCGTCCCAAGAGGGGTGAGTTCAAACACCAAGATAAAAAAAAAATAATAATGTACAGGAAGTGCCTCAGGCCGAACCCGCAATTGTACCGTTTAACAGGAAGTAGTGGGCGTCCATTTTGGTAGTTTTTTTTGGATTGGGAAGCAATCGGCGATGGGAGAGAACTCCACAGGAAAGGACGGTGGTGAGGAAGACCTGGAGTTGGAGTAATAAACATTGCCGGTAAGTGACCGGGCCATTCCTGTAGGTGGAGGGAGGGGACCTAGACAATGCAGTGAGGAGAGTGGAGAAGGGCTCTTTAGAGGACTTTTGCTAGCACGGAGGGGCCGATTAGTCTTCCTGAACACTGTCATGTGAGAGGTGGTAAGGGTGAGGGATGGGCCTGCAGACTGTTGTAAGAGGTGAGGAAACCTTTTAGGCGAGGCTTGCACTTTTGCCTTCCTCTGATTACTCCTTTGGTTGGGCTGATGACAGCCGGTGCAAAAACGTTACACCTCTTTGTTCCTCTGTTTTGGGTGCTGTAGGGTGGGGGCAACCCTACTGTGAGAAGCATCACTGTACACAAAGGATGTGCCTGAAGAACAGCCTAGAAAGGACACTTGAAAGGAGAACCACCCCAAACAGGTTCTAGTTTCAGACATTGTATCCAAATCTGCTGTCTGCCAGTTCTGTATAAAAGGGAGGCCCATTCTCCCATTTTATTGTTTCAGTTCCAATTCCTGTGTGGCCAAGGAGACACTTGTTACACCGAGTACACAGTGGTCTATTGTGCAACCAGGACTGATGTCTGCCTGACAGCTAGGTTCCCAGCGGTTTCATTTTTGGAAATCTGGATCCTCTTCTGGAGAAGCTGCATCAGTGCTTAATTTTGCAAAATAATAAGTGCCTGTTCCCAAAGTTTTTCTAAAAAATTAGCAGTCGACACTAACAAATTTCAGAAATGCAAAAATACCAAGGCTACACAGTTTTGAATCCACCTCATGCCTCTTTCTTCCACCACCATATGCCCTGCCCCTTTATCACCCTCATGCAAGTTCTTTTTCATCCCTGTTTTGCCCCATCTGACACTAGTTATTAATCCCGAGTGTACCTGTGCTGAATTATCTGGTAGCCCACCTGCTTGCCCGCAGGGAAAGGAGCCTGTCCCCCCCCCCTCCTCCCTGCAGGAAGGGAGAGTGTCCAGGAAGGAGTGAGGTGCAGCATGTCCTCGGTGGCTGTGGGGTGGCCAGGACAGCAGTCTGCTGGAGAGAGATTTGGAAAGCAAAACCCAAAGGAGGGACCCCCCCCCCTCTAATAAATACACTTTCAATACAGGCTTAGGACCGGGGGGGGGGGAAGAGAGCAAAGGGAATACTGCAAACAGGGGGCCTCCTAGACTAAATTACTTTTCACATATCAAATAAATCTAAATGTGAACAGATCCAAATGCGCTCTATATATTCATTTCTGAAAATTCATCGATTTTTGTTTTTTCTATACTCTCTCTTTTTCATTTCATATGTGAAAAGTAATTTATTGCGAGTGATTTGGGAAGACCTAAGCGTCAAAATGCACCCAAAGCTCCCCCTACAGTAATAGGTGGGAACTGCGGTTCCGCCACAAAGTGATTGCAGATGCCCAGCCAGGGCTGTGATTGGATATTTCAGAGCTTCAGGATTTTCTTTCTGGAGGAGAAAAAAATAAGTTTGATGGCTGGTGCACTCATGTTGACGGAGATGTGTCAAACAATGCTTTTAAAATGTTCGCCAGCTTGGCGGTCATTTTTAGGTCTCGCCTGAGCCAGCGCATGCGCTGCTCTGGCGAGACTTTTAGTAAGTGGGCTTCAAAAAGCCGACCAGAGCTTTTTGTGTGGCCTAGAGCGTGCGGTTACGCGCACAGTAAAGCGCACAGGCGCCATCTGGCTTTCCTCTCAGGGCCTTTAGCCGTCGCTCTTCCAGGCGCGCGCACCACTCGCAGGCTCACCTCCTGCTCCCCCTCCTTTAGCCGTCGCTCTTCCAGGCGCGCGCATGCGCACCACTCGCAGGCTCACCTCCTGCTCCCCCTCTCAGTTAATAGTTAACTTTCGCGGCCGCTAGGCCGCGCTTGTGTTTTAGCGCTTGTTATTTATTAATGGCGCTCGTGTGCTTCAAAATTGTTTCTTGCCTTTCGTCCAAGGCAGTCCCCTCCCACCTCCGACACAGCATGGTTGAGCGCCTCATTTATTTAATAACAGCGCCGCTTGCAGACCCCTCCCACCTCCCGACACAGCATGGCAGTGAGCCTTTATTTATGTATTAACGGCGCCCATGTACTTCGAAATTATTTCTTGCCTTTCCTTCAAAGCACACCCCTCCCACCTCAAAAGCAGAATCGCCGAGCCTTTATTTATTTAATAACAGTTCCGCTTTCACTTTGGGGTCGTCTGCTTGGAGTGCTGTTTATTAGATTGCCTCAAAAGCACGCCCCTCCCACCTCCCAATGCAGCACGCGCCTTTATTTATTTATCAACAGCCCCACATAGGCGCTCGTGTGCTTCAAAATTGTGTCTTGCCTTTTGTCCAAGGCAGTCCCCTCCCACCTCCGACACAGCATGGTTGAGCGCCTTCATTTATTTAATAACAGCGCCGCTTGCAGACCCCTCCCACCTCCCGACACAGCATGGCAGTGAGCCTTTATTTATGTATTAACGGCGCCCATGTACTTCGAAATTATTTCTTGCCTTTCCTTTAAAGCAGACCCCTCCCACCTCAAAAACAGAATCGCCGAGCCTTTATTTATTTAGCAACAGCCCCACTTTTACTTTACATTTAAGGGATAGAGCTGAGAGCTGCGCTTCAAAACACAGCTTTATTTCTCCACAGCGACATGCAACTCCTCCCTTGGTTTCTTCCCCTGTAGCTCTCACTACAGAGGGGCAGTGGCTGCTGAGTTCCATCCGCTCCTTAATTGTTCTTGTTGAAACATTCTTAAGATTCAATGGGTGGCGTGGCGTCCCCCCGCCAGCATCCCGTGCAAACAAGCTGCAGCCTGGGGCTCTGCCTACTGCTGCTCTGCGCACAGCACATAGGGACTGGAGCAGGGCTGCTGCTGCATTCCACAGCTACCAGTAAGTGCAGGACATCCTAACTTCCACGTACTCCGTAGCCCCAGTCTACCACCCCACCTCTGTGTGCATAAAGTGTGCATCCCGGCAGTGCTGTCTCAGACTGCTCACCCCGTCAGCCCCTGTGTGGTGCCCTCAGTATTAACACTGGCATCCTCGCACATCCAACACTATAAAATATTGCCATTCAGGGTGGTGTCAATAGCTCTAAATCTCATTGTTATTCAACTAGACCCCATCCATGATGCTTTCGTAGAAAACATACAAACACAGCGGCAATCTGTCTATGCCTCCTGCTTCCTGATTTTAAGCCGTTTCCTCTATGTTTTCGATTAAATTTTCAAACTAATATAATTTTGTGTGTCTACGCCATAGCTTTCGTCCCCGGGCTCAGTCATTATCACACCGGTCTCCTTTTAAACCGCTTTTAATCCCCCGTACTTAAGCTTTGCCTGAGGGAGACACATTACAAGCTCAAAAACACTGTGTTAAAAAGATCTCAACTGCAGGACCGAGGCATGCTCTCAGTGAGGCTTTCAATTCAGTTCCAAAGTCAGCTGCTTTACCTGTTACATTACTGCACTGCAATAAAACAAGCATTTGCAATGCAATAGGTCTCGCATTTACGCAAGTTTAAGCTATTGGCATTGTAAATGACAATGCATTTTATTTATGTTTCAAAACCAAAACATAAATAAAGGCATTGTCATTTACAATGCCAATAGCTCAAACTAATGTAAATGCGAGACCTGTTGCATTGCAAATTAATTGTTTGGTTTGTGTGCCTCAGTAAATTCCTTACTTTTCATTGGTAAATCATGGCCATTTGTCCCTCCCTTTTGGTGTGTGTTCCATCCCATGGCGACTGACCATGTCACAGGTTTTTGTTTGCTTCTCGCCTTTTAGGATAACTGGCCAACAATTTTTTCCGATTGCCTGGGCTTGTGTGTTTGGAATGTTGTTTGTTTGCTTTTGGAGGCAAACGCGTGCAGCTGATGTTTTCAACCACACATGTTTTTTTAACTTCAGAAACACACTTGTTACTTGACTTCGCCTTTGGGACCTTATAAGTGTTTAACCATGCAACAGTTAATGTTGTTGCACCAAGGATATTGTGCTGCATAACTAAATACTTATAAGGTCCCAAAAGCGAGACCTATTGGCTATGCCAATGCTTGTTTAAATTTGGGGGGCGGAGTAGTCTCGGCCTGGCGGATGTTGAATCCACTCTCCGGCTGACGGAAAATACTCTGTCCGCCAAAAGTTAACTCTGGCCCTAAGACTGAGTGCACATAGTGTTTGAAGAATGAGTGTCCTGCGCCTGAGCTACAGTCACGCTACTCCTGTTTTCCTCCGGAGGTAGAGGAGATTTAAGCAGATTTAGAGCAACAGTGCCTTGAGCAGGCTTTGGAGGTGAGAATGCTTTGCAGGCCAGGGTGGGGTGAGGAGGCTTTTTTCCAACCAATGGCTGCATGGAAGGAATAACAGCACCTGAGTTTGGGTGAATTTGAGAGTGCAGAGAAGATTGTTGGAGGCCCTTCATAGGGTCCATGGTGGAGTGAAACAAGAGATTTGAAATATTTGATAGAAGCGAGCCCTGGAAGGCATCTGAAAGTTAGATGGATAGTTCTGAAATGAATTAGACCTTGAAGAGCTGCCGATCCAAGGGTTTCTTGGCCTCAGAGGTGTGATCCTTTTTTCTAATCAGATCTCATAGCAATGATTTGAACTCTCTGGCTTGTCGGGTCTCCCTGCCTGCTTGCCATCTCGAAGGGAACAAGAAAGGAAGGATATCACCTGACTCTGGGGGTGGTGATGTCTCATAAGAGACATTGATCATGAGGGGATTGTTGTCTAGAGGACAATAGGGGCTCGACAGTCCAGATTTGGGAGTTTGCTTAGAGACTGAAGCTTTTTTTAAAGCTGTATTTCATTTGAGAGTAGTGGTTCTAGTGCTGCTAGACCCAGAAGAGCATCAAAGCGCTTTACAACAGAGGGTAATAGGATAAAAACTTGCACAACATCTGCAGGTGGAAGAGGAATTAGAGGATGAATACGAGTGAGGCTGGTGAGAGCTATGTAGTAATGTTGTTGTCAGTCTAAACCTATGGCTTAGAAAAGATGTATACATTTGTAGTCATCAGAGAGTGAACATATAGAGAGAGCAGGAGTCCAACAGTAAGTTACTCCAGAGACAAAGATTTCTAACAAGCACCAGTAGTGTGAAAGAGCGCGGGGTAAGGACGAGGTTAGTACATGAGGGAGATATGGAGCTCACGCGAACCTCTGCGTAGTGATAGAAATTTGACATAATGTGCCTAGAAGTGGCGCAAGTTTCATAGGTGATAGGGTGAGTGTATAGCCACACTGCGACAGAAATGGAGAGGACAGGTATATGCCACCTCTTGTTCTGGCTTAGCACGAGGAGCCCTCATAGGGGTGGCCCCTGGAGTCCCTTTCCAAAAACTGCCGGTGTGTACAGATCCAGAGGGCTTCAAGGAACTCTTGAAGCCCACAAACTCTGCCTGGTTCATGTTTAGGCACCCAACATAGATGACAGGCTTTTAGGGGTGGGGGGGGGTGGGGGGTAGTAGCGGTGGCACAGGGATTTATGCCCACAGAGATGATTGTGGCTGGGGATTGCAACTGTGTGATTGATGGAGACATGGACAGGTTCCACCCCCACCCCCCGTCAGGGTACTGAGCCCAATATGACCGAAGCCCTAAAGCAGGCGATGGGAGTGAGAGTGATAGACACTTGGAGAGCCCAGCATCCACAGGTGCGTACACACTCCTGGTACACGCCAGCAGCACACACGCACAGTAGGCTGGATTACTTCCTAACACAGGTGGATGCGAAATCAAGGGTGACAGACACAACCTATTTAGCTAGGTTCATCTCGGACCACTCGCCCCTGCTCCTGACCTATTCTCTGGCCAGACATATACTCGGTGTCCCATTGTGGCGAATGAAAGTGGAAGCCCTCACTGACATGGTCTATAAGGGGACAATTGCGGATGCCCTGACTGATTACTTCACTCATAATTGGGAGTGTGCCCAGCATACAGCGACGGAGTGGGACGCAATGAAAGTGGTGCTCAGGGTAGTGGGTGTGGCAACTACCACAGGCATCCGGCAAACGCTGGAGAGAGACCGGACACTGCAGGAGTGAAAAGCTTGAAGATCTGGAGAGCGCACTTCTGCAGGATCCAGAGTTCACCCGGAGTTGGACGAAGATAAAAAGCAGGTATCCATGTGGGATAGGCTGGAGAAACATGTGTGACTCTCTTACAGACGTCGTCTGCACACGGAGGGGGACAGGTCGGGTCCCTTATTGGTTAGGAGGATTAAACACAGACGCTGGTTGCACTGCTGTCAGATAAACCAACAACTCCCCTTAAGGCTGAGGAGGTTTGGCAACAGGTTAGAGAGTACCCAATCACAACTGGAGGGTGGTCCAGGGTACACAGGGGTGTGTGGGAGGTCTCCGTCAATGTAAGGTTTAATCTTATCCAATATAATATTGTCCACATCGCTTACCTCTCCTCCAAGCACCTACATGCAATCAACCCGTCTAGGGGTCCGGGGTGCATATGATGCAGAAGCACACCAGTGGACTTCTTTCTTGTGGTGTGGAGCTGCCCTCAGTTGGCGCACAACTGGGATGATGTCCCAGACCACCTGTATAGTGCCACGGGATTGGTGATCCCCCAGGGAGATGAAACAATGTCTCTTTGGATTGGTGCCTGAAAGGAAAAACAGGAAGCTTAGCAGGAAACTTGCACTACTTGGACTGATATTGGCCAAGCGATGCATAGCCGTTAGATGGCTGAGACTTCCCCTGATGACGGACTGGCTAAGGGATATGACGGAATGGGCCATGGTGGAAGAGGTAAACACAAAAAAGGAAAAAGATGAGGCGTGACGACAAGCTGGCGGAGGGTCCGCTTTCATGGGGTGCCATGATCCACGACCTATAAACAGCACCGCCGCCTCTCCAACTGCGACAGATGCACATTATCAGGGGGAATCCCAAGAGCGACATCTCACAAGCAATGTATAGGCGTGGGATGGGGACGCCGTAGGGATAGTCACTGACACTGAGATGTGCGTGATGGATGAGTGAAGAAATGCTGTGGCTCCTCTGCAACACTCAGTCTTCCTGACTGTGAAAATAAAAAAACGGGTGGGGCGGGGGGTGGAACGAAAGCAGTTCATTCATTGGTTTATATTCTTTGTTCCAGTTTGACTCACAGGCATATTGTACTATATACTGATGGTGCAGGCGCCCTGATTGCCCACACAATGTAGATGGCTTTAATGTGGGGTGACGAGCCATTGGATGACATCATGGTGCGAACTAATACTGAGCATTGTTTGGAATTGTGTATTACTGAAATGCCAATAAAAATATATATATTAGAAAAACACAAGTGTTGCGGATTCCATTTTAAGGACCCAATCACTATGCCCTGAGTTTTATGCAGAAATAAGGTGCAAAGAGGCAGGGTAGAGATACACCTTTTGGGGTGGGGTGTGATGGGGGGGGGGCAGGAGTGGAGGATTTTGTGATGGAGTGAGTTCCAGAGGGACACCCTTGGTAGAAACTAAAATCAAAATTTGTGCTGCGGGTTCAACCGAGGTCTCCCGGGGAACTCCTGCAGGAACCAGCACAGACCTATCCTGGAGTACCTTCGAGTGACGCTTGTGTGGTGGCACTGGGGAAAAAAAATGAAAAATGTGATATGGGTTCCCCTAGGGGGTTTACACAACCATTGGTTGTTGACTAGCAACCAGGTGTTGGCTGTCCATAGGGGGTTGGGGCACAGGGCCTGGCCTTTCGCTAACCCCCACTACATATGGGCAAAAGGCATGTTTGTCGAGGGAGTTGGGTACACATGATATGTATGGTAGTAATATTGTATTGTATTGTATTGTAATTGCATTTGTATAGCGCTTACTACCCCTGACGAGGCGTCGAAGCGCTTTTTCGGCGAGTAGCACGCTACTCCGGGACCCATAGAGGATTAGTGTTGAATTAGTATAGTGAAACATGCAAGTAAATTTTAAGTGGTGGATATGTTAGTCAGTTATTTGGATTCAGAAGGATAGCGGAGGGATAGAAGAGGAAAAAAGGTTTGCATATATATAGCGCTTCTAACCCCTGATGGGGTGTTGAATTGCTTTTTTTTTGGGCGAGTAGCACGCTACTCCGGAAACCCATAAAGGATTAGTGGTGAATTAGTATGGTGAAATATGAAAGTAATTTGAGTGGTGGATATTAGTCAGTTATTTGGAGTGAGAAGGATAGTGGAGGGATAGAAGGGAAAGAAAGGTTTGCATTCATATAGCGCCTGTTACCCCTGGTGGGTGTTGAAGCGCTTTGTTGGGGAGTAGCACGCTACTCTGGAACCCATAAAGGATTAGTGGTGAATTAGTATAGTGGAATATGGAATTAGTGAAGTGAACATGCTAGTCTGTTATTTTGATTGAAAAGGATAGTTGTGGGATAGAAGAGTGAAGGATTTCTTTTTGTAGGTCATAGCAGTAGGAGGAGGCTTTTTGATGAGTAAAAGGGTTTTTGGAGGGGAAGAGTCAGAGGGAAGAGTTTAGAAAGGTTTGTCTTGGGCATTGGTACAGTAAAGGAGGTGTCAGAAGATACAAGGAGGGGTAGAGTAGGAGAGAGTCAAAGGGTTATTTTGGGGAACATAGTAGTGGTATGGCGTTTGCGATAAATGAGAGAGTGGGTGTAGAGGATATAGTGATAGATGTATAGGGTGAGATAGGGTAGTGAATTGGAAAAAGTAGTAGAAAGAAGTTTGAGATGAGTCAAAAAGTTGGGCTAGAAGATATATTGAGGGAAGTATAGGCTGAGAAATAGGGTAGTGCATTGGAAATGCTAAATTAGAAGAAAGTGATAATTATATAGATCCATAAGTACATTGAAAGTATATAGATGCATAAAGGAGGTAAGTATATGCAGATTAAGAATATTGATAGAGGTAGCGGATGTGAAATAGGGTAGTGCATTAGATATGCTTTTTCAGGAGAAAAGTAATAGACACATTAATTAATGGGAAGATGGGCAGCATTCCTGGCCCTGGCCCGTCTCGAACAGGCTCAAACAGGCACTCACCCTTGTCCTCTCTGCCCTTAACAGGCTCAAACAGGCACTCACCCTTGTCCTCTCTGCCCTTAACAGGCTCAAACAGGCACTCACCCTTGTCCTCTCTGCCCTTAGCCTCGACGCCCGGGCTGAGACGCCCTAACCCTGGCCTTTGATACCCCTAGTAATCAGGTGACCCCGTCAGCCAATGGGAACCCTAGCCCTAATACTATCCAATCACAACACTAGCCCTAAAAGCTAGAACCAATAGGAGATCAGGACCTTACAGCCAATCTTAGCCCTACTCCAAGCATCCAGTCAGTTCAAAAAACCCTGATCTCTATGTCCAATAGAGGCCCTAGCCCTACCAGTAGTCCCAACCCTAGTCCAAGCAACCAATGGGACGGGAAGCCCTAGTCACTACTTCCATATGATACTTATTTTTTTTTTTTTAACTCAGAAATTCACTGCAAAAACCTAAGATTAAAGTGACATTATAGTTAGGTAAGGTACTAAGATTTATAATTTAAAAAAACTTAAATTCACCAGTTATAGTTAAATGATCTTACTATAACATGCGCTCTGCCAAGCGCTGCATATGACCTCACATATTACATCACTCATGTTAAATTACATCATTGATGACATCACTCAAATGACATCACTGATGATATAATACAATCATTGTGAGATCGTCTTATAGGGTTTGTGGCCTGGAGTAATCACACAGTACAGCTGTGCCCAATTTTCCATTCACTTTAGTGGGATCACCCATTTAAATACTTCTCATGAACCCCAACTTTAAGTCAAGAACTTGACAGGTATACATTTGCCACTGTAAAGACACTTTCTTCCAGGCCCTATGGACAGCACTCCGCAGTTTAGTAAGATACACCACTCGTTCCTCAGATGGGCACAGAGGCATACAACCTGCGAGCCACACTTACAACACCGGCGAGAGATAAACCATCTCAAAGTGGGACAAACCTCCATTCCACAATATTCAGCAATCTCAGAAGTCTCAAACTCTTTACCAAAGTTCTGAAAATAAACATCCATACCTTATAAACATCCGAGCTAAACATAATTTGTTTATAGCAGTGGTTTACAACTATTTAAAATGGGCACATGTCCAAATAACAATGGTGGATAATCTATTGCCAACAGAAGGTTGTGCCTTTCTCACCGATATCTTTGGAATAGCCTTTGGCTTGAAGTCTTAAACTACCTTCAAGTCTGCAACCCATATTAGCCTTTATCTTGTTTAACAGGGAGTGATAATTCCATCCGGTGCACCCCAGAACTTTCAACATGCTTGCCTCCAGAGCTTACGCTATTTCCATGCTATGGGCCCACACATGTACCCTGAGTAACTCTATGCTGTATATGTGTATAGGTGTTATCAATGATGTCATGAGTAATGTAATATGTGAGGCCACAAGCAGTTCATGGCTGGGCCCAAGTTATAGTTACCTCAGTAAACTATAACTGGTCAATTACAGTGCTTTTGTATTAAAATGATAGCTTTTATATTACAAGGCCTAACTATAGCCTCACTTTCAACTTAGTTTTTTCAGTAAAAAAAAAAAAATATGTATATAAACATAGATACTGATGTTTACCTTAATTAAAAAGGTTGCACAACACCGCTCAACCCACTGCAGTTTGTTGACTGCATGTCTAGACAATAGTGCCTGGCAAAGGTGTGGCTGGAAACCACACTGCTGCTCTGCCGATATCTCGCAATGGTACTTCAGTCATGCCTCATAGAACAGGCTCCAACTCTATGTTGGAGAGGCGTGCCTCCCTCAGCGTGGCGGTATGACAGAGAGGAAGCTATCCATCGGGCTATGCCCCGTTTCGATAGCTGATCCCATATGTTTGTATTTCCATACATAAACAACTGGTCAATCTTTCTAATATCCGTTGTTCTATCAAAATAGCGTTTTAAACCTCTTTTAAAGCAGCGAAAGGTTAGACGTGGTTGAAGGCTGTGGAAAAAAAAAAGTAATCTGCGAATCAATCTTTTGTTCAAATGAAATGTTGATTAATTTATTTCGATTAAATTTAAAAAATGGTTAACAAAGAGTGCATTTCTTTGACACTTCCTGCCGAAGTAAAAGCAATTACGAAGGCTGTATTCCACAAAAGCATTTGAAGGTCGGCCTTCTGTATAGGCTCAAAGGATCTTTAGTATATTATCCCAGGACTGCATTCAACTCCCACGTCTATGAATTCTTTCTCGGTGGACAATATATTGTAAACAATCCAAGCGTGTCTATGTCAGGACCGGAGGCGAGGATGACGCATTTCTTTCTTCACTTTATTAAATCCGCAGCCTTTAAAGAACATATAAAAGAAAAAACAACAGGGACTACATGTAGGAGGCTGGCTCAGTATATAGGATCCACCTATGGTGAGGCACTGAGTCCAGGCAGCCCTTAGTGATAGCGTTTAGGTCCCAAAAGACCCAAGCACTCCAGGGGCAGCTGAGGGGAGCAGCTCAGGCTTGTTCGGGAGGGTGTAAAGCAAGTGCATTTACTACACAGTTAGTCAGTAAGCTTTTCGCACAAGAAAGAACCACACAAGTGTTTATAAAAATACTTTCGTTTTTATTTACACAACACTAAGAACTAACTTGGTATATCTCCCTCCAGGAAATATCAAACACACACAAGAAATACTTAAAAAACAGGTAAGTAGCATAGAAAAACACACTGGGCCCAATATGGGGGCCAAACCATATACTAAGAAAGTGGTATGCGAGGTAAATACCAAAACGAGACTGATACCCAAGGAAGGAGAAGCCCAGGGGAATCACTGAATCACCAAAGGTGAGTAGCTAGGGACCCCAAGGGGCCCGGGTGCAAAGTGGTTACACTGGGTGAAACGTCCATAGGATAACACAGGGTAAGTCGTGGTTGTTATTTTCTTGTTTCAGGACACTCCCCAAAGGACCCAGAGGCACAAAATGGATCAGGGAAGGTTGGAGAGCCACCCCACCCGTGGATACCCAGGGAACCAGGATACCTACACCAGGGAGCCCCAATGCATAGATGTGAATTGGTGTCAGAACCGTCCGTTGAAGCCAATGGAGGATCTTGGAAGTCCGGCGGCTACAGTGACTCATGGACCAGGAGGGTGGAACCCAAACATGAATTCTGGATGAGAAGTACCTGAAAGCAGAGGGGACAGAGTCCAAACCACCTGGAGGTGTCCAGGAGGCGCAGGAGCACAATGCCACCCCTTGTCAGAGGTACTTGCTGGTGCACTACGGTCTTGATGAAGCAGCTGTTGAGCCCAGGTGACGATGCAGGAACACACGAGCCGTCCACGACTCACGCAGACTGCAGGAAGGTCAGTGGCCGGCAGTACCACCAAAAAGCCTTGGAAACCGCAACAGTTGGGTCAAAGGAAAAGATGCTTGAATGCAGACCAGCAAGGTCTGTGGGACTAACCCAGCAAGGGTAAGTCAGGGCTGGCCCTCAGCATGCAGGAGATCCAGCAGGAATCGTTGGAGATCTCAGGAGGTTCCTCTGGCAGCAGGCACAGGGAGCCGCAGGTAAGCCTCAGCATCACTCAGAAGATCGAGGCCCACGGTGCAGAGGATACAGGCAGGACTTTGTTCTTGGGGATGTGTGATGCTGGAGGCTGGGGCTTCTTGGACCTTGAAGATCTTCAGTGAGGATAGTTGACAAGCCTTGGTAATGGCAAGCAGATGCGGTGCACATGGATGCGGTTCAAGTTGGCTGGAGAGGGAGTGCAGCCTTCCAAGTTGCTTGGAAGACTTGGCAGGCCTTTGGAGAGCCAACAAACCAGCACCTGTGTTGCAGAGTCGGGAGGTGTCCGTGGGACAGCAGGATCAGCAAACTGGTAGTCGACGTTGATGTGCCTGCGGATGCAGGGAATTGACTCGTTCACTTCAAGGGAGATTCCTTCTTGCTTGGATGGATGCAGAGTCCTTGGTGATTTGGAGGATGCAGGGCCACAGAGTTGTAGACACATGGAAGAGCATGGAGACGAGTTGCAGCAGGAATCTTCCCACCAAGAGCAGTCCTGTCTTTGGTCCTGGCTCGATCCAGCAGCAGAGTTCCAGTGTCCAACAGCAGAACAGTCTTTAGGCGATCTTCAGAAGATAGGCAGTCAGTTCTTGAAGATGAAGTCCGGACGAATCTAAGAAACCACCCTCAGGGGAGCCCTTAAGTAACCCTAAAAGGGGAAAGGACGTCTTCTGCGGTGACCCACCTATCAGGGGAAGCCGGGAGCACTACTCAGCTGGCCTAGTCAGTCAGATGCTCCCCGGGGCCAAGATTCAAAATGGCAGAATCAAGTGGCCACCAGGAGGAGCTCTGGGCACTTCCCTAAGAAGGGGCTGGACAGGGGAGTGGACACTCCCCTGTCCTTTGTGCAGTTTTGCACCACTGCGGGAGCCAAGGGCTCCTGAACTGGGCCAAACTGGTTTATGCAAGGAGGGCACCAAATGTGCCCTTCAATGCAGTCTGGTGGAGCTCGAAATGCCCCCACCCAACCTAATTCTAAAGGAGAGGTGGCCACACCTCTCCTTTGCAGGAAATCCTGTGTTCAGCTTCCCCTGCCCAAGTTAAGCTCATCGGCAGGAGGGCAGAACAGTGTATGGGGTCGGATGCAGCACAAGCAGACAGACCCTGCAAGGCTACACAGTTAGGTATTGCTGGTCCTCTAAGGAGCCCCCAGTGCATGGTATCATGTAACTAACACTAGAATCAGTGTAGGTGCATGATTCCAACATGTTTGATACCAAACATGACCAGGTTCGGAGCTGCCGTTATGTAGTTGTACATCTCGACTTGCCAGTGTCCACTACATCCCTTAAAATGGCTGCCCCACACTTACAAAGCCCAGGGAATGGAATCCAGGGTTTGTAGGAGTACCTCTGCTCATGCAGGGGTACCCACACACTTAGAACCATGCACCCAGCCCTTGGACTGAGGGCCTACCTTAGGGGTGACTTATAGGTTTAAAGTGCAGGGACCGGGATATGAGGAAAACCTAATATCTAAAGTGAAAGGCGCATGCACCATTTCACACAGACTGCGATTGCAGCTCTGCAGACACAGTTTGCATGGACTCCCAGGGGTGGCACAATACATGCTGCAGCCCATGGTAGATCCCTAATGTACCAGTGCCCAGGGTACCTCAGTACCATATACTAGGGACTTACAGTGGTACCCCAGTATGACAATTGTGGGGTGTGCAAAGTACTAACCAGCAAATTTAGAGGCGAGAGCACTACCACTGGGGTCCTGGTTAGCAGGATCCCAGTGAACTACAGTCAAAGCACACTGACACCAGGCAAAAGGTGGGGGTATCTATGCCAGAAAGATCCTACTTTCCTACATAACTCCCTCCCAAACGAAAGAAGACAAGACTAACCTTGCCCAGTTGAGTCTTCATTTTCTAAGTGGAAACATCTGGAAAGTCCATCTGCGTTTGCATGGTTACTCCCAGGCCTATGCGCCACTGAGAAGTCCATCCCCTGTGAGGAAATGGACCACCTTAAAAGTTTGGGTTTTTCACCTTTCATCTGTTTTAGCCAAAAGAGGGGCTTATGGACTGTCTGAACAATGAAGTGAGTGCCAAACAGGTATGCCCTCAGCTTCTTCAAGGCCCAGACCACAGCAAAGGCCTCCCTTCCAATAGCTGATGAACATTTCTCTCTTGGGGGGGTCAACCTTCTGCTGATAAAAGCTACTGGTTGATCCTGACCCTCTGCATTAAGTTGTGACAACACTGTTCCTATTCCTATCGCAGAGGCATCTGTCTGGACAATAAATTGTTTGGAGTAGTCAGGACAATGCAGAATCGGAGCTGAGCACATGGCCTTCTTCAGGGCATCAAAGGCCTTTTGACAGCTAACTGGCCAGTTGACCGTCTTAGGCATCTTCGTAGAGGTGAGGTCATTAAGGGGAGTCACAATGGACCTATACCCCTTAACAAATCTTCTGTAATGCCAAGAAAAGCTCTGACCCGAGTCTGGGTAGTGGGAGCAACCCTATCCACAATGGTTTGGATTTCACTCTCCAATGGTTGAACTTGTCCTCCACCTACCAGGTGGCCCAAGTACACAACCTTGCTCTGCCCTATCTGGCACTTCGTGGCCTTGATAGTGAGGCCTGCCTTCTGCAGGGCCTCAAGTACACTCCTGAGGTGGACCAGGTGATCCTGCCCGGTGGAGTTAAGACAGCTCTATCATCTAGATATCCTGCACTAAAGTCTTCTAGGCTGGACAGAACTTGATTCATCAACCTCGGGAATGTGGCAGGTGCGTTTTTTTCAAACCAAAGGGCATCACTGCAAACTGGTAGTGCCCTCCAGGCGTTGGAAATGCGATTTTGGGTTTTGCAGCATCTGTGAGTCTGATCTGCCAATAGCCTGCAGTCAGGTCTAAAGGTGCTGAGATACTTGGCGGAAGCCAGAGTATATATCAATTCATCTGCCCTGGGGATAGGATGGGCATCAGTCTTAGTGACAGCATTGAGGCCTCTGTAGTCTACACAAAACCTCACTGGGTGTGAGGTTTGGGTACAAGGACTACTGGACTAGCCCAAGGGCTATCTGAAGGCTCAATGACCCCCGAGCTCTAGCATTTTCTGGACCTCTGTCCTGATGCAATCCCTGACATGTTCAGGCTGCCTGTAGATTTTACTCTTGACAGGCAGACTGTCACCTGTGTCCACCTCATTATTTTTGTAAATAGATTTTATTGTTTTTTTTAAACTTCAGTACATCATGGTTATTGACCCAGTCAGGTCGGCCTTACAAGTGTTCAATCTTCGCATGCACAGATCTGAATCTTCCAATATTATAATCCCAGTACCAATTCAAAACACTAAACTGTTCTCCCCCCTCCCCCTGTGAGTCAGTGTTGTGTGAGGTGTATGAAGTGGCTTCTTGTTATATGCTGCAGATATCGGTGTCATACTGAGATGAGGGCTTAGGCAGTCATAGACCAATTTATTAACCCAGTGGGTTTGGTTTGGAAAGGTCTATGTAGCAGGTCTCACTCGTAGGGGTGTGCACCCTTCAGGAAGTGCTTATATGGATCTCGTGGGTGTTCCTTCGGGGGTCCCTGGGCCAGGGTGTAACAAGTCGTTTCAGTAGGATTTCCCAGGCCTAGCCACCTCATTGTTCCCCATCCCCCTCTTAGCCTCTCTCAGCAATATCCTTCCCTTGCATCCTGCCCCCTTCAGCAGTACTCCCCTCCATGTATTCAGTCTAGGACCTCCCAATGTTTTCCAATTTCTGGCTACCTCGCGCTTAGCAAGGACGAACGCTAGATCCAGGAATTTGCTGGCGACTTTTGTCTTGGATGTGTGGGGGAACCATATCAGTGGGCAATGTGGGACCACACTCTCAATAGCCTCTTCTACTATGTGCAAGACCCCCTCCCAAAACTCACGCAGTCTTGAGCAGGTCCAGAACATATGAATGATATGTACCCTTTCCTCCCCGCAGCGAGGGTAGGCCGCCTCTTCTACCTGGAAATATCGGCTTGTGCGCTCTGTAGTCAGGTAGGATCTGTGCAGGACATAGTAATTAATGAGTTTAAAGCGCGCATTTCTAGATACTCTGGGTATCTCAGCTAATATGTTATCCCAGTCCTTCGCTGGAATCTGGATGGCTAGATCTGCTTCCCACTGAGATCGTAGTTTTTCCAACGGGCGTGGCTGATCTGCATGTAGCGCTCTGTACAGACAAGACACTGCCTTTATGGTGCCTGCCGATAGGGCCATATAATAACAACTCTGCTGTGGCGGGGGCTTGGTATTTCCCACACGCCAGTGTTTGCGTATTGCTGTTGTGAGCACTCTGTGCAATAAGAATGCCCTCGGGGTAGGTCAAACTGTGCAGAACTCCTCAAATGGAGCAGCTCTGCGTCTCTGTAACGATCCCCCATCTTTGTCGCCCCAGCTTCCCCCCAAACATCCAGATCTCCCCAGTTGCCCCCATGACGAAGTGCTCGCAGGAAGTCTAGTGGTGTTTCAGTGGAATATGGACCTTAACCCGCATTTTTTGCAACTCTCAACCCCAGCATTTGGCTTGCACCTTGAATTCGTACAAATTGTTCCCAGTCGGTCTGCCCACTCCGAGGAACATCCGCAAGAAATCAAGTAATGGTGGTGTAGCGGAGCGTGGAACTCCATTTGGTTTCTGTCTCAGTGCCATGTCTCTAATCAGCCACTGTAGCTGGGCCGCTATGTAATAGGCCTCGAAGTCTGGAACTGCCAGCCGGCCCGCAGATACCGGTTGCTGTATTGTTGTCAGTGCCACTCTGCTTCGCCCTGACCCCCATATGAAAGTCCGGATCAGAGAGTCTAACTCTCTGAAAAATACTGTGGGATCCAGAGCGGGAGTGTGTTAAAGTACTATAATAGTCAAGGAAGCGCCACCATTTTAAGGAGTGCATCTCTACCAGCTACTGAGAGCGGCAGGGTCCGCCAGAAAGCTATGGACGTCCTCAGCCCTCCAAGTGCTCACTCCACATTTCCCTCATAGAGGTCTGGCCAGTCATGGTATATTCGGACTCCTAAATAAGGCTGGCACCTCGGTTACCATTGTAGTTGTGCCAGGTCAGTCGGAGGGTGCCCCGTCTGCACCACCGTGAAGAGCCTAACCTTCTGCCAGCTCACTTTTAGACCAGAGTAGGAGCTAAACTCCTCTAGTAGGGAGCGGGCTCCTTGTAGATCTCCCTCCCCCTCTTTCAGGAAAAGTAACAGATCATCTGCAAAGAGTGCTATTTGATGATTAGTGTGCCCCACACTGAGTCCGTTGTAGAATTGCCCAGTTCTGGCCGCGATTGCAGGTGGCTCCAAGGCAAGAGCAAACAATAGGGAGGAGAGTGGGCATCCCTGCCTTGTGCCGCGCTCCACTGGCCATCCCCTCGATATGATTCTTCCCGTGCGCACTCTGGCCGTGGGTCTGGTGTATAATAATGGAGTCCAATCAATAAAGTCTGCTCCTAATCCCATGCATGGCATGACTTTTTATAAATGTCCCCACACCAAGCTGTCAAATGCTTTTTCTATATCCACAGCGAAGATCGCTGCGTCCCCTCAGTCCACCTTGTCCGCTTACATAATAGTCAACAGTTGTCTGATATTCCCTGCTGTGCTACGGCTCAGACTTGGTCTGTGTGTATCAGTGTAGTCATGAAAGGCAATAGTTGGGTGGCCAAGATCCTGCTCAGAATTTTATAGTTAAGTACGTAGCATAGAACTCTACTGGGAGCCCATCTGTACCCAGAGTTTTGTGCGCCCCATATGCATGATGGTGGCTGCAATCTCCTGCTCTGTGATGTCCCCTCCCAGATCCCTTGCTTCTTCCTCCGTGATCTGCGGCAACGGAAGTGCCGCCAGATGTGCCTGTGTCTCTTCTAGGTCTCGCGTGGGGGAGCTAGTATATAATGCTGAGTAGAAGTCAGCAAATATGCGGTTGATCCCCTGCTGTGAGTGCACCCTAATGTTCTCCCTATCTTCCAGCTCCATAATTGGCGAGCCCCGCTTATCTGGGTTAACCAGCCATGCCAATAGGGAACCTGATTTGTCCGTCTCAGCGTTTCTTGTATGTGTGTTGCTTATAATCAAAGCACCGCAGCAGTTCTATCTGTGTCCCTACTGCCTCTTTGGCTGCTAAAAGGTCGGGTTGGAGCTCAGGGCGGCCCGACCATCGGGTCTCTATGCCTCTCAGGTGGTTTTCAGCAACATCCACATCTCTCAGAAATGAGTGTCTAACCCCTTTGAATTCAGCTATGCAATATCCTCGTGTCACTGCCTTAAAGGCATCCCACTCTACTTGGGGGGTAGACACCGTGCCGGCATTATCAGTGAAATATTGTGTGATTTTAGTCCTAATTGATTCACGGAAGACCCGATCTTCTAAGGATTCCGGTTTGAGCAGCCATGTTGGTATCGAGGGCCTGAGTTGAGCCCACCGCAGCTGTAGCAAAACAGGGTTATGATCTGAGATAGTACGGGACAGGTATTCTATCGTGGAAACTAGGCTATGTATGTTTGCGGTAAAGAAAAAGATCTAATTGAACATGTACTTCATGGAGTCCCGAGAAGAAGGAATAGTCCAGTTCCTGTGGATTGAGTGGTCTCCAGGAGTCCTCAAGACCCATTTGTAATTGCCAGTCTTTGAACATTTTAGCTGTGCGGACCACCTGGGAGTCGCATAGGGGAGGATGTGCGCGATCTAGTAGGACGTCAGATACGCAGTTAAAGTCTCCCCCAATTAGTCGCCGTAGTTAACAACGGTGCTGATCATCATGACAGGTTCGCGAAAAACCCACTCTGATCGACATTTGGGGCATATATGTTCACTATTGTCATCTCTCTACCCTCTAGCCGACTCACACTGCCACACAGTGTCCATAAGCTGGAATGGGGCTCCAGCTCGAATCCATATGAGGACTCCTCTAGCGTACGCTGAATATGCAGTATAATAAGTCTGGCCTCTCCATTGTCGCTGCAGCGCTTGTCCCTCCTTGCCAGTGTGATGTGTTTCCTTCAATAGCGCTATGTGTACCCCCTCCTGTGCAGATATGAGAACACTTTGTAGCGTTTCACCATGAAGTGCATGCCCCTAATTTTCCATGTTAAGCATTTGTAAGGGAAATTACCAGCCATACTTGTTCTTGGACGGAGGAGAGGCTTTCCTCATCTGCCCTCTAGGTACGTTCAGAGTAAGCACATAGGTTCAGATTGTGTGACTCAACAATCCCCAACTCAAGAAACAACATCCAAAAACTACAACTCCTCCACCCCAGGATGAGAGAGTAACGCCACCCGTCAAAACTGCATAAGAAATCAACAACATTTATGGAAGTTCGTTCACGTGCTCTATAGTATAAAGGGGGTGGTTTGTGAGTCTCTCTGGTAGCCGGGCCCCCATCCATTTTATTTAAGTAGGGGTCAAGAGCATTGCATATTACATTGTCCCAAATGTTTCCCAGGGGTTTTGAGGGAGAGGTAGCGGGGCATGCAAAGTCATATCTCCCCGGTCTCGGGGGGCGCGGGCTGTGGAGGTCTTGCCGGTACTCGGTGCGCTCTCTCCAGAGCAAAAAACGCAGAGAGCCCCTCAGGGGCCACTTCCGTCCGCAGCCAGTGTTCCCTGTATCTCACTGCATCAGCACCCTCAACCTTCTAAGGGAGGTCCACCACTCAGATGTTGTTGAGGTGTGAGCAATTTTCAGCATCCTCCGCTCTGATCTCTAATGTCCACACTTTAGTCTCCATCGCTTGCAAGCGCTTTTGCATCGTCGCCATAGCTGGGGGGAGTTCCTCCAACATGCGCTCGTTTGTAGTAACTCTTTTCGCCAGCCGCTTATGATCATCTTTGAGAAGATTCAGGTTGGTGCCAATGGTGTTGATCTTGAGCTCTAGTGCCTCGCGGGAGGCGGTTATTGCCTGGAGTATATCTTGCAACGTGGGGTCGCCAGCGGACCTTGCCGGCGGTGGCGTATTTACCTCATCTGCTAATGCGGTGCTCGGCTCCTCCAGGTCCTGCTCTTTTTTTCAGGAGGATTTGCCCATCTTCTCCCGCATTCTGGCAAGGTTAAGACACTCAGGTGCTGGTCGGTACTGCTCCTGATCAGCCCCTCTCTCCACTCCTCCAGGGGGCACAGGGCCCTGTTAGCTGTTGCTCGTGGGGGCTAAGCTACCAGATCTACAGGTGCCAATCTAGCAGTCAGCGCATTCCTCAGGCCCTGGGCGCAGTGATCTAAAGCCCGGGGAATCTGGGTTTGTAGGGCCAAGGTCTACGATCAAGGAGGGGCGGATTCTTCTCGCCCCCGGGCACCCTTTCACCTAGGTGTGCAGTTGGGGTTGTCAAAATGGTCACAGGATGATTCACACACTTAGAACCATGCACTCTGCCCTTGGACTGAAGGGCCTACCTTAGGGGTGACTTATAGGCTAAAAGTGCAGTAACCGGGATATAAGGGAAACCTTATATCCAAAGTGAAAGGTGCAAACACCATTTGACGCAGACTGCGATAGCAGCCCTGCAGACACAGTTTGCATGGGCTCCCATGAGTGGCACAATACATGCTGCAGCCCATGGGAGACCCCTGGTGTACCAATGCCCTGGGTACCTCAGTACCATATACTAGGGACTTACAGTGGTACTCCAGTATGCCAATTGTGGGGTGTACAAAGTAATTACCAGCAAATTTAGTGGAGAGAGCACTGCCACTGCGGTTCTGGTTAGCAGTATCTCAGTGAACTACAGTTAAAACACACTGATATCAGGCAAAAAGTGGGGGCATCTATGCCAGAATGATCCTACGTTCCTGCACTAGATATCCCATGAACCATAGGGGATGAGTCTCCATAGTAACCATATGTAGGAAAGTGGGTTTCTTTTGCAGTAACCCCCCCACTTTTTGCCAGACTACTGATGCCGCAAAACATGACCACTTTGTTTCCCTTTAGAATCAGAACGTGTCCCAGAGTCGTGGAAACAATAGATAACTATTTCACTCAGCTCAATCGTGCATGCTTAGTTTTCTCCAAGTTACACAGAAAGAAATAGACGGGCGTTTCAATAAAGAATTTATTGAACAGTCTTGTTTCTGGTGTAAGTAAAATGTGCTGTTACGATCACAAGACAGTATGCGAGATAAATAATGTACAGTGTGAGCAGTAGAAATAAATAATACTGCGAGAGCATTATCTTTTAGTACATATGCTTTTACATAAATAACAGACTAAAAATGCGAGTACTCATACGATGCGTTTCTAATCTAGTTCTACCCCAATGTACCTAACCTAACCTAGGTGTAGGGAGAGGTAGGAAGTAGGTGAAGTATTCCTTACTATGGTATACTAAGAGTATGTTAAACCTAGTATGCCTAGTATGCCAAGAGTCCCTCTAGGTTCTTATCAGCTCCATACCTGAAGAATGAGAGAGGTAGGAATCTCTTTGCCAGACTCGAACTCCAACACCCCGCAAGGGAAGTCAGATCACTGGAAGCTGGACTCTCTGCGTGCAGGGATGACAGCGTCTTCTCAGTGCGTCAGGCCGGGAAACGGGCTCCTCTGAAGTCGAGGTCTCCTCTGATTTACAGGGGCTAGGGAAGGTATATTTATACCTGAGAGTACCTAGGAATGTTAGTATTGACGTGAGTCGGGCAGCGAAAGACGTCATGAATGAACCCCTAAGGAATAATGGTTCATGCATAATATATGAGTCCTTGAAGAAATCAGTAGTCCTGGACTAGGGAAACTCCCGCAGCCTAAGGGTCTGTTCTTCATGTACTCGTTGTGACGTTAGGGTGGACGGATGTCGGAGACCATGCCTGTATTTGGAGTGCACGGTTTAATGCCTAAATAAGGGCTGGGATTTTATGCCTATATAAGGGCAGGGCGAATTGTGCCTATATAAGGACATGATACTGGAAAGCCCGTTTATGGACACCCTAAGAGGAATACAACACCCACTCCACTTTCGTGTGTACGATAATACTAAAATGATAAACATTTAAAATGCTAAACATTAAATGGAGTACCGCATATTTAAAAATATTTCTTAAAAGCATTAAAAAACATAGTAAAAAATGCAAAAGGTACTGTACATTTGAATCAAATGCTTTTCATTTCAGGCATAAAGTTCGAAAATGCAATTGGAATGAAAGAAGCAGTAATATTTACATGTGACAGAAAATGATCGATAAGTTGTTCAAAAATCAAAGTCATTTCATGTCATGAAAATTAATGAACTGTTTTAGACACACAAGATGACTAAGTGTCCGTGGAAGTACCGCCAAGTCTGTACTATAAGGCTAGTTCTACTTTAAGCAGATTGAAGTGCCATTTTCGTTCAAAAAAATGGGAAAAAGTTCAATTTTGGTAGAGTTCCAAGTTTTTGTAGAATGAAGGCCAAATTGTTACTGCATCTCTGGAACACTGTATGCTGAATCAGAGTCAGTTTACGGGTCTGGTGTAAACATGAGATCATCTATTTCTATAGACAAAACATCATCCACTGTAGTTGGTGTCAGTTGGAACACCTCGTGAAGTAGATTAATTGCACAGAGATGGGAAGCATTGCTTTCAGCATTGGTCGCAGCAGCAATGTTCGCGTCCGTTGTTATCTGTGTGCCTGTAGTTCTTTCTCGTACCTCAGCAGCAGCCGGAAGCGTCTGTGAGATCTCAATGAATGCTGACATCAGGATTGGTAGCCTCTGGGGGCAACACAGAGCATGGGCCGTTATCGGGTCCAGCAGAGTATCGACATCCGTTGGCGTAGCTGATGTAAATGTTAGACAGGTGTCCAACACGCATTCTTCACCGCATAGCAGGCATCGTAGAACAGGTAAGATGCAATCTTGCCAGATTGGTCTGAATGACAGGAACCAAGTTGTATTAAGGTCCCGTAGACGAGTCATGCCCAATAGCTGTACTATTCGCTCACGGCACTTTCGTTCAAGGAGAGCTTTCTCCATTTCGCTCGGAGTGATGTCTGCGAATAGGCTGGCCATAGCGCAATAGCAGGAAGAGAAATAGACTTCCGGCAACAAGTGCTAGAATTAATGGTATGCCACCAAACACCGAATGTGCAAAGTTCGGGATGATTCTGAGTATTGCCTGGAAAGGTGCAAACAGACCGGAGCAGATGCTCTTAAATACATGTACAATTCCGGTTGTATCAGACATATGGAAGATACGTCCTATCATTTCTACGAAATGTATAGGGCAGTTTGTACGTATTAAAGTCTGTATCTCAGCCGAAGTCCTTGCTACTTGTAGATCATAGGTTTCTTTGGCCGAGGTCAAAGGCACTGTTTGCTGTAAAAGCATGGCTTTCATTCTGCTCAAAGTATCAAATCTTATAAAAGAGACGTTCAGCGAAGGCCATAGAGGCGACTCCTGACTGTGTCTATTGGGGCAAACAATACTTGCATACAGTAAGTGACCCTGGAGTTGACTGTTACTAGATATGGGATGCCTGGCAGCATGCCGCAGCAACTCTGATCATTCAACATGAGGTAACTCCCATTAGAAAGTTGTCCAAACGTTGGATTAATCACAGCAGCTGGTGTACCCTGCTGATGGCAAGACAAATTTGCCACAGAACCATTACAAGCCCCGTGTAAAGAAATGTCCTGACATATAAGTGAACCGCTCAGTGCACGTTTACAGTGTGTACCGCTCAAAAACACTTCACGATCCCCACTCCAACATCTATATGTATACGGTAAATCCCAAGATGTCTTAATGTATTCCTTACCCAACCTTTCATATTTGCCTGCTTGCATTTGTCTGAGGCAATACTGAAACTGAAAAGTACTCACAGGTAATGTTATTTTGCCATGAATAAGCCATTCTGTAGCTGGTTTTTCTGCCACTGTGAATGGTAACTTTTCCAGTTTTTCAATGCTTAGCACTGTATACCTTGCTCCTCTTTGTGCCAATTCGATCTGTTTATCAGTGAGATTGTATTCTGCAAACAGAGCCGTTGTGTTGATAAAACGCCAAGGCACATAGCCCGCTCGCAAAGATTGCAGCGTCCAGCTTAATAACACAATAGAACGTAATTGAGACTGGCCTTGTTGTAACATCGCCAAATCTTGTTCTAGTATGTCGATAGCAGAGGATACAATGCCATCCAATGAATATATTCTGGAGGACAAAGTTGTTAACCCATTGTCGACCACAGAGAGTGTTTTCTCTAAATTAATACGATCAAGTTCACGTATTCGTTCTGCAGCCTCCATCTGTGATACTTTCCATGCTTCATTATACGCAGCATAAATGCCGGCATATATGAAACGTTTTTGACGCGGTTTTCTTGGTCCAAGCAAGAATTCCCTAAGGTCTGCGTCCTTTTTAAGTAAGGTTAAGTGTTGTTTCACATCCTGTAGTGTAGACTTATGCAGCCAATCGAGGTTAATTTTCCTACACTGTATGTTGTTACTACCCCCGGATGTTGTCTTTGGACGTATCTTGGGTCTGGCCTATTAATAGTAAAGCCCTGAGTTTTATTCAGGAATCTTTCCTGACAGTTATTTGTGTCTGTGGGCCAGATCAACCATTTTTTCCAATCAGGATTAGATCTGTTGAGTTGTAGTATATTGTCAACTGTTACCACTGCCTGTGTATCGTTATCACTTGCAGGTGCTGGTACAGAAGGTGTGTTCATCTCTTTGATCTTGGCTAATCCAAGACAAGATGTTTGTTGGATGGTTTCATTCAAAAACATTATTTGTTCCGGGATGATACAGGCTCTAAATAAAGCTTCTATCCCCTGCACTTGCCATTCTTTAGTACCCCAGACTGTTTTTGTGTCTATTGTGTCTTTCCAAAAGTCGAAACCCTGTCTAGACAGTTGGGCATTAAATAATGTAGAGTAAATCTGTTTTGTATTTGTTAACATAATTTTCAGTCCGGTCTTGTTTACATTTTTATAGTAAAACATTTCTGGATCAGATGTATTGTAACCTGAAAAATATGGAAATTTGTTGGCAAATGTTCTTGAACTACCTTTAGGTGGTGTAGGACAATGTTCCCATTGGTTAAACATAAACACATTTCTTGGATATGCAGATTTATGCAAATAATGATGACCATAGTGGTTATAACAATACAGTTGTTCATAGTCTGATGAACCCTCTAAATATTCATTTTTAGAAAATGCAGCAGATTTTTCTAAGTCAAACATTATGTCATTCACAGTCTCAAAGTCCCAATCATCTGAATAGGTACTGGACGTAATTAGATCACTTAGTGAGATTTTAAACAAATGTGGAATGTTCAATTCTTCTGTCGGGCCGAAGATGTCAAAATCTGTTTTGTCCCACACTATACCATCCTGTATAGGAACAGCTGTGATGTTCACTGATGACAAGTCTCTTGCTTCACGATGGGAAGATTTATGAGGTTTCAAAAGTACGTATACGTCTTTTCCTTCAGTGTTCACATGGATGTATCTGCCACTTATAAGCACGCTCACAGTTGTAACCAAAGCTAGCCAGAGCAGGAAAACAAAAAGTCCAGATGTAATCCAGAGTTCAATCCATGGAGAAACCAAATAAGTATTTTTCAGAAAGTGAAGAAAGTCTTGTACTTGCTGCTTGAATTTGAATGATGCTGGCGTCGTTTCAGGTTCACTCGGATCTTCTGAGAACGTATCAAAGTTAATGAAATAGCCAGAAGCAGTTCTGTCAATTGTTGGAATTGCATCAGGATTTGTAGAAATCACTGGAACCAGTTCATCACTTGCCACATTGGTGTAGACAGGTGTATTTGGACGAACTGTTACTTGGTGTTCAAGAGGGATGAGTTCCATAGCGTTGTTGCTTAGTCCTCCATCTGTTACAGCTGAATTCTCGATTGTTATCAGTCTTTCAGTCTGAACCTCTTGGATAGTAGCGAGAGGAGTGCGTCTGCTACTAGGTCGGAGACCACGAGGCCTACTATTTAGTATTGGCCACATACTGTGGTTTGATGAGGTCGATGGACACAAATCTTTTCTCCTTTCTTCCAGCAAGGGGCGGCAGAAGTACTGTTCTTGTTCCTTGAACTGCTAGGACAGGTACTGGTTGTCTGTAAGAAGGTCCAAATTCCTTTTTGTCCGCAATTTTTCTCTGACTAGATCCCCAACTTTTGGAATCCAGACAGGCCTTGCTGGGACCGCCGATTTTCCCCAGTGGTGGTTGGCTGTAGGAATACGTTGCTTTGTTTCGTTCTTAACTTATTGAGTTCCTGTAAAACAGCCAAACGATCTTTGATATCAAAGGGTTTATTTTCCACCACTGTGCCTACGTGTTCAAGGTCTGGTACCCACATTCTTGTCCCAAATAGGACCTCATATGGAGTGACCCCCCTAGAGAACTTCTTGGCAGATTATTCAATGAGCGTTGGACCCCACTAAGGTGTTTGACCCACCCATCACCCGAACCTAATACCCTAGCTGTTATAGACTGCTTTATGTCCCGGTTTTCCTTTCCACAACCGAATTTCCCTCAGGATGGAATGGAGAGGAGTACCGCAATGCAACGCCCAGACTGGCCATGGCTTCTTTGTAAGCCCGAGAGCTAAACGCAGGACCCTGGTCAGAATGTAGCGTGCCTATTGCGTATGTGCCGATAAAGACTCGCAAATCTTTTATAACAGTTCGAGCGTCAGCTGAGCGCTGAGGCCATAACCATAGGAACCTATAGCATGAATCCACTGCTACCATGATATATTTATAGTTACCGTCCCTTTGCAAGGGACCGCAGTGGTCCAGGTAAACACAAGCTAATGGTTTGTCTGAAATTAACAGGGGTGTCTGCGCAGGACGTTTCACTGTTGAGACTTTCATCTGTTGGCATATTTCACATTCTAAAACATAGTTCTTCGTTTGTTTCCGAATGCCAGGCCACCAATATCTTTGCTTGAGTAAAGATACTGTCGCCGAAACACCTGCATGGGCAGAAGCTATCCCTTCGTGTGCTGCTAGGATTAGTCCTAATCTGCGTTCCTTGTTTGGAATTACCCTATCCCCCACTCCAGGGATTCGAGCAAAAGGAACGTTGTTCGCATCAATTACATAAGAGTACTTGAGTGGAAACTTTTTTGGTAACGCTGCACTGCTAGCCTTTGCTTGATGCATTGACAGCCAACATTATCTCACCGTCTATTTTTGTTTTTGAATGAGTGATCGCAGCTACGGAAGCCGTCTGCACAGCCCCCTTTGCGGCTTCATCAGCCAATGAATTCCCTGCAACGTGAACGCCATCACGTTGATGACTCAGTGTGTGGATCACGTGAGCCTTTGGTAGTTCGTTTTTCAACTGAACTACTTGTTCCCAAAGCATTTTGTGCTTTATTGTGCCACCTTTCGCATCTTTGAAACCATTTTCAAGCCAGTTTTGTATATATTCATTATACGACTGAACACAGTAAAAGGAATCGCACACTATTAGTGTGGGGAATTCTCGATCTGTACTTTCAAGTGCCAGTTTGAATGCTTGTAGTTCAGCTCGCTGAGCTGTACAATCTCCTAGAGACTGTGTTTTAGTGACCATAGGTCTGAAGATGCCATTTCGCATGCGACCTTTAACGATTGCACACGCTGCACTGTAAGCTTTCTTACTCCCTGTTGCAAGCTGTGCGGATCCGTCAGTGTAAATTATGAATTCGTACTGATCGAGAGGCAGAATTTCAGTAGGCAGAGGACATTCATGTTCGTATTGCAGGAATGATTGTGTTTTTAAATCTGGATCAAAAACATATTCAACATCTGTTGCAGCAAGAGAATTAACCCATTGTATCCATCTTGGATGTAATGCTTTAGCATTTGGAATGCTTACTTTTGTGACCGCTTCTAAAGCTGGTACCGGGGTTACGACAATAATGCGTTTCCCTTGGGCTAAGGCTCTTTCTTTTGCTACAGCGGTTTGAACTGCTGTCAGAATTTTTTCAGTTGAACTGAAGCGCATTTCTGCTTGTGTGTACAAATGAGATTTGTATGCTATTGGTATTTTCTCACCCTCATTGAAGGTTAAGTAGGTGAATCCGCATTGACCCGAAATTATTCGGATCACCAAATTGCGTTGACTTACGCGTGTTTGTAAGTGATTTGTTGCTAACATGTTAGCCTGGAGTGAACGCAAGAATTCTGTGTGTTCCTGTGTCCAGTTTCTGATCGAAAAATCAGGTTTGATTAATGCGTAGAGAGGTTTAACCCTTTCTGCGTAATTTAGAATGTATGTTCTTCCAAAGTTTAGGAAACCCAGGATGGATTGTAAGTTTTTTAGCGTTTTTGGAGGTTGGAGCAGCGCACACTTTTCTAAAACGTTAGCTGCCAAGCTCTTGCCTTCACTTGAAAGCTCATATCCTAGAAATAGGACATTGAGATGGGCAATTCTGGACTTTTTAAAGTTGAATTTGTAGCCCTCAGAGGCTCACCCTGTTGAAGTGTTTTTCCAGGTCATCGTCTGTCAGATAAATGTCATCGACATAGGACAATGCCTCATTGTCATAAATTTGTAGTAACTCCGTTACCCTCGCTGAGAATAAACCTGGGCTGTTCTTGAACCCTTGTGGGAGTCGACAAAAGTGATGCTGGGTCCCTATTATGGAGAATGCTGTTAAGTACCTGCTTTCAGGTGCTATGTTTTGACAAAAAAACCATTTGAGATGTCTAATGTTGTTTTATATTTTTTACGCGCAATGTTATTCATTAATGCTGTGCTATGTGCATTTTGCACTGCAAAAGTTTTAGAACAAGTGTTTAGGTGTCTGTAGTCCAAAACTAGACGATATGTATTGTCTGGTTTGGAGACAGGAAACAAAGGATTGTTCATTGAGGAGGTGCATGTTTCAATCACCCCTTGGTATTCAAGGTGATCTAGGATCTCCCTGACCTGTTTTTTAGCTTCTTGCTTTATTGGGTACTGCCTTTGTGCAGTTGGTTCATGTTTCAGATGTATTTTATGGTGAGGTGAGTCCTCGTCCCATCCTACATGATTTTTATATAATGCTGGGGCCTGGGCCACTGCCCATTTCCTGGCATATGTATATTTTAGGTGAATTGGAATATGGTTGGAGAAGGCAGGCATAATAATGTCCTCGCCATGTGGGCACTCCCTGACAAATTGTGGTGGCCAGTCCTTTTCTGCTAGAAGTATGTCATAGCCCCTTGACAGTCGTTCCCAAAAAAGTGCTTTCACCTGTCTAGGTTTGTCTCCCTCCATCCGGAGTGTTATTTCATATAACTTTTGTGGAGTACTAACCCTGGTGTCTACAGTCTCAACTGTAATGTACTCATTCAAGTCACTATCTCCAGAAGTTCCTTCAGGTTCTGGCGAACTATTGTGACTTCTGCTGCACTGTCCAGCATTGTCTGAGCCCATTCTCCGTTCTTGAGTTGTGTTCTCAGTATTCTCGGCATGTCTGATCTTTAGACCTGCTACTTTCTTTTGGAGAATTGAGGTTTTGCTTTAGTTTTTGGAGCGTGTTTGTCGTCTTTCGATTTCACGCGTTCTTCTCTATGTTCCGATCGTCCTCTTCTTTCCGAAGTCTGTGATGAGATCTGAAAGGGACGAGAGGAACGTGTATCAGTATCTTGATACCTGTCAGGTTTTCTCAAATTATCCCTATTCCTGAGGTTATACCTCCTTTCAGAGGGCTCCTTTTGAGGAGACCTACCCCGAGATTAAGAACGTTTCTCGTTTGATTTTTGTTTATTAGTCTCCCACTTCTTTTTAGAAGATGTAGGAGTTTGTTTAATTGAGTCCTTCTCAGGACTTTCAGATAACTTCGGCTTCACTGGTCTTCCACCCAAACTATCTCTGCCTAATTCTGCATAAGATTGTTCAATTATTCTGGGTAGCTCAGTTTGATGTTCTGTAACATCAAATTCCCTTAATTTTTGGCGGATCGCCACTGCTGCTGCCTCCGTTTAATATTAGATAATATTATTGTGGAGACCTGGTCGAAATTTTTCAGTAGCTTCATACCTAAATTTAGAGCAGGCTCTGCCCCGTATTCGTTTTGAATTTGTTTCAGGACATCAGGTATTACCGCAATTGACGGAATACCATGTGTTTTAGTATAGATGGCAGCAAAGACTGAGCCCCAAGTGGTGCAGTCTTCCAGTTGTGGTGTGATCCCCATTGGTAAACTGATTGTTAGGATTCTGTGTTTCTCATACGGGCTAGTATTTGGAAATACTGCTTCGATTTGAGTAATTTTTTGAGCTATCCAGAATGGAATCTGCTCACGTTTTGTGGGCATTTTACCCATGACTGCATATAGAGTCTGTGGTGTAATTTTTAGTGTATTCCCCTGGTGAGGAGTTTGATTTGGAATTGTTAATGGTTGCTGGACTGTGAAAGTCCGCATGACATATTGGACCAATTGTCTGTAAATTTTTATTAACTCTGTGAGTTGAGTAAGTAAATCCTCGTCTGACATCTCTTCAATGTCAGGATGAGGTGTGTAGCCGGCTAGAATCGGCCATGTTGCTCCTGGTCTACCTAGTGGACCGAGCCTAGTAATGTTTTTGTGATGTTTTAGGGCGCCTTTAAACCAGAGCTGATGCTCCTGGTATGTTAATGGAATTTCAATATCCTCGAAAGGAATGTATTCCTCTGGTGGATCATCTTCTTTGTAGAAGTGAAACATGTGTGTTACTGAATTGGATTCAGGAAATATTACCCATGAATAGAATACCTCTTTCTGAAAGGATTCATGTGCCTCTATCACGAAAACTGCTCTACCTCCTCTTGGTGGTAGGCCATGTTTTATAAGTTTTAGAGTGATGGCTCTTCTTAAGTTTGGATCGATGTCTATAACACCCTCCTCGGTTTCATTTAAACCTGTATTGTTAAAAACTGCTGCTTGGGCTGGATCAGCCGCAGCTCCACCGTTTCCGGCGTCATTGTCGGGGTCAGGCATTTTGTTGTTTGAAAAATGTAGAACAAGTTTCAAGGAAACAAAGATTAGGTGCACAATATTTTGGAACACTGTATCCTTCAACGTTGAGCAAACCAAACAGCTAATATATAGGGTGTTTCCCTACGTAGCCGTGGTGGATACTTAACCCTGCCCACTCCAGACGTCTTTTGGAGTATATGGGTAGGAGTCTCTGAGAGAAAAAAAGCACGGCTGAGTTACTCAGTATCTAACGTTGAATTACCGCCTTACCAAACCGTTGGGCGCCATGTAGTGTAGCTCCTATTTCCCTAATAGGCTCTGCGCATTGGAATAATATATCCTGTAGGTTTGACATAGGACTAAGGTCAGTATGTCCCTATCAAGTATATTAAACTTAATTACTTGTGCCAGCTAGCTCAGAGGCCACTAGAAACTCCTTGACAACAAGAAGGGAGTAGTTTCTGGCAGCCGCAAAACATGACCACTTTGTTTCCCTTTAGAATCAGAACGTGTCCCAGAGTCGTGGAAACAATAGATAACTATTTCACTCAGCTCAATCGTGCATGCTTAGTTTTCTCCTAGTTACACAGAAAGGAATAGACGGGCGTTTCAATAAAAGATTTATTGAACAGTCTTGTTTCTGGTGTAAGTAAAATGTGCTGTTACGATCACAAGACAGTATGCGAGATAAATAATGTACAGTGTGAGCAGTAGAAATAAATAATACTGCGAGAGCATTATCTTTTAGTACATATGCTTTTACATAAATAACAGACTAAAAATGCGAGTACTCATACGATGCGTTTCTAATCTAGTTCTACCCCAATGTACCTAACCTAACCTAGGTGTAGGGAGAGGTAGGAAGTAGGTGAAGTTTTCCTTACTATGGTATACTAAGAGTATGTTAAACCTAGTATGCCTAGTATGCCAAGAGTCCCTCTAGGTTCTTATCAGCTCCATACCTGAAGAATGAGAGAGGTAGGAATCTCTTTGCCAGACTCGAACTCCAACACCCCGCAAGGGAAGTCAGATCACTGGAAGCTGGACTCTCTGCGTGCAGGGATGACAGCGTCTTCTCAGTGCGTCAGGCCGGGAAACGGGCTCCTCTGAAGTCGAGGTCTCCTCTGATTTACAGGGGCTAGGGAAGGTATATTTATACCTGAGAGTACCTAGGAATGTTAGTATTGACGTGAGTCGGACAGCGAAAGACGTCATGAATGAACCCCTAAGGAATAATGGTTCATGCATAATATATAAGTCCTTGAAGAAATCAATAGTCCTGGACTAGGGAAACTCCCGCAGCCTAAGGGTCTGTTCTTCATGTACTCGTTGTGACGTTAGGGTGGACGGATGTCGGAGACCATGCCTGTATTTGGAGTGCACAGTTTAATGCCTAAATAAGGGCTGGGATTTTATGCCTATATAAGGGCAGGGCGAATTGTGCCTATATAAGGACTTGATACTGGAAAGCCCGTTTATGGACACCCTAAGATGAATACAACACCAGGTAGCCCCCCAAAAACCTGACCAGGAGGGAGGGCCCAAAGACACCTCACAACCTAAAACTGGGCACCAAGGTAAGAATTGGGATCCCACCAGGGTATGGTGTCACAACAAAAGGCAGGACACCACACCAAGAACCCTAGCTGTCCTAAAAAAATTACATCCCCTAGTGTAGCTCCAGGGGTTGCCAGTGTAACTTTAGAAGGTGATTCCTCAGATGAGGAAGCCCTCATAGCCTTCAACTGGAAAATGGGCCCAAAAGGTGAGTTGGAGATTCCAGAGGGGAGTAGACACTTCCACCACCTACTGGTGAATGGAATCCTAGCCCTTGCCCTGAGAGATACCTGTGCCAGTCACACTGTGGTGCATGACAGGTTGGTTCTCTCAAACCAGTATGTCCCAGGGGAGACAAAAAGAGTAAGGACTGTCCCAGGGGGTGTCACTATTAGGCCTGTGGCTGTAGTGCTCCTAGAAATAGCTGGGTCCCTTAGATGGAGAAAGGTGGTAGTCAGTAAAGACCTCCCCCTTGATTGTCTCCTTGGGAATGACCACCCAGAGGTTGGTCTGAGCCAAAGAGAGGTACTGGTCCAATGCCAGACCTCACCCAAGAAACCTGGGGGGGCTCAACCTGCAGTTAGTGCAGCTAAGCCCCAAAAGAAAAAGAAGAAACAGTGTAGGAAAGGTGGGCAACTGTTAGCCACAGTTCCAGTGGGCCAGGGAGATTCTATCCCAGTAAGGAAGAACTCCAAAATTGGCACCGGTGAAGTCCCCCTAGCCAACAAAAAGACCTGACTACTCAGGCAACTGTCCAGCCTGAATTGGTGGCTACTCTGCTGGCAGAACAGAGGGTGGAAGAAGGGTGTTCACTACCAAGTGTAGTGACCCCCCCACCCTAAAACAGCAGACAGCCCCCCCAAACCCAAAAAAGCCTGTAAGTTGGCTACTTCACCTACCAGTGAAGAGCTAAAGGTGTGGTTCTGGGCACTGACAGCTGTCAGTAGCCTCTGTTGGGTGTTAGCCTTCATGGCAGCACTGTCCTTGGCATGGTGGCCTAGCCCCCTGCCAAATAGCAAGTTAGGCCCCCTGACCCTATTGGTCATGGTGGGGTTGCTCAAGCTGTGGGTGGCCTCTGTGGGTAAGCTGGGCTTTGCCCTAGCTAAGTTAAAGTTTGCAGAGGTAGGCACCTCTGAACCCAAACTTAAAAGATGGGGTGAAGACACTAAAGAGCTAGGAAAGGAGCATTGGGAATTAGGTCCTGAAACTACTGAGGTAGGCCAGCTCCCCAAAGGGACTGACCTGGACAGAAGGATGTGAGGCAGAGTAGGCCCTGCAACTTTCAACCCACTTCCTCTACCCTTCCTCGCCTGAAAGACTAGGAAGACTCTCCCAGCTTTGGCCGAGTCTCCTGGCCTTTGGGCTGGGGGGGTTGTGTAGGAAAGTGGGTTTCTGTTGCAGTAACCCCATCCCACTTTTTGCCAGACTACTGATGCACTTTCACTTGATGTGCCCTGGGTCCCTGCCAATCAGGTTCCCAGGGCCTGTGTTCTTTCCCCAAAACTAACCCAATTGGCATCTCTGGCCACAGGTCAGCCCCTGGTAAATGGTACCACAGGTACCCAGGGCACTGTGACCAGGGAAGACCTCTAAGGGCTGCAGCACTTATTTTGCCATCCTTAGAGGCCCTGTACCTCTACACACACACACTGCCTTTGCAGGCTGCGTGTTTTGGTGCAGAACAAAGTGAAGAGTCGACATGGCACACGCATCTGTGTGCCATGCCTACAACCCACTGCCCTGGCATAGATCAGTCACCCCTCTAGCTGGGTGCACTATACCATTGGTGAGGGTACAGGTGCATGAGCCCTGTACCCCTACAGTGTCTAAGTCCATTCTTAGACATTGTAAGTACAGTGCTGCCATTAAGAGTATATGGTGCTGGGAGTTTGTCATTACGAACTCCACAGCACCATAATGGCTACACTGAAAACTGAGAAGTTTGGTATCAAACTTCTCAGCACATTAAACCCACACTGATGCCAGTGTGGGATTTAATGAAAAATGCACACAGAAGGGATCTTAGAGATGCCCCCTGAAAACTAACCCACCACTAGTGTCCAGGCTGAGTGGATGCTTTCAGCTGCCACCACCAGACATGTTTCTGGACCCCTGGGTCCAGAGCCTGCTGCTCTCTGGGGCCTGAAACAACGCACATCCTGGGACGAGGTGCCAAGCCTCCTCCCCCAGGATGGGCAGGGTTCACAAAGGGGAAGCTTCAAAGGCTTGCCGCCTTTGTGAGCAAATGGAGCAAAGACTGAACTTATGCTTCTGGGGAAGTCTGCCCCCCTAAACATTGATTCCTTTTGGCCCAGCTGCCTAGGCCCTCCCCCTGTTCCTAAGCGGCAAATTAAAAGCCTAGGAGTTTGGCTTGATTCAAATCTAAACTTCAATGAACAATCACGCAAAGTAGCGGCGTGTTGCTACGGCCTTTTAAGAATGGTTCGGAGGATTCTTCCTTTACTACCTTTCATTGCCAGACGACTGCTGGTCCAAGCTCTTATCCTCTCACGGCTGGACTATGCTAATGCTATCTATTTGGGAGCCCCACAATCTACTACTAAAAGACTTCAAACAGTGCAGAACTGTGCGGCGCGCATGTTGCTAAATATTCCGAGATGTACCTCGGCTAAACCCGCTCTTACTTTTCTGCACTGGCTTCCTGTCTGTCGGAGAATTCAATTCAAAGCTATGTGCATTGTACACAAAGCACTTTCTGAGAACGGCTCCCTTCTGATTCGTTCATGGATTCAACCCTACTGTCCTAACAGACCCCTTAGATCGGAGAATAAAGGCCTTATTGTAGTTCCCAAAATTAAACGCTCTCGGAGTGGAGGCCGACTGTTTACATACAATGCAGCCAGGCTATGGAATAGTCTTCCCCTCCACTTACGGTCTGAACCTAACCACTTCAAGTTCAGGAAACTTTTGAAAACCTCTCTTTTTCTTTGATCGTCTTACAGCATTACTGATGTCGCAGCGCTGGGATGCCTTCGGGTAACCATGCGCTTTAGAAATGTTCCTTCATTCATTCATTCATTCACTTGCTGCTCTCAGCAACTGGTCCCCACTGGTTCTGACCACCACTTTGGGCGGGAGAACCGGCGGGAAAAACAAGTGAGGAAGAGAGGTGTGCCCACCTCTGCCAACTCCACCCCTCAGGTGGGGGAGGCGAGGTGAAGCACAACTCTCAGTCCACGCCATCTTGAAGATGGGGGGGGACTCAGCGAACCAGGGACAGGCTCATGCCCCCCCTCCCACTGGAGGGTGGCATAATAGGGGGTGTACCCACCTCAAGGAAGGGACCCATTGGTCCCTGCCTTTTACCTACCTGTAACGCCCCTAAATCTAGTATTTAGGGGCACCTCTGAACCTTGCTTCGGCAGACAAGAACCTGCAACAAGAAAAGAAGAAGAAGGACCGAACAGCCGTGCCGAAGCTAACAAGAGGAAGA
Source organism: Calotriton arnoldi (assembly GCA_963921515.1). Classification (NCBI taxonomy): domain Eukaryota; kingdom Metazoa; phylum Chordata; class Amphibia; order Caudata; family Salamandridae; genus Calotriton; species Calotriton arnoldi. Next base: position 2,548,163 of record CAWUFW010001362.1, read on the forward strand.
CGCCCACTGACTTGGCCCCAGCCCTACCGCCCTGTCTCCACCTCGAACCTGCTCCTGCGAAATCCCGGTGTGTCCTGCAGCCAGCAACCTCGAAAACCCCGGAGGACCTGCCTGCCTTCAAGCACAAAGACTTTGTCTCCCGTGAACACCGGATTTGTTCACCTGCAACCTCTGGCTCCGGCCGGACACCGCAAATCCGCCCCACTCTGCACCCGCCGTCCACGGCCCGAGCTCGAGTGGGCAAACACCACGAGGAGGTGTCCCCGGCGATCCTGACCCGAGATCCGGCGACCCCTGACCTGCCTCAAGCCTCCAGCCGACGCCTGCAGCCTAAATCCAGAAGGCCCCCCTAACCGCGACCAGTAGCTGGTAAGAAGATCCGACCCCAAAAGGCACCCCTGCACCGGACGCCCCACGGCCTTGTGTGCCCAAACCAACGGTGCCTAACCAACCCCTAACTTCCCAACTTACCTCTCGAAGTGGTGGTCGCACCCAGAAGACCTTCGTCCCCGAGCCTGCAGTGCCTTTGCATACCGGAGGTTCCCCATTGAAACCAACAGGGCGCCCGACATCGAAACAGCACCCTGCACCCGGCCACCCTAGTGCCGCTGAGGGTGCACCTTTGGTGCTAATTTGTTTCCCCCATTTGCCCTGAGCTAAAGTCCAGGAGCTTTGCTCCCACAACCCAGTGGCCTGCTTGCCAGCAGCCACCAACCGGAGGCCCCCTATCCCCCATTGGATAACATTGGGCCTCAGCACTCTGCACCCGGCCGCCCTAGTGCCGCTGAGGGTGTAACGAGAGTGCATCCTTGACCCTGGGGTAACCCTTGTTCTAACCCCAGAAGCTCAACTCCAAAGACCGATTACTTACCTGGTAACCGTTAACTTCATTTCTCTCCATAGGAACCTATTGACTGTTTTTCTCTGAAAAATGTTCTAAGTGTGGAGTTGATTTGTATGGAAACCTGAACAATAACAATTGTGCAAAACTGATTTTACTTACCTTTTCTCTAGGAAATGTCTCAGTGTGATATCTAGGCATATCACACTGAGTAGAAAAAGTAATCTAAAAAGTAATCTCAAAAGTAACGTAAAAGTAACTTACCTGTAATTTTCATAGCAAAGTCGATACAAAGTATATGTACAGCATTTCACAGTATTGCATTACCAGTAATTCAAACTGTAACCATTTCAAAGTACATTTACAATTGCATTTCAAACTGTATATTTACTGCAAAGTATTTATCAACTTACCTGTGCCAGGCTTGCTTGGTTCTAGGAAATAAAATAACTAAAAGAATATTTTTATACAAAAACAATTGGTCTAAAGTTCAGTGTGTGAATTCATTTGCTGACTGAGTGGGTACAACAAATGCCTAACACTGTCCTCTGATACTGCCTTACTGCTCGACCACACTACCACAAATAGAGAGTAAGGTTCTATCTAACTTTACCTCTGCCTACCTTTGGGGTTCCACTGGACTCTGTGCACACTATACCTCACCTTGGTGTGGTATATACAGAGCCAGCTTCCTACACCATAGTCCAATCCAGTGTATATAACAGTATGCCGTCACTTCCTGTTCCTCTTTCTTCATTGCTCATCAGTTAAGGCACTGCCTTTCATAACTGTCTTATTTTTCTTGCTCAATAGATTGTTGTAGTCATCGCAAATTTCAGTGTGCTAGCATTTATTGCAGCTTGTTATTCGCGCGGTAGCCAATTTTGCCCGAACGCGCTTCGCGCTCCCTCATGGGTCCTGAAGGGGCGCTGTTGCATGCCGTCTTCATTCCTGTTAGGCTTGGTACTGCTGATTGAGGCTTCTCTCAGGCGCTCTCACCGGCAGCACAAGCGCGTTTGGGGAGAAACCCTGTGAAGCTCTCGGGGCTCTTATGTCCGACCAACCCTCGCAATTACACCGCTAGCGGTTGAGTCCTCATATTTGGCCGGAGGGCTACAATGCCACCTGTTGGCGAACTGAAGAATATTACAGCTGTTTTACACAGCAATTGAGCACTTGCGAGGGGCTGCCCAGAAAGGGTTTAAGGGTGAAATTAAAGTATTATTGTGCTCTCACCCTCAAATAAAAATGAATTCTGTCAGGGATCATGAATATTCCTCCTTTCAGGAGGCTGAGGAAGACTGGCCTCCACAACGCCTCCATGCAGCGGTGGACCAAGGGCGGTCCCGAGCTATCTCCAGAGAACTGGCCCCCCGTAGGAACCAAGTAGATAAACTGGCCGAATGCATTCCCGTGGTATTCAGCAACCCTTCATCTCTGGAAGCCGGAACTAGTGGTAGTGCGGCGGGGTTAAAAAGGCCTCTATGCGCGACACAGGGCACATGAAAGTGTTCGATAGGCTTAGAGAAACCTTCTGCAAGATTGTGCGCATGCTTAAACATGTCCCCTACCTGGAGGAAGACAAACTCGGAGGAAACTGCAACGCGGTCACCCAAAATCTCAACCTCAATGGTGGGGTCCCCTATAGAGTGAAGGGTGAATTGGATGGGGACATCTCCAATGATGAGGATAAAGACTTGGGCAGACTTTGGCCCCGGATCCAATTCCTCCAAGTCCCCAGACGGGGACGGCGGGCATTCGGACATGTTTGACCCGGCTGACATACATCATCCTAGAAGCTGAGTGGACCCCAGACCAAAAAGTTGCAGAATATGTCGCCAGCAAAATCCGCCAACCTCTGGAGAAGGAGGTCAGGGAGAGACTCAAGTGAGAGTGTCCCAGGCCATCAGTAAAAGGGAAGGTAGCGGCCACCCCTGACATAGATGAAAAACTTTGCACCTTCTTTAGTAAATACATGAGAGACCCTAAGAAGGGCATCGATCAATCCTGGAGAGCCTGTCAGGATAAACTTTTAGATGTAGTCGGGCCTATCACCCAAATCATTCAAATGGCAGAGCTTTCTAAGCAATCAGGGGTTCACATGGCCAGAGAGATAATGGTTGGCTGGGCACAGAGGGCTATCTGCTTTCTAGGCAACACAAACTGTGCATTGGCGGCGGAAAGGAGATCTCTCCTCATTAAGATTTACCCTAAGCTTGGAGAACTGGCTACGTCTGAGGCAGGTGTCATAGCACAGGGCAACCTATTTGGGGAACCTTTTGTCAAGGAGCTGAATAAATTTGTAACAACCTTCTCCGTCCTTGACAAGGTGCAAGACTCCATAAAAAAGATTTTTCCGGGAAGATTTTGGTAGGGGCCACTCCTCTGACCGACCGTACCACCAAGTCCCTCTAGAGGTCAGTTCAAGAGGAACAACGGCTGGAATGATGGCCGACAGGGGACCTTCTACCCCAGCAGGGGCTCTAGCAGAGGAAAGGGCAACCGAGCTGACAGAGGAGGCAACAACGCCCCAGGGAAAAACTCTGGTAAGCATTACCCCTTCTTCCCTTCAAGGTCTAGGGAGGAGACTCCTGCAGTATGCAAAGAATTGGGGAAAGTTTACAGTTGACCCTTGGGTCCTACAACAGTGAGAGGATTCGACATAGAATTCTACGGATACCCTGTTCAGGAGATAAGTTCGAGACCCCTAGTCTTCTCGACCAAGGAGATGCACCAAATAGACTCCGAAGTAGCAGATCTTCTGCAAAAAGGGGCAATTTACAGGTCAGTACTTCACCCAAATGGGTTTCTGAGCAGCGTATTCCTCATGGAGAAGAAAGACAAGGGCTTCAGGCCTGTCATAAACTTGAAAGAGTTCAACGAGTGGCTGGTGTATCGCCACTTCCAGGTGGAGGGTATCCATCTGCTCAGAAATATTCTCCTTAAAGGGGACTCAATGGTCAGGCTGGATCTCAAGGACGCCTACCTTTCGGTTCGCATTTATCTACCACACCTGCGATTTCTCCAATTCATTGAGTGGAAATTTAAGAGTTTCAGGCTTTCCCCTTTGCCTCTCATTGGCTCCTTGGTGCTTCACCACATTACTGCGGCCAGTCGTGGAGACCATCCGCATGAGAGGAGTTCGAATGATTATATACCTGGACGACATTCTCCTCATGGACCTGTCTCCGGTACAACTCAGACGCAATCTGAACATGACTATTGAGCTACTCCAGGATCTAGGCTTTGTCTTCAATGGGCGGAAGTCCAAACTGATGCTCGCATAACAGATGACCTTCCTGGGGTTTCTCATCGACTCGACCACAGCTTCCTTGAGCTTACCACCTTCGAAGGTCTCCAAAGTCCAGAAGAAACTCAGAACAGTCCTAAGACGGGACAGGATCTCCCTGCGGCAATTGGCCCGGATAGTAGGACTACTCTTGTCATCCATACAAGCCATCTTACCGGGCCCGCTACATTACAGGGCCCTACAGAGACTGAAGGCGACACACCTACGAAGAGGATTAACCTATTCGGAACTAATATCCCTGACACACGAAGCCAGAACAGAACTCCAATGGTGGATCGACCACATGGACACTTGGAATGGGAAAGCAATCTTTGAGACAACGCTGGACATAGTCATAGAATCAGAAGCCAGTCGCTTGGGTTGAGGAACCAGATGTGGAAATGTGTCAATAGGGGAGACAATGGTCGGAGGAGGAGCTGAAGTTACACATCAACTGCTTGAAGCTCCTAGCCGGATCCTTTGAGGTCAAATCCCTTATCAGAGACAGAGTATCCTGTTGCATTTTGTTGAGGATAGACAACGTCTCGGCGGTCCAGTACATCAATCCGCTGGGGGGCACCCGTTCGAAGGCGCCGCCGCTGAGCTGCAAAGACAGAGCCGCAGTTGGAGCAGAGAGGGATCAGGGAGCACGGTGCTCGCCCACGGCTGAAGGCACTGGGGGGAGCCGCACTATCAGCGGTAATGGAGGCCGGCGACATTACCTGTGATCGCTAACCTGGTCAGCTTTTGGTCCGGCCACATCAGCCTCCTGCTAGCCCCGCGCTAGTTTCACCAACCTTGCCAGCCCACCCGCCCATTAGACTAGCAGCCCGGGGGCTCGGCAGCCTCACGAGCCACCTGCAACCATCATCCGGCTGCGCTGTGTTTGCTGTGCTGGATAATCCTGGTTGCCCGCACCGTTTACACATCGGTCAGCGCCATTGACCAGGCATAAAATAGAAGCAAAAAGGAAAACAGAAGCACTCCCAGCACTTAAGGCCAAGCAATCCTACAGGGAGCAGCCTAAGTGCTTTTAATTGCCAAAGGCTCTCAGAATCTCCAAGGGATGAAGACTCCAGGGCTTTAGGCCTTAGGAGCAGGACCAGTCGGATTGCTGCCACATAAGGCAAATCAAGTTGAGCCTTAAAAGCTTAAAGAGCTGTAGGCAAGCAGCACATGATGGTGGGCACAAGATTGGCCAGAGGTGAGCGCGTGTGCGGTGCTAGAGCCGCTGCCCTAGGGATGCTGACGCGGCCAGTACAGCTCCCAGTGTGGCTTGTGTCACTCTGCGCGCTCCCTCGCCCCGGTACCATTTTCTCCCCGCAGCGTTCGTCTTAGCATCGTCAGCCTCAGCTATAATAGTAGCTACAGTGACATTAATATTAACAGCTAAAAAAGCTGTCACATTAACACCTTCAAAGTAAGAGCTAGCAAATGGGCGAGTCAGCAGCGTAGTATCAACAATACTATTAAAACCACGCTAAAGAGGTCAGGAATTAATGCCCTCTTCAATCACAATGACATCAGGAAAACTCAGGGGCGATCCTTTGCCACCCTAATGCAAAAGGAAGCGCCAAAGACCTCTGGCTCAGACCTACAAACGTCTGAATCCAAGCAAAGCACCCCACCTAGTACGGATGGCACTCTAGTTTCACCCTCACCTAATATGTCCGCCCTTTGGCCCAAACTGCTAAAAAGCCTTCAAAACTCTTTCTTGAAAGATGGATGGACAGCTTTATATCCATCCATTGAAGGGGTTCATGGAGCGCTACCAACCCTACAGGCCCCATGAACTCCGTTCACAGTACCGCAAGTCAAGGGCTTGCCCGCTGCTTCACGAGCCCAGCAAAGGCTGTGGATGGACAACCACACTATGATGAACTCAACTAATACATATGGACATTCTACGTTTGAGCTGCAAACAGACTCACTTATATTTGTTCCAACACAAAAAGAGAACATCAGCCTGACACTGCCCCGCCTGCCCCGGCCAACCAGGTCACAACTTTTTGGCTTCAAACTTGGATTCATCGGACGCTACAATAAACAACAGAAATAACGTCACATCAGATGATAACGTCACATCAGATGATAACGCCTTAACGCAACATCAAGCACCATAATCCATACAAGGAACTCCGTTAAACATCTCTTGTTCTACCATAACAGGCGAGACCGCAGATAATAACGGGTTGGGGCAGGGTAAGTCACTCACTCGCCCATCAGCTAACAACAGTGCTAACAACTCTGACACAAAGGAATCAATGTTTATTTGCGACTTCCAAGCCGTCTCACCTGTCAGTGACCGTATCCCTAGTCCGCCCTTGGATACCAGGACCTCGCAACAATTCATTAATACATGAGATATTACATCTTCAGCCTTGGAGTATCAGTCTAACAATGTTAGATATTCAAATTTCTCTTTTAGAGACCCTAGCTCAATTTACATCGACTATTGACTCTCGCGTCAATATTCTTGCTGAGGAACAATACGGCTTAAGAAAGGGGAGGGGAACATTGGGTCAGTGTCTCAACTTAACCCTAATAATAGCTAAATATGCTATCGCCAAGAAAGGTCAATTTTATATGGATGGCCTTTATGATCTCTCAGCGGCCTTCGATTGTGGCTCCCACAGTAAACTGTGGTCCATTATGGAGACAATGGCCGTGGAGCCAGCTATAATGACATTTATTAGACAGCTTTACTCAGAGGCAGGGGCAGTGATCCGGTGTGGCAAACAAGGAGAATGCACCAAACTGTTCAAAATTGAAAAAGGAGTGAGACAGGGCTGTGTCCTTGCCCCTTTTTTTTCTTGATATATACCAACAAGCTTAATGAGGTTTTTTTTCACAACGTAATTTTATTGTTGACAGCCGGCACAGGTTTGGTGTCACGAGGAGCACCAATAATATACAGTAATTGACTGCATTAATGATCTCAACATTTTCAATGGTTTTGTATCTGTGTTCATATAATAAACATATTTGAATATAACTCTTAACAACAAACAAGTGTGCCATACGAATATCACAGAGTACCCAGAGGTCTTGGGTATGTAAGTCCGAACCATTCAGTGTGCAAACAGTTATAATCCACATCCATATCGCGACACAGTACAGTCATCCCAGCACCTCCTCGACATCAGAGACAGGAGAAGGAGGCTCCAAATTCAGCCCTCTGTATTCCGCCCACCTCTTCCATATTTTATAGTGTTTCTGAGGACACCCCCTCGCCATAAAGACGTGGATCTCCAGACCCATACAGAAATCAAGACCCTTCTTCCATATTGCAATTGATGGTGGAGACTCATCCTTTCACGCCCTGGCGATATCACGCTTAACCAACGGAGGCCAAGAAAGTGCAGGTGGCGCTTATATTTATTGCAGTGATATGGAGCATGAGCAGTCGTGGCGAGAGTGGGATATCCCATTCCAGGACCTCCGACAGACATGTAGCCACCCCTCCTCCAAAACCTCGATAAAGTCGCGCACTGCCATACCGTATGAAGGAAGGTACCCTCAGCAGCCCCGCAGCGCAGGCAGCAAGGGGAGGCAATCAACCCCGCACGCCACAGCTTGTGCCTGGTAAAAAAAACCCGATGCAGATATTTGAATTGGATAAGTCACAGACGGGCCGCAATTGCCGCGCTACGCTGGGATTCCAGCGCCTACACCTAATCATCCTCGTCAAGGGGAACCAAGTCCGGCTGCCAGGCATCCCGAGTTTTATTCAGTGTAGTAGGAGTGTTGTTTAGGAGTGTGCGATATATTTCGGTTATTTTGTGATCCCCCAGATCTCCCATAAAAACTTTAGCTTCTATGGGGTTAAAATCAGGTATATCCTCTTGTTGTGCCAGATATGGGGAGAGGGCATGTCAAAGTTGGAGATACCTGTAAAATTGTGAGTGGGGCATGGCATATTCTGTCTGTGCATAACAGCTCCTACTGTGTCGATCCCAATGGCCTCCCAGCTCCGAAACCCAGACAGCTGCTCCAACTGTGGCAGCTGGCCATTATGCCACAGGGGGTTTCTCTCGTGAATTTACCCCACCATCCCATCGTGCACAGGGCTCGTTTCCAGATCTGGAAAACCGTTTGAGTCACCGGTGGCAGCACCCTAAGCGTAGGGCCAGAATACAAGACCATATGTATCGACGTGGCTCCCATCAGCCAGCGCTCGACCCCATACGCCGGGTCTCTCTGGTCTCTGTACCACCAGTCGTTGAGGACGAGTGGATGTGAGGCCGCATGATAAGCCTGGATATCTGGAGTGGCAATGCCCCACAATAGGTGGACTGAAAGCAGGTCCTCAATGCCACGCGCGCTGTGCGACCTCCCCAGAGGAAATGAGCGAGGACTGCATTGAGCTGCCGGAACCAGGATGGCCATATTGGATAAGGGTGGTTTTGAAGCTGGTATAGAAGGTGGGGCAGTGAGATCATTTTAAATATGGCAGATCTGCCAAACAGGGAGAGTGGTAGGTGAGACCACATATGGACCTGATCTCCTGTCTGCACCCATAACGGAGCCAAATTTCTGTCCCAGGAAATGGATTGAGAGGCGGATAAAAACACCCCCAAGTATTTGAAACCGTTGGGGACTATCGTTACCTCACGAGACCATGCGCCCAGCTGATCCCCCCCGACGCAGGGGCCACTGATATGATTTGCCTCGATTCATGTAGAGGCCTGAGCTTTCCCCAAAGATCTGCAAGATTCTAAGGACCCGCGGGCCGGTTCTGTCGGGCCGTGTAAGAAAAAACAGTACATCAACCGCAAAAAGCGCTATGCGGTCTGATATCTCACGCGACCACTCGAAGCCAGAAATCTGGGCGTCTATCCTCACCCACGCCGCCAACGGCTCCATAGCAAGTGCAAATAGGTATGGGGAGAGGGGACATCCTTGGCGAGGTGGAATCAGCAACCTGAACTGATGCTGTGATATCAATATATAGGAGGCGTATGAGCGTTAGCAGGCGGGGGCCAATATTTAGGCGGCTGAGCAGAGCAAAAAGGTATACTCAGCTGAGCGAATCAAAAGCCTTATCCATGTCTGCAAGGAGTAATGCTGCTGGCTCCCCAGGTTTGTCTACAGCGGCAATTGCATTGTGTGCGCGACGAATATTATGTCGTGTAGCACGGCTGGGCATAAAGCCCGCCTGGTTGGGATGTATAATATCTGTAATATGTGGAACCAAGCGGTTTGCGATTACCTTAGCCAAGAGCTTAGCCTCCACATTGAGGATAGAGATCGGGCGATATGACGAGTGATGTTCTGACAAACGGCCTGGCTTAAGGAAAACGACTATTTCCACGTGTCTCCAGTCTCGCGGAAGGCTGCCGTCCTCCACCGCGGCGTTAAGGGCCGCAAGATACGGCTCCATCAGTCGGGACTGATTGTGTTTAAGGAGTTCGAATGGAAAGCCATTTGGACCGGGCACTTTGCCCGAACGCATATCTATTAATGCTGTTTGCAATTCCTCGGTCGACAGTGGGGCGTCAAGGGCTTCTCGTGTCGTGTCAGAGAGAGTCCGTGGGGGGAGATAATCTATGAACTTACGAATGGTATCTGCAGGTAGGGTTTCCCGGGGGCATACAGAGCTGTAAAGTAAGTCGCGAAGCTAGCCGCTATTTGCGATGGGTCTGTGAGAATCTCCCCGTCCGGACCCCGTATAGTCGGGAGGACCTGGGGGCGCATCGACTGATGACATAAGCAGTGCAGCAGAGCACTCAACTTGTCTCCCCACTAATATATCCGGCTACACATTGCGAGCCAGTAGAGTCTGGCTTCATCCAGCAGCTCGCTGGCATATGATTGTTGGGCACTAAGCAGCTGTTTGCGCACAGCGCCCCCCCCTACTTCCTTGCTCCAGGTCGACCAGCTGGGCCTTGGCCTGTATTAGCTTCTCCCGACGCTGTCTACGCGTCGCAGCGCAAAAGGCAATGTCTACCCCTCTAAGCGTAGGTTTCATAGCCTCCCATAGTGTTATAGGGGATGCAACTGTGCCGGCGTTATGTGAATAGTATTCTGTAATGGATGTGTGGATGTGCAGCCAATATTGCTTGTCTTGCAGGAGCCAAGGCGAGAGCCGCCAGCGAAATGGAGGGCGCCTCGGGCCTAAAGACAGCTGCAACGATACTGGTGAGTGGTCCGAGAGGCCCCTGGGCAGAATCTTTGCAGACCTTAATCTATGGATGTGGATTTCTGATATAAAGAGATAATCTATGCGAGTGAAGGACTCATGTACGCCAGAGAAGTATGTGTACTCGTGTTCTGTGGGGTGCAACACCCTCCAGGAATCTGCCCATCCCAACCCCTGAATCATGGGCATCAGTTTGGACTCTCGGGCCACAGGCGGTCACCCCACATCGCGCCATCTGTCACTTGTCGGGCATAGCACGTTGTTCCAGTCACCACCCACTACCGTCAGTCCCAGCGGGATCTCAGTCCAGAGCGTTGTCAACCGCTCCACAAGGCTCCATGCCAGTGGGGGGGGAGCGTATACGCTGCCAAGGACGAGAGGCTCCCCATATAATGTTCCAGAGATTACAATGAATCTACCCTGTGGGTCGGGCCATGACTTACTGTGGACAAAGGGAACGCTACGATGAATAAGGATCGCCACACCCCGGGACCCCCTTGTGAACCCAGAATGGAAGGTCTGCGCAAACCCAAATCGTGCCAGGCACGGTGTCTTAGTACCCAGTAAGTGGGTCTCTTGCAGTAGTAGGATGTCGGTGTTTGGCCTGTCGCAGCACAGCGCCCCGCTTAATTTTATCTAGGAGGCCACGGATGTTCCAACTAACAACCTGGAGTTCACGGTTGCCGGAAGTCACTGGGCTAGGTGTCATGTCTAGCATAGAAACCCACAAAGAAATATGTGCAGTTGAGAAGCCTGACCGGCCTGGGACTACGTGTGTGTTGAATGGCAATGGCACTAACTAAAAACGTGAACTTCATAAACTTCCCATTAACCTCCCCCCCGAACTCCCCCCACCCCAATACCTCATAACCATTGAAGTATCTATCACGGCATCCTGTGCTCCCGACCCCCAACAGGGGTAGCAGCAACATGTAGCTAATGGATCCCCACTAATAGTCTCCTGCACATGCTAGTGTCTTATGGTAGAGGAAAATATGTACATTGTAGTCCAATTATCATTGTCATCCGAATTGTTCAGTCTTCTTGTAGGTCTCGTGGGGTATCGACTAGGATGCTGTAAGTTCCGGTTGATCATCTGTTAACCGCTGACGGGACTTGCTGCGGGTCTTGCAGCGTTTCTTAGAGCGCAAGCAGCGGCGCTGCTTATTAGCCACCTCTGGGGAGCCTCGCCCATGGCCTCCGGACGACGAGTCAGAGTCAAATCTAGGTGGAGTGTGAGTCTTGGGTTTCACGGTTTCATCGGTCCAGCGGAAACATTAGAGGCATAAATCAGGGTGCATAAATCACATTTCCTGCGCACCCCATAAATCACATTAGGGCCTGGTGCCCTATCAACCTAACACAGTCCCCCTGGCCAACTGGCCTTCTCAGAGGGCTCAAATGCCCTATGCCCATAATGTCAGGGCGTGCTGCCAATGCAGCAGAATCCAAAAGTGCGCAATTGCGCAGGCCTAAACGTTGCAGCTGCCACTAATTGCTGTGCAGCTGTGAACATCACTGAAGGCATGGGCACTCACTGTGCCCTCTGGGTGGGTCCCCACTGGGACTCTCTAAAACCAATATAGCAAAACGTTGCAGTTGCCCGCTACGGCGGCGCAACTGGGAAATAACCAAAGAGGCCCTGCTCTGGGGCTCTCTACTCAAAAATGCGCCCATCGTTGCAGCTGCCCTCTAGCAGGCGGGACAGCTGTAAAAATGGCCACACAGAAGAGGCACGGGCACTGTGCCTCGATCTCGCTCACCCCAGCCTTCCCCACTCACCGGGCTCTCTGCTGGGGAGTGGGGGGGGAGGGGGGAGTCTCTTCTGGACTCCTCTGGTCCTCTCTGGACTCCCTCGGTCGGTGCAGCACACGCGGGGCTCTCCCTTCGCCACGGGAGCCCCGCTGTCCCGCTGCAGCCCTTCTCCTCTTTTCCGGCGGGCTCCTGGCAGCCTGAGGAATACGTGGGGCTCTCTCTTCACTACGAGAGCCCCGCTGACCAGCACCAGTATTTCCTGCACGCAGGGCTTCCCTCCGCTCACGGGATCCCCGCCTGACCACAGGCTTTCACTCGGCCGCGCTGCCATTGGCGGCCTCTGCAGCCTCTTCCTGTTCTGGGCCCCGCCCAGAGTCAGGCAAGGCTGCCTGGCTTCCGGGTCGGGCCGGCGGCTCAGTTTCTCGGCCGCAATGCGGGGTGGGCACCCGCTCGAAAAATAAGACATAAAGCGGGGTGGGCACCCGCTATTTTAAAGAATCATAAAGCGGGGTGGGCTCCCGCTAGTTGAAATCACGGCAATGCGGGGTGGGCACCCGCTTCTAAAGCAGCATCACGGGGGAATCCCTATGACGGGGATTCCCTCTAAAAAGACGGGCAGCTCAGCGCTGCTCAGCCCACGCTCTCCTCCTTCTTGGCAGTCCCAAAATATAGCGCTCCCCAGGCGCTAGGAGTCCTTAAGGTCCTGGGAAGTAAAAGAAAAGCACTCACAGGGCGCAGGAGTCTTCCAGGATCCATGGGGCATAGCTGGGCCCAGGGAGGCCAGCACACAGGGCCCTCCAGCAGGGAGGCAAGCCCCCATGGCGGTTCCTCCTGGGCCCCAGCAGCAGCAAGCCCCAGCAAGTCAGGAACAGCACAAGCACACCAATCATGGGGTCACAGCCCCTATACTTATACTACCTCTCTCCTTTGTCTGCAGTGCAGGATTTGGGGGAACCAGCAAAAACTGGTTCAGGGGGGGAATTGGAGCACTCTGTTTACCAGGCTCCTCTTCCCCTTTGTCAGGTGGGGACTCAGTGATCAGACACACCACAGGGGGCGGAGCCAGCATTGTCCAGGCTAGGAACAGACTTATTTAGGGTCAGGGGATTACTCCTCCCACTACTCCCAATGCAGGTGTCCCATTCAGCCTAGTGCTGACTCACCCTGCCCCTCCTGGATCCACACACACCTCCCCGCCCCTGTCACTCAAAAGCCAGACATGCAATTCACATCAGGCAGGCAGACACATAGCACACAGAAATGCCAACTTCTAAAAGTGGCATTTCTAAAATAGTTATAATAAATCTGCACACACCATTGCGCAGCATTTATTATGACAATTCCAAATATACTAAACTTGACCACGCTGCTACTCTCATATCAGGAATTACCACTGAAACACTTATCAGGGAATCCCCAATGCATTCCTATGGGAGGGCAGCCCCACAGTAGTGAGAAACCAAAATGGCTGTTTGTCACTACCAGGACATGTCCCACGCTTAAGGTACATGTCCGATCTTTTATCTACAATGCACCCTGCCCATAGGGCTAGCTAGGGCCGACCTTAGGGGTGACTGACATGTAGGAAAAGGGGGGTCACAGACATGGCACACACTTTAGGTGCCACGTCACAGCGGCAGTAACACTGCGCGCACAGGCCCGAGGACTGAGATAGGTTTGAAAGGCTACTTTGGTGGGTGGCGCAATCAGCGCTGCAAGCCCACCAGTAGCATTTAATTTACCAGCCCTGGGTATATGAGATACCACTTTACAAGGGACTGACAGGTAAATTAAATATGCCAAACAGGTGTAGACCAATCTTATCAAATGTAACACAGAGAGCGCACGCACTTTACACTGGACAGCAGTGCTAAAGTGCCCAGAGGCCTAAAACCACCAACACCATGTCAGAGAAAAGGCTAGGAGAAAGGCAAAAAGTTTAGGGATGACCCTGCAAAAAGGGCCAAGTCCAACACCGCCGATGCACTGGTTAGGTCAAAATGGCTGGATGATAAGGATTAATAAAGGATTACGATCGGGCTGCTGGAGCCTCGCTAAGGCGCATCCGCCATGTTAGACCGCCAGGCCACGCCCCCCTTAATGAGGTTTTAACCAGGGAACGTAAAGATGTACCATATGCCACCTCGCTACCTCTGCCTATTATGCTTTACGCAGATGACGCAGTCTTTTTAGCTAGAACTCCTATGACCCTTCAATCCGCTATTGGAACTTATTCGTCCTATATGGCGGATTTAGGGCTTTGTTATGGCTGTGGTCAATGTTAAGAAATAAATCACTGAGATTCCAATTAGATGGAAGAAAGCTGGAAAGAGTAGATACTTTTATGTACCTCGGTATACTCTTTGACACTAGGTTAAATTGGAACGACATGGTAACAGAGTAAATCTTATGTCGAAAAGCATTTTTAAGTTTGCTAAAAAATTGGGAAATAAACCAATCCAAGTAATGCTAAAAATATACTTAGCAAAAATGATCTCTGTGGCTACCTATGGAGCAGCAATCTGTGGTACAGCACAAGTCGATTCACTGCAAGCCACAGAAATTTGCAAAAAGATTACTATCAATTCCTCGGTTGTGTTCATAGAGAACTGGCCATGCCCTATATTACGGACAATATTAAAATGGCCCCTTTGTTATTACAGATATCAATATGGAAAAGGAATTCGGTCCCACTAAACCAGACTATTATCAAATATATTATGTGCCTTGACCGTGCCTCATCCATCCCCTGGCTAGTATACGTAAGACAGTCTTTTTGTGACTTCGGTTTGGCGGACCACTATGAAACAGCTACACAGTGGGCAACTTTCTCTAAATCCAAATTAAAGGATTTTTTTTAACTGAAGCTAGCCTAGACAGATGGAATAAGAACAAAGCGAAAGGTTCAGTATTATTGTATCAGGCAATTCCCCCCGCCCGCCCGAATCACCACTGTTTTTTATTAACAAGATTTTGTTTAAACTATATCCCCTTGATGTTGGGATATCCATCCAATGCATACTCACCTAATCAGCTTTGCTGTTCTCCATGTGATGACAATTCAAAACAATCTATCTCTCACGTTCTCTTTTTCTGTCCCCTGTATACAACTGAGAGGAAAAGGTTCACTGTTCCAATACTGCAAAAATTGACCTTACGCTCTCACAAATTAGCACTCTCAGCACTCCAACAACTTGAATCACCATTTATATGTTTTACTATTGCGTCTTTTCTAAATGCCGTCCTAAAATCTAGAAGGGCTACTACTGTCTAGCTAATTTAGTGAGATATAGTCTTATGATAGTTTAGGGACACTTGTATAGGCAATTTTGATCCTAAAAGGCCTTTATCGTAATGAATTTAGACTGCTGCTAACGCCCTTGTAGATATATCTTGTAGATAGCTTAATCTTTGTATACGGTAAAGGCGTATAACAGCTATTAAGTTTAATTGCAACTGTATTAAGGTTATTTTATAATAATATGTAGGCCGTGTCATTTAAGATTTTAGAGAACTTTTAGTGTTTTTTAGAAATTGTATTGATATTGAATTACTGTAATAATATTTATATGTAATGAATTGTACATACATTTATGCATTTTTTAATGCAAAATAAAGTTGTTGTTGATGATGAGTACTCTCGCGTCGAACGCTGAAACGCCACCATTAGCAACGTACTGGCAAATGTCCATAAATCATCTATTCCACCTGCTCCTAACACAAGACTGCGTTTGTACTGTTCTCATGGACAAGTTGCTTGCTTTGCCTTCTGTAATGGGAGATTTAGTCCAGGAGGTAAATATGGTCAGTAAAGGGCAACACCCGGACCCCAATTCCCAAATTATTTTGCCTCGTGCAGCGTCTGTGTAGAATAGCACTCGTTACAACGCATGCGTTTTCTGTGCATGCCATTACAACGCAAGTTGTTACATCGACGCGTTGTTACATCGCATGCCATTACAACGCAAGTCGTTACAACGACTTGCTGTAGGGGGGGCGCTGGAGTTTGGAATAGTATAATTTTCTATTCCAACTCCAGTGTGTGCAACAGTAGAGAAGGTGTTGAATTTGAAAATCCAACAAATCCAATATCTTCTGCCCCCTACAGCAAGTCGTTGTAACGACTTGCGTTGTAGTGACATGCGATGTAACAACGCGTTGTTGTAACAACTTGCTTTGTAATGGCATGCAATGTATAGCATGCGTTGTAAACGATGTTTCCCTCTGTGTACTACCGAACAGGCATCACCCCTGAGAGCTCAAGCGGCGACCCTCAAAAACAGAGCAAGCCACCCACCAAAAAATGTCACTGTTCTTCAAGTGGAAACACATTCCATCCCTCCTAACCTTGAACTTTCAGATAACAAAGGATCAGCAACAGAAAAAGTGGATATCTGTATAGCACCTCGTGCTGAGGCCGATTCATCAAGAAACTCTGGCAATGCAGTACCCTTTACAGGTAACACTTCACCCACTCAACCATCGAGATGCAAGGGAAAGTGGCTTAAAAAATGGTAGAAAAAGCAGCATAAGGTCTCGAGAGCCTCAAAAACAGGCAATTACGAATGAAAACGTTTTTCAGACTGTCAAAAAAGTAACTCCAGTAATGTTGGACGCGCACACAGCACGGATAACCCAGCAATGGATTTAAGTAAACCTCTACAAGACTTAATGCACTTTTCATTCCGCAAAGTATTACCATTGTGCAAGACCATATAGACTCAGGTCTCGAAAATACGAAAGAATCTACACTCACCCACCCAGTTAGACCGGACGGACAGCCTAAATTAGATCTCAAGTGCTCCCCGTTAAACGATGCGGCAACAGTAAATTCCAGTCCATCAGGTTCCTCACCATCACCAAGGCAACACTGCAGTGTTACAAGTCTAGGCCTTGGAAAAACAAAAGACCCTAAACCCACCTTGCCAGTCGTTCTGGGTGCGCAACCCATATCAGAACTCAAGCGTTCTTTGCCAAGCAACGCGCCCGGCTCATCAGTTCCTTCATCAACACCAAGACAACCCCTCAATGATGAAACCTCTTCACCTCAATACCCAAACCACGTACCACGCGGCGTCATGTCTATGTCTCAAACATGCACAGAAAAAACGAACGCTCAAATACATGGAATATTGGACCCCTCTGCTCAGGAGCCACAGAGATAACGCAACACTCCAACCGAGATGCCGCAGCTTTAACAACGACTTGGCACCCGGAGTACACATTAAAAGGTAACGGAGACATATTGGACCATGGCAACATTGCCAAACTTGTGGCTTCACACCCAAACCTTTGCCATCTAAACACCAACAAAATTACTTCTATACAATGTATTCCTTCAAACATACTAGCCCACAAGGAAGCAACCGTGGTGGCATGGTTATCTCAATCTGTGGATAACACAATCCGCAAACATCAGAAAATCTTAGAAGATTGGGGACTACTCATAACTTTCCCAACAAAGGCTCAGGATCCAACCGTTTTTCTAAAGAAGGAACATGACCCAGTTTTGAGTCAGGTGCCACAAAGCCTTGATAAAGTTTGTAGGCACTAAGCCTTGACAAAACCCCAAGGCCTCAATCTCTCTTAAAAAATGCAATTGGTCCTCTTCAATCAATCATTCCCAACAAAGGTCAATTGTTAATCACTTCCTCTCACATCCAGACAGGCAGACGCTGCAATTTCATCAACCCTACGTCAACAAGGTGCCAGGAGGATTGGGGACGGCTTGCGCAATAGCCCCGTGTCAAGGAACAACTTGTAAGTATGGTAAGCCGATAGAAACTACATAGCCAGCGCCGGTCCACCGCACGGCCACCATTCGGGTATGCAGAGGCGAGGGTAGGTGCTGTGAGCAGCGCACTCATCGAAACCGTGAGTAACACTTAGCATATTAACTGCGACGCATGGGCGCGGTACCAATAGTTACCGCCGCCCGCGCTGGAAGAAGAAACGCATTAACCCATGAAGCTTGATTACAATCACGACTAGGTAAGCCCATATTATCTTTAATATTTTGAGCATTACAATAACATACGACAATACCAGCATGCCACGTCGCATTTAATACTTTAACGATTACCCGTGGTGCCTACGGTGACTAAACCATCTCCTGTATACTGAATACTGAGGCATGACTACATTGTGGAGAATAACGAATAATCAATAACTGATTATTGTTACGCAATATTATCGTATGATGGCACCATACTGATGACAGTAAAAACTGATTGTGTTGTTACTTTGTATATGTGCCTTTCTTTACGTCTGGTGACTACTCTAGCTACAAACAGACACAGTGGTCCACGTTACGGGACCTTCTGGTCAATAAGGCGATCTTATGCCAGAAACATTTTAACACTGTTGTGCTCTATGTTGGTCTTCATTTTCTTTTTTCTTTCTTCCTTGTTCTCTAGGTCGGACAACCAGTGATATTAGTTACAAGTAGATATCACCCTATTAGAGGGGGACCACTCACCCTACCGTGGCGTAACGAAACTTGAGGGGGCCCCCCTGCAAAGTACATAGAGGGGGGCCCCCCCGCACATCGTTGCTACAGTTCCAAGTTACTTATGTGTGACAGTTCAATGGCTGAAGTGTGCGTATGTGTGACATTGCATTGCCTTATGTGTGACACTTTATCACAAATCAAAGTAGCTGTGCCTGTGTAATAATGTTCATTTCAGAATGTCCTGAGCAACCCTGAAAAAGTGGAGTGAAGGTGAATTTAGGTAAGCATGTGCTTGTTTCCTGCAAAAGGGACATAGCATGGTGAGTGTTGCATGCGTCCCAGGCTAACTTATAAAAATATAAGAAAATAACCCAAATAGCAGGCTGGCTACACTGGGATTTTGCCAGGGTACAGCTGTCTGTAGCAAGCACTGGTGTCACCATGTGCTGAGTTCAGCCACACGCTGCAGTAAAGAAAACACAGCAAGGCTGAGCATGTAACAGCTAAGGGATGGTACGACCAGGACATTAGGCTTTAAACCAGTGCTTCCTTTTTTGTATCCACCTACTAGCATCTCTCATTTACAAACAAACTGGTTGTGTTAATAATAAAGACTTTTTTCAGACAATGCAGTCAAATTTATAAGGCTAGCCCTATAACTGCCTTTCCACATTCTGACTCCTTTTCCACCATATACTGGATGTCATCCACCACCATCCATATCTGGACTCCCCATACCCTTCCTCCTCCAGCGAGTCCGTATCCTCATGCCCAGTGTGTCTGCCGTTCAGAGCTGGTGCTTTGGTGTGGGAGTCTGTGCTTTTGTCGCATGAACAAAGTAAATAAACTGTTGAATTTTGCCTCTACAAAGTTGATTGGGGGAGACATAGCCAGTGGGACAGAAAAAAAGCAGAAGCTCTCCACGAGGGTCCACAGATCCTACCTTGTGAGTCATTTCTATGCCTGATCCTTTTTCTATCGTTTCTTGTCGCCTCAATGAACACATTCAACAAAATGGTGATCAAAATCTAGCAATAATTGGGGTACAGTGGTCCCATCACAGGCTTTTGTCCCAGTGCCACAGCACCTGCTGCACTCCCCCTCCACTTTCGGCAAGCTCCCACATTGCCCCAGTCCAGGAAGGACCTCAAGACCTGGCTCTTCGGATGACCCCAGCACTCAACTTAGCTGCCCCCCTCCTCCCCAATGCCTTGAGACCCTCACAGGTGAGTAGCTGCGCTTTACCAACCCTGATTGATTGATTGATTTTCGATACATCCGGTCCCTCCTGCACAACCCAATGGTACTGGCCCGAGGCCTGGTTGTGTGCGATACAAGTTTTATTTGGCAATACCAAGAGAAGCCGCACCCCCTGATCTTGAAAACCTTAACCCCCTCCAGTCCAGATATCACTTAATTCCTGTCCATTTCACAGGCACGCTCTTTGACTCACCCTCATATGCAAAAAAACTATTTGAAAGATTCAGCAAAACAACTAGGAGTCTCCCTCAAAACTAGATAGCCCAGAATTGTTTGTTGTGTTTGTGACATGGTTTATTACATGAATGTATTTTGTGGTGTCCCCCTCTGCCACACCCGCAGTACTTTACAGGATGTATCTAATACACGCCACGAACACTGAGCAGTCTCGGTGTTATCGGCCCGATGAGGATCAGTGGCACAGACAGCCCTGCCGACATTTGAGCCTGTGTCTTGTGCATTTGATCAAAAATATCCACAGAAGGCATTGTAGTGTAGCTCCTATTTCCCTAATAGGCTCTGCGCATTGGAATAATATATCCTATAGGTTTGACATAGGACTAAGGTCGGTATGTCCCTATCGAGTATATTAAACTTAATTACTTGTGCCAGCTAGCTCAGAGGCCACTAGAAACTCCTTGACAACAAGAAGGGAGTAGTTTCTGGCAGCCGCAAAACATGACCAATATGTTTTCCTTTTAGAATCAGAACGTGTCCCAGAGTCGTGGAAACACTAGATAACTATTTCACTCAGCTCAGTCGTGCATGCTTAGTTTTCCTCAGAGTTACACAGAAATAATAGACGGGCGTTTTCAATAAAAGGTTTATTGAACAGTCTTGTTTCTGGTGTAAGTATAATGTGCTGTTACGATCACAAGACAGTATGCGAGATAAATAATGTACAGGGTGAGCAGTAGAAATAAATAATACTGCGATAGCATTATCTTTTAGTACAAATGCTGTTACATAAATAACACAGACTAAAAATGCGAGTACTCATACGATGCGGTGCTAAGCTAGTTCTACCCCAGTGTACCTAACCTAAGTGTAGGAAGAGGGAAGAAGTAGGTGAAGTATTCCTTACTATGGTATACTAAGAGTATGTTAAGTCTACTATGCCTAGTATGCCAAGAGTCCCTCTAGGTTCTTATCAGCTCCATACCTGAAGAATGAGAGAGGTAGGAATCTCTTTGCCAGACTCGAACTCCAACACCCCGCAAGGGAAGTCAGATCACTGGAAGCTGGACTCTCTGCGTGCAGGGATGACAGCGTCTTCTCAGTGCGTCAGGCCGGGATACGGGCTCCTCTGAAGTCGAGGTCTCCTCTGGTTTACAGGGGCTAGGGAAGGTATATTTATACCTGAGAGTACCTTAGGAATGTTAGCATTGACGTGAGTCGGACAGCGAAAGACGTCATGAATGAACCCCTAAGGAATAATGGTTCATGCATAATAGATGAGGCCTTGAAGAAATCAATAGTCCTGAGCTAGGGAAACTCCCGCAGCCTAAGGGTCTGTTCTTCATGAACTCGTTGTGACGTTAGGGTGGACGGATGTCAGAGACCATGCCTGTATTTGGAGTGCACGGTTTAATGCCTAAATAAGGCCTGGGATTCTATGCCTATATAAGGGCAGGGCGAATTGTGCCTATATAAGGACATGATATTGGAAAGCCCGTTTATGGACACCCTAAGGAGAATACAACACCCACTCCTCTTTCGTGTATACGATAATACATAAATGCTAAACATTTAAAATGCTAAACATAAAAATGGAGTACCGCATATTTCTAAAATATTTCATAAAACCATTTTAAAAAAGGCATTTAAAAAACCAAACATATTAGAATGCAAAAAGGTACTGTACATTCGAAGCATTGCTTATCATTTCAGGCATAAAATTCGAAAATAAATGCAAATGGAATGAAGTAAGCAGTAATATTTACATTTGACAAAAAAATGATCGATAAGTTTGTTCATAAATCAAAGTCATTTCATGTCAGCAAAATCAATGAACTGTTGTAGACACACAAGATGACTAAATGTCTTTGGAAGGAACGCTAAGTCTGTACTATAAGGCTAGTTTTACTTTAAGCAGATTGAAGTTCCATTTTCCTTCGAAAAAATGGGAAAAAGTTCAATTTTTGGTAGAGTTCCAAGTTTTTGAAAAAATGAAGGCCAAATTGTTGCTGTATTTTTGGAACACTGTATGCTGAATCAGAGTCAGTTTACGGGTCTGGTGTAAACATTAGATCATCTATTTCTATAGACAAAACATCATCCACTGTTGTTGGTGTGAGTTGGAACACCTCGTGAAGCAGGTTAATCGCACAGAGATGTGAAACATTGCTTTCAATTGTCGCAATGTTCGCGTCCGTTGTTACCTGTGTGCCTGTAGTTCTTTCTCGTACCTCAGCAGCAGCCGGAAGCGTCTGTGAGATCTCAATGAATGCTGTCATCAGGATAGGAAGCCGCTGGGGACAACACATAGCATGGGCCGTTATCTGGTCCAGCAGAGTATCGACGTCCGTTGGCGCATCCGATGGAAATGTTAGACAGGTGTCCAACACGCATTCTACACCGCATAGCAGGCATCGTAGAACAGGTAAGATGCAATCTTGCCAGATTGGTCTAAAGGACAGGAACCATGTGGTATTAAGGTCCCGTAGACGATTTATGCCCAAAAGCTGTACTATTTGCTCACGGCACTTTCGTTCAAGGAGAGCTTTCTCCATGTCGCTCGGAGTGATGTCGGCGAATTGGCTGGCCATAGCGAAATAGCAGGAAGAGAAATAGAATTCCGGCAACGAGTGCTAGAATTAATGGTATGCCACCAAACACCGAATGTGCAAAGTTCGGGATGATTCCGAGTATTGCCTGGAAAGGTGCTAACAGACCCGAGCAGATGCCCTTAAATACATGTACAATTCCTGTTGTATCAGACATGTTGAAAATTCGTCCTATCATTTCCACGAAATGTATAGGGCAGTTTGTACGTATTAAAGTCTGTATCTCAGCCGAAGTCCTTGCAATTTGCAGATCATAGGTTTCTTTGGCCGAGGTTAAAGGCACTGTTTGTTGTAAAAGCATGGCTTTCATTCTGCTTAAAGTATCAAATCTTATAAAAGAGACATTCAGCGAAGGCCACAAAGGCGACTCCCTGACTGTGTCTATTGGGGCAAACAATACTTGCATACAGCAAGTGACCCTGGAGTTGACCGTTACTAGATATGGGATGCCTGGCAGCATGCCACAGCAACTCTGATCATTCAACATGAGGTAACTCCCATTAGAAAGTTGTCCGAACGTTGGATTAATCACAGCAGCTGGTGTACCCTGCTGATGGCAAGACAAATTTGCCACAGAACCATTACAAGCCCCGTGTAAGGAAATGTCCTGACATATAAGTGGACCGCTGAGTGCACGTTTACAGTTTTTACCGCTTAAAAACACTTCACGATCCCCGCTCCAACATCTATATGTATACGGTAAAGCCCAAGATGTCTTAATGTATTCCTTACCCAACCTTTCATATTTGCCTGCTTGCATTTGTCTGAGGCAATACTGAAACTGAAAAGTAGTCACAGGTAGTGTAATTTTGCCATGAATAAGCCATTCTGTAGCTGGTTTTTCTGCCACTGTGAATGGTAACTTTTCCAGTTTTTCAATGCTCAGCACTGTATATTTTGCTCCTCTCTGTGCCATTTCGATCTGTTTATCAGTTAGATTGTATTCTGCAAACAGAGCCGTTGTGTTGATGAAACGCCAGGGCACATAGCCCGCTCGCAATGATTGCAGCGTCCAGCTTAATAACATAATAGAACGTATTTGAGATTGGCCTTGTTGTAACATCGCCAAATCTTGTTCTAGAATGTCGATAGCAGAGGATACAATGCCGTCCAATGAATATATTCTGGAGGACAAAGTTGTTAACCCATTGTCGACCACAGAGAGTGTTTTCTCTAAATTAATACGATCAAGTTCACGTATTCGTTCTGCGGCCTCCATCTGTGACACCTTCCAAGCTTCATTATAAGCAGCATAAATGCCGGCATATATGAAACGTTTTTGACGCGGTTTTCTTGGTCCAAGCAAGAAATCCCTAAGATCTGCGTCTTTTGCAAGTAAGGATAAGTGTTGTTTTACATCCTGTAGTGTAGAGGTATGCAGCCAATCGAGGCATAACTTCCCTACACTGTATGTTGTTACTACCCCTGGATGTTGTCTTTGGACGTATCTTGGGTCTGGCCTATGAATAGTAAAGCCCTGAGTTTTATTCAGGAATCTTTCCTGACAGTTATTCGTGTCTGTGGGCCAGATCAACCATTTTTTCCAATCAGGATTAGATCTGTTGAGTTGTAGTATATTGTCGACTGTCACCACTGCCTGTGTTACATTATTTTTTGCAGGAGTTGGTACACAAGGTGTGTTCATCTCTTTGATCTTGGCTAATCCAAGACAAGATGTTTGTTGGATAGTTT
The DNA here is from genome assembly GCA_963921515.1 of Calotriton arnoldi. NCBI lineage: Eukaryota > Metazoa > Chordata > Amphibia > Caudata > Salamandridae > Calotriton > Calotriton arnoldi. Next base: position 2,572,379 of record CAWUFW010001362.1, read on the forward strand.
CATTCAAAAACATTATTTGTTTAGGGATGATGCAGGCTCTAAATAAAGCTTCTATCCCCTGTACTTGCCATTCTTTAGTACCCCACAACGTTTTTGTGTCTATTGTGTCTTTCCAAAAGTCGAAACCCTGTCTAGACAGTTGGGCATTGAATAATACAGAATAAATCTGTTTTGTATTTGTTAACATAATTTTCAGGCCTGTTTTGTTTATATTTTTATAGTAAAATATTTCTGGATCAGATGTATTGTAACCTGAAAAGTATGGAAATTTACTGGCAAATGTTTTTGAACAACCTTTAGGTGGTGTAGGACAATGTTCCCATTGGTTAAACATAAACACATTTCTTGGATATGCAGATTTATGCAAAAAATGATGACCATAGTGATTATAACAATACAGTTCTTCAAAGTCTGATGAACCCTCTAAATATTCATTTTTAGAAAATGCAGCAGATCTTTCTAGGTCAAACATAATATCAGTCACAGTCTCAAAGTCCCAATCATCAGAATAGGTACTGTACGTGATTAGATCACTTAGTGAAATTTTAAACAAATGTGGAATGTTCAATTCTTCTGTCGGACCGAATATATCAAAATCTGTTTTGTCCCACACTATACCATCGTGTATAGGAACAGCTGTGATGTTCACTGATGAAAAGTCTCTTGCTTCACGATGGGAAGATTTATGAGGTTTCAAAAGTACGTTTACGTCTTTTCCTTCAGTGTTCACATGGATGTATCTGCCACTTATAGCACGCTTACTGTTGTTACCAAAGCTAGCCAGAGCAGGAAAACAAAAAGTCCAGATGTAATCCAGAGTTCAATCCATGGAGAAACCAAATAAGTCTTTTTCAGAAAGTGAAGAAAGTCTTGTACTTGCTGCTTGTATTTCAATGACACTGGCGTTGTTTCAGGTTCACTTGGATCTTCTGAGAACGTATCAAAGTTAATGAAGTAGCCAGAAGCAGTTCTGTCAATTGTTTGAATTGCATCAGGATTTGTAGAAATCACCGGAACCAGTTCATCACTTGTTACGTTGGTGTATACAGGTGTATTTGGATGAACTGTTACTTGTTCTTCAAGAGGTATGAGTTCCATAGCGTTGTTGCATAGTCCTTCATTTTGTTTCAGCTGAATTCTCGATTGTTATCTGTCTTTCAGTATGAACCTCTTGGATAGTAGCGAGAGGAGTGCGTTTGCTACTAGGTCGGAGTCCACGAGGCCTACTATTTAGTATTGGCCACATACTGTGGTTTGATCAGGTCGATGGACACAAATCTTTTCTCCTTTCTTCCAGCAAGGGGAGGCAGTAGTACTGTTCTTGTTCCTTGAACTGCTAGGACAGGTACTGGTTGTCTGTAAGAAGGTCCAAATTCCTTCTTGTCCGTAATTTTTTCTCTGACTAGATCCCCAACTTTTGGAATCCAGACAGGCCTTGCTGGGACAGCCGGTTGATCCCCAGTGGTGGTTGACTGTAGGAATACGTTGCTTTGTTTTGTTCTTAATTTGTTTAAGTCCTGTAAAACAGCCAAACGATCTTTGATATCAAAGGGTTTATTTCCACCACTGTGCCTACGTTTTCTAAGTCTGGTACCCACATTCTTGTCCCAAATAGGACCTCATATGGAGTGACCCCCCTTAGAGAACTTCTTGGCAGATTGTTCATTGCGCGCTGAACGCCACTAAGGTGTTTGACCCACCCGTCACCCGAACCTAATACTCTAGCTGTTATAGACTGCTTTATGTCCCGGTTTTTCCTCTCCACAACCGAATTTCCCTCAGGATGGAATGGAGAGGAGTACCGCAATGCAACGCCCAGACTGGCCATGGCGTCTTTGTAAGCCCGAGAGCTAAACGCAGGACCCTGGTCAGAATGTAGCGTGCCTATTGCGTATATGCCGATAAAGACTCGCAAATCTTTTATAACAGTTCGAGCGTCAGCTGAGCACTGAGGCCATAACCATAGGAACCTAGAGCATGAATCCACTGCTACCATGATATATTTATAATTACCGTCCCTGTGTAAGGGACCGCAGTGGTCAAGGTAAACACAAGCTAATGGTTTATCTGAAATTAACTGGGGTGTCTGCGCAGGACGTTTCACTGTGGAAACTTTCATCTGTTGGCATATATCACATTCTAAAACATAGTTCTTTGTTTGTTTTCTAATGCCAGGCCACCAATATCTTTGCTTGAGTAAAGATATTGTTGCAGAAACACCTGCATGGGCAGAAGCTATCCCTTCGTGTGCTGCTAGGATTAGTCCTAATCTACGTTCCTTGTTTGGTATTACCCTATACCCCACTCCAGGGATTCGAGCAAAAGGAATGTTGTTCGCATCAATTACATAAGAGTACTTGAGTGGAAACTTTTTTGGTAACGCTGCACTGCTGCCTTTGCTTGAAGTATTGACAGCTAACATTATCTCACCGTCTATTTTTGTTTTTGAACGAGTGATCGCAGCTACGGAAGCCGTTTGCACAGCCCCCTTTGCGGCTTCATCAGCCAATGAATTCCCTGCAACGTGAACGCCATCACGTTGATGACTCAGTGTGTGGATCACGTGAGCCTTTGGTAGTTCGTTTTTCAACTGAACTACTTGTTCCCAAAGCAATTTGTGCTTTATTGTGCCACCTTTCGCATCTTTGAAACCATTTTCAAGCCAGTTTTGTATATATTCATTATACGACTGCACACAGTAAAATGAATCGCACACGATTAGTGTGGGGAATTCTCGATCTGTACTTTCAAGTGCCAGTTTGAATGCTTGTAGTTCAGCTCGCTGAGCTGTACAATCTCCTAAAGACTGCGTTTTAGTGACCATAGGTCTGAAGATGCCATTTCGCATGCAACCTTTAACGATAGCACACGCTGCACTGTAAGCTTGCTTACCCCTATTGCGGGTTGTGCGGATCCGTCAGTATAAATTATGAATTCGTACTGATCGAGAGGCAGAATTTCAGTGGGCAGGGGACATTCATGTTCGTACTGCAGGAAGGCTTGTGTTTTTAAATCTGGATCAAAAACATATTCAACATCTGTTGCAGCAAGAGAATTAACCCATTGTATCCATCTTAGATGCAATGCCTTAGCATTTGGAATGCTTGCTTTTGTAACCGCTTCTAAAGCAGGTACTGGGGTTACGATAATAATGCGTTTCCCTTGGGCTAAGGCTCTTTCTTTTGCTACAGAGGTTTGAACTGCTGTTAGAATTTTTTCAGTAGAACTGAAGCGCATTTCCGCTTGTGTGTACAAGTGTGATTTATACGCTATTGGTATTTTTTCACCCTCATTGAAAGTTAAGTAGGTGAATCCGCATTGACCCGAAATGATCCGGATCACCAAATTTCGTTCACTTACGCGTGTTTGTAAGTGATTTGTTGCTAACATGTTAGCCTGGAGTGAACGCAAAATTTCTGTGTGTTCCTGTGTCCAGTTTTTGATTGAAAAATCAGGTTTGATAAATGCGTAGAGAGGTTTAACCCTTTCTGCATAGTTTATAATGTATGTTCTCCCAAAATTTAAGAAACCCAGGATTGATTGTAAGTTTTTAGCGTTTTTGGAGGTTGGAGCAGCGCACACTTTTCTAAAAAGTTAGCTGCCAAGCTCTTGCCTTCACTTGAAAGCTCATATCCTAGAAATAGGACATTGAGATGGGCAATTCTGGACTTTTTAAAGTTGAATTTGTAACCCTCAGAGGCGAATCCCAGTATAATGGTGCTCACCCTGTTCAAGTGTTTTACTAGGTCATCGTCTGTCAGATATATGTCATCGACATAGGACAATGCCTCATTGTCATAAATTTGTAGTAACTCCATTACCCTCGCTGAGAATAAACCTGGGCTATTCTTGAACCCTTGTGGGAGTCGACAAAAGTGACGCTGGGTCCCCATTATGGAGAATGCTGTTAAGTACCTGCTTTCAGGTGCTATGTTTTGACAAAAGAAACCATTTGAGATGTCTAATGTTGTTTTATATTTTTTACGCACAATGTTATTTATTAATGCTGTGCTATGTGCATTTTGCACTGCAAAAGTTTTAGAACAAGTGTTTAGATGTCTGTAATCCAAAACTAGACGATATGTTTTGTCTGGTTTGGAGACAGGAAACAAAGGATTGTTCATTGAGGAGGTGCATGTTTCAATCACCCCTTGGTATTCAAGTTGATCTAAGATCTCCCTGACCTGTTTTTTAGCTTCTTGCTTAATAGGATACTGCCATTGTGCAGTTGGTTCATGTTTCAGATGTGTTTTATGGTGAGGTGAATCTTCATCCCATCCTACATGATTTTTATATAATGCTGGGGCCTGGGCCACTGCCCATTTCCTGGCATATGTATATCTTAGATGCATTGGTATATGGTTGGAGAAGGCAGGCATAATTATGTCCTCGCTGTGTGGGCACTCCCTGACAAATTGTGGTGGCCAGTCCTTTTCTGCTAGAAGTATGTCATAGCCCTTTGATAGTTTTTCCCAAAAAGTGCTTTCACCTGTCTAGGTTTGTCTCCCTCCATCCGGAGTGTTATGTCATATAACTTTTGTGGAGTACTAACCCTGGTGTCTACAGTCTCAACTGTGATGTACTCATTCAAGTCCACTATCTCCAGAAGTTCCCTCAGGTTCTGGCGAACTATTGTGACTTCTGCTGCACTGTCCAGCATGGTCTGAGCCCATTCTCCATTCTTGAGTTGCGTTCTCAGTATTCTCGGCATGTCTTATTTTTAGACCTGCTACTTTCTTTTTGGAGAATTGAGGTTTTACTTTAGTTTTTGGAGCGTGTTTGTCGTCTTTCGATGTCACGCATTCTTCTCTGTGTTCCGTCCGTCCTCTTCTTTCCGAAGTCTGTGGTGAGATCTGAAAGGGACGAGAGGAACGTGTATCAGTATCATGATACCTATCAGGTTTTCTTAAATTATCCCTATTCCTGAGGTTATACCTCCTTTCAGAGGGCTCCTGTTGAGGAGACCTACCTCGGGATTGAGAACGTTTCTCGTTTGATTTTTGTTTAGTAGACTCCCACTTCTTTTTAGAAGATGTAGGAGTTTGTTTTATTGAGTCCTTCTCAGGACTTTCAGATAGTTTTGGTTTCAGTGGTCTTCCACCCAAACTATCTCTGCCTAATTCTGCATAAGATTGTTCTATAATTCTGGGTAGCTCAGTTTGATGTTCTGTAACATCGAATTCCCTCAATTTTTGGCGGATTGCCACTGCTGCTGCCTCCCTTTAATATTAGATAATATTATTGTTGAGACCTGCTCGAAATTTTTCAGTAACTTCATACCTAAATTTAGAGCAGGCTCTGCCCCATATTCATTTTGAATTTGTTTTAGGACATCAGGTATTACCGCAATTGACGGAACACCATGTGTTTTAGTATAGATGGCAGCAAAGACTGAGCCCCAAGTGGTGCAGTCTTCCAGTTGTGGTGTTATCCCCATCGGTAAACTGATTGTTAGGATTCTGTGCTTCTCATGCGTGCTAGTATTTGGAAATACTGCTTCGATTTGAGTAATTTTTTGAGCTATCCAAAACGGAATTTGCTCACTTTTTGTGGGCATTTTACCCATGACTGAATATAGAGTCTGTGGTGTAATTTTTAGTTTTTTTCCCTGTTGGGGAGTTGGATTTGGATATGTCAATGGTGGTCGGACTGTAAAAGTCCGCATGACCTATTGGACCAATTGTCTGTAAATTTTTATTAACTCTTTTATTTGAGTATATAATTCCTCATCTGTCATTATATCCAGTTCAGGATGAGGTGTGTAGCCGGCTAAAATCGGCCATGTTGCTCCTGGTCTACCTAGTGGACCGAGCCTGGTAATGTTTTTTTGATGTTTTAGGGCGCCTTTAAACCAGAGCTGATGCTCTTGGTATGTTAATGGAATTTCAATATCCTCGAAAGGAATGTATTCCTCTGGTGGATCATCTTCTTTGTAGAAGTGAAATGTTTGTGATGTTGGATTGCATTCCGGAAGTAGTACCCATGAATAGAATACCTCTGTCTGAAATGATTCATGTGCCTCTATCACGAAAACTGCTCTACCTCCTCTTGGCGATAGGCCATGTTTTATAAGTTTTAGAGTTATGGCTCTTCTTAAGTTTTGAGGGATGTGTATAACACCCTCCTCAGTTTCATTTAAACCTGTAAGGTTAAAAACTACTGCTTGGGCTGGATCAGCCGCAGTTCCACCGTTTTCGGTGTCATTGTTACCGTCAGGCATTTTGTTTTTTGAAAAATGTAGAACAAGTTTCAAGGAAACAAAGATAAGGTGCACAATATTTTGGAACACTGTATCCTTCAACGTTGAGCAAACCAAGTAGCTAATATATAGGGTGCTTCCCTATGTAGCCTTGGCGGATACCTAACCCTGCCCACTCCAGACGTCTTTTGGAGTATATGGGTAGGGGTCTTTGAGAGAAAATAGCACGGCTGAGTTACTCAGTATCTAAAGTTGAATTACTGCCTAACCAAACCGTTGGGCGCCATGTAGTGTAGCTCCTATTTCCCTAATAGGCTCTGCGCATTGGAATAATATATCCTATAGGTTTGACATAGGACTAAGGTCGGTATGTCCCTATCGAGTATATTAAACTTAATTACTTGTGCCAGCTTGCTCAGAGGCCACTAGAAACTCCTTGACAACAAGAAGGGAGTAGTTTCTGGCAGCCGCAAAACATGACCAATATGTTTTCCTTTTAGAATCAGAACGTGTCCCAGAGTCGTGGAAACACTAGATAACTATTTCACTCAGCTCAGTCGTGCATGCTTAGTTTTCCTCAGAGTTACACAGAAATAATAGACGGGCGTTTTCAATAAAAGGTTTATTGAACAGTCTTGTTTCTGGTGTAAGTATAATGTGCTGTTACGATCACAAGACAGTATGCGAGATAAATAATGTACAGGGTGAGCAGTAGAAATAAATAATACTGCGATAGCATTATCTTTTAGTACAAATGCTGTTACATAAATAACACAGACTAAAAATGCGAGTACTCATACGATGCGGTGCTAAGCTAGTTCTACCCCAGTGTACCTAACCTAAGTGTAGGAAGAGGGAAGAAGTAGGTGAAGTATTCCTTACTATGGTATACTAAGAGTATGTTAAGTCTAGTATGCCTAGTATGCCAAGAGTCCCTCTAGGTTCTTATCAGCTCCATACCTGAAGAATGAGAGAGGTTGGAATCTCTTTGCCAGACTCGAACTCCAACACCCCGCAAGGGAAGTCAGATCACTGGAAGCTGGGCTCTCTGCGTGCAGGGAATGGCAGCGTCTTCTCAGTGCGTCAGGCCGGGATACGGGCTCCTCTGAAGTCGAGGTCTCCTCTGGTTTACAGGGCTAGGGAAGGTATATTTATACCTGAGAGTACCTTAGGAATGTTAGCATTGACGTGAGTTGGACAACGAAAGACGTCATGAATGAACCCCTAAGGAATAATGGTTCATGCATAATAGATGAGGCCTTGAAGAAATCAATAGTCCTGAGCTAGGGAAACTCCCGCAGCCTAAGGGTCTGTTCTTCATGAACTCGTTGTGACGTTAGGGTGGACGGATGTCAGAGACCATGCCTGTATTTGGAGTGCACGGTTTAATGCCTAAATAAGGCCTGGGATTCTATGCCTATATAAGGGCAGGGCGAATTGTGCCTATATAAGGACATGATATTTGGAAAGCCTGTTATGGACACCCTAAGGAGAATACAACAGCATGCGAGGCCCTGCATCCCCACACTCCCGCTACCCCACAAACACCAAATTGAAGTTTACGGATACATTTTGCAGAATCTTTTTGTTTTCTCAAAGTCCCAAGTTCCCAAACTCGATTGGTTGTTCTGCTAGTGCTGGGTGACCTTCGTTCATCTGACAGCCTTTTCCAGATTTTTAAGGGTGATAGTCTTTTTTATGGGTGGATAAAGGACATTTAACTTTTCACCGAACACTAATTATTGGCCATCCCATGAATATTTGCCAGTTACCTTTTCAGGAACGTTTCACATATGAAAACAAAAAATGTTCATTATAAAAAGTTGTGTAATATTGTAGGGGTGGCTGTTTTGGATGGGGGTGAGAAGCTGTGAAGTGCTTCTTTTGCAAATTACTCTTAATTCCTGAGAAAACTATAATTATTACTGTTAGCACCAATTGTATTTGTAGGTCGGTTTTCAAGTTAAAATCAGAACATTTTGTCCACCAATTAAGTTGCTTAAGGGAAAATTTATCCACATGCAATTCACCTTCATTTTCAGTTTCAACTACTACTTTCAAAGAAATGCGTCCAGTTTGTGGATAAAAATGACACCATTAAACGTTAATGAAAACAAGAACCTTCTAGAAGGGCATGTTTGCCAATAATCTGCATCTATGTAAGACTTTGCTCATGTAATAAAAAATGCGCTACCTCTGCTCTGATGTGCCTGATTAAAACATCAGCGAATTCTGTTATCCAATACTCTGTCTGCATACAAGACAATTTAGTTTCTGGCATTGACTTACTTGCAATTTTACAGTGTCTGTTCTACTGCCGCTTTTCAGCAGAGCCCATGGTGTACATGCTCCGGGGCCGCGAGAGCCAAGCTGGCTAGTTCCTGCTGCTGTCTGAGTGTGCAGGTCAGGCTGCCAATGTGTGCCCTCTGCTTAGAGTTCACCCGACCCTGGAGAAAGCCCTGAGCAGAGCTCTGGGCGCTGGTCTTGTGTGAAGCGCTTACCTTCTCACTTAAAAGCTGGCTCTCAACATGCTGCTGAGAGGGCCGTCTGTGCATCTGGTAAACATGGTGCCCGGGTGTGGCAGTGACCCTGCTGTTACATTTCTGGTCTCTCAAGGCACCACACATTACATCCCGTAAAGAGAGCGCGATTCAATCACAGCAGTACAGGAGTCCCGGGGTCCGGACGACATGTAACAAAAGGCATGCATGCTAGAAATAAAATTGTAGCAATCTGGGCCCAGAGGCAATTTCCATGACAACCTTAGTCACCTCGTCTCTGGGTCTGGCTTGTACTGCCTGGGACACATACAAATAAGTAAACAGACGAGCACTGGGTGCGCACTTGCCGAATTCACTCTAAAGCGCCTTGCCAAATGGAGAGGTGCTCAATATGCGCTATAATCTTTTTTTTTATTGCAGTGATTCGGGGACATGCCTTCAAATGCATTAGGCTAACCCATGATGCTTTGCAGGGCTGGGTCATGCTCTCGACCCAGTCAGGACCTCTCAGGCCCGCCCATGCAAGGGGGCCCCCTCGAGCTCGGGGCCCCCCGCACGGCGGGGGCTGCGGGGGTTATTGTTACGCCCCTGTCACCCTAAGATTACACGTGGGGTCGGTTTATCACCCCCTCTTTGCTTTTGGTCCTGAAGAAGCACCAAGGATCATTTTGACCAATAGGGGCGCAAAAAATGTTGACCCATTCTTTACCTCCCCATTGAAATCACATTTAGCTACATGGGGACATTGCCACCCCCATTATAGTACCACCCTAATGGGTTTTTAATCTAACAGGGGAATCCACACATTAAAATTAACTTGATAATCCCTAGCCAGTTTTAACTTCACTTCTCCACATTGATCACTCACCACCCTACTAGGACACTCTCACACTCATCAAACGGCAAGACAATTAATAGATCTCCGCTAAAGCGACCCTTCGGGGGACCCGTAGGGAACTGCAGCACCGGCCCGACGAGGTGCACCCGCCCAATGATGAAGCATGACATCCCTAGGGATGTGTGAGGGTAACAAGAAACAGTCTTGTTGGCTGTCCTTTACAGTTTAGTACCTAGAGCCTTCCTCCCTATCCCTATTAGGAACAGTGACCACCTTTTTTGTAATACTTGCCTCCACCTTAGCCAGACCTCAATCAAATTGACTAGCGTCTAAAGACCACTCCAAACCGAAGTTAAATTCTGAGGTCAAAAAGGCAAGTATTTCCCTCATTTCCTGGAACATGGCAGGATTAAAAAAAACTCCAAATGGACACATATGCCACGTCATTTCTAACCTCACGCTATATCATATGCATCCAAGAATCCTGGCGAGACAATGAAACACTCCTTGAAGGCGACTATGAGTTCTGCTCTCCGGCAACTTGATCGCATCTAAAAGGCCACGCAAAGGGAGGTCTTTCCATCTACCCAACAACTAATTTGGACTTTGTAGTCACTGAGTACCCCACAGGCCACAAAGACTTTCTATGCTTCAAGATCAAAAATTGGAATCATAATCTGATGAAGGGTAACTTATTTTTGCTAAACCTACATATTCATCCAGCATTTTCAGGCAAAAATCAAAAGGTAAATGAGCCTGCGCATTCAATATCAGGCATCAAGCACAACCAACTCACAAAAGAACCCACGGGTCCAAGGTATACGAAAATACTCGAATGTGAAACACAAAACTCCCACCAGAGAGGAAACCGACTGATCGGGGGGAGGTATCCCTTTTAAGGACGGCTCCCCTCACACACCGTTGGTGTCATGCTTCATCATAGGGGTGCCTCCTCGCGTTAGGAACCTAGTCCTAACGCGGGCTACAACCCCCTCTCTACGAGGGAGGAGCTCAGGGATGTTTTTCAATTTGAGCACATGGGTTGTACTAAAAACCCTATGTGAGCGTGGCGTGTGGATAAATGAAAAGTGCAGTGCTAGCGTGAATGTGAGATAAAACTGCCTATAGAGCTAGCTAGCAGAATTTTATTTAGCCGCCCTATGACAGGATTAAAAACAACAATAAGCTGAATGTTGAGACTGTCAAGATTCAAGACAGCTACATCAAGGGGATCAACATGTTTCGGCCATTTGTGACCTCTAAAAGTGTCTCGGCCTTCGTCAGGATCCAAGGAAAAACAGCTACTGCAACAAGTGGAAGTAAAAAGGAAAAGACGGTGGTGTATACTGAACCAGAGTTTCATGTGTTCAGTGGATCCACCGCTACAACCTGTGGTGAGACAAAAAAGAGAGACAAATGCAACTAGTGTCCGTGCTAGTTAAGTGTCACATTCAGAATAAAATCAACTCAAAAACACTGAGTGTTAAGTACAGGCTCAATTTCGACTTTTTCAAAAATGATGACAGGGCGGCACTTACCTAATTAGGTCAATATAGTTACCGCATCTATCCGGGGCTATTTTGCCAAAGGTACGTACGCTACCCCCACCTGAGAGGGAGAATAGGGGTAGTCAGTGAAAGAGAAGGATGGAAATGAGCATGATGCAACCAGGAGTAAGAATTTATAAGACAGCCAAGCGGACTAGCAGTATGCAATGGTTAGAAAAATATCTACATGTGAAATAACTATATGAAGGCAGATGTTATTTGCTTATGGTCGATATCTGCCTTATAGTGAGGCACCATAGTAGTGAAACACCGTGGGGCCTCCAACAACCGGCCGGGAAACAAACTGAAAAACCACCGGTAATCGGTCATGAGACGATACCCCTAATGGCTAGGTCAGCCCTACAGTGACAGGGGCCCGCGGTTGCACAACCATCCAAATGCTCATCTCCTTTTAAACGGAGACTTTAATCTAAATCTGTTACGAAACCCCGTTCGTAAAACTGCAGAAAAAACTGTAGACTCTCGATGGCTGATCCCCTCACAGTCAACCATGCCCCAAGGAGCAGACCCCATCGGCTGCACTCTTGTAGCCGCCCTTGAGGGTATGTTCTTGCAGGCTCTGAATGGTCATTTTTTGGACGATCAACCGTCTCACCCTACACTCTTCTCACAGAAAAGACTCCCTGTTTTAGATTACATGTTTAGCTCAATCCTGTTATTTAATACCATCATCTCATTTTCCATCATTCCACGCTGTGAGAGTGATCATAGCCTCAGAGACTGCTCATAAAAAAATCCCATCAGACCTCAAACAAACCTAAGAACCATTGAAACAACTGAAGCTCATAACTACTGGAAACAGGTTAAATGGAGCTCGGAAGTTGCCATAAGATATACCTCCTGGAAAGCATTGCTACTCGATCACTGTAGCCCCTGGTTTCACACGAATAATGACTGGGAGACCTTGTGCAAAGGCTACTGCTGCATTTGGGCAGCGGTTCATGCTCAAATTCCTTAATAAGAACTCTGAGGCCCACCCATATGCATCTTGGTTCACAAAACAACATATGACTCCAAACAGAACTCTCAAGAAAGTAAGATCACTTAAACTGGTGCCAAAGCCATCCTTGCTGGTGGACATAAATGTTTTATGTAGCTCCTATAAAATACAAATTTGGCAAAGCAAAAGAAAAGTACGAGGAAACACTTCAGATCGGACCCTTTCTGGCCTGTCGCAATAAAAACCCAAAAGTGTTTGGATTATTATCAACCGCTAACACAGAGGGTCGGAAATTGCCAAAGTAAATGGGAACAACATTACCTGAAGATTGGATCACACTTTAACTCCTTGTACAGTGATTCATCAAAATGTCTTAAGCCACAACTCAGTTACAGGAGGCAAAACCCTGAGCACAGAAGCTGAGAGGATACAACAGCCCAAATCTTCCAATATGCATCAACCTTTGCTGCCATAAGAATTGCTAAACTGATCCATAAAAGTAGAGCTGATGGAGGCCCTGGTCCCAACGGTATTCCTGCATCAGTTTAGAAACAAGACGCTGAATTTTGGTCTACATCATTGGAAAAGCTCTTTAGAACATGCATGGTCACTAAATCTATTCCAAGGCTCGCTTTTGCATCCCATTTATAAGAAGTGTGTAGTATCGTCTTGTTGTGTTATAAAGTTCCCTGTTACCTGGTTCCTAGCTGCTCAGCCAGTGTGAGTGTTCTGTGTGGAATGTTGGTGTGTGGGCCATGAGTGGAATGCTTGGGTGACTGGTGTGAGTGGTGACAGTTGGTGGAAGGGCTGAGCAGCTCCTGGTGGGGCTGCTGTACAGGATCTATCCTACATGTTTTCTACTTCAATAAATCTACTTAATCCACATCCTACCTGCGTGGACTTCATTACTACAAAGTGCCCAATGGCAGCCCCCGACAGCTACCGACTCGTGGCCCTTTTGGATCTTGAGGCCAAATCCTATGCCTCGCTTCTGCTGGAAGATCTTGACGCATTGGCAAAGTCGAAGAACCTGATACCTTCACCAAAACCGGCTTTAGACGCTTTCAGGCACTTCTGATAAACTAGAGGCCATGATGATGCTTGTAGCAAAACAAATAGGAAAAAGTGAGCTCCTTTATTGCTGGTTCATGGATTACAGTAAGTCCTTCGATCATGTAAATCGGCAATTGCTTCGGTCCAAACTCACAGCCCGGCAAATCCCAGCTCAGCTCCGCTCCAATGTCTGTAGTCTGACACGTGGGCCAGAGTAAAACTGAGAAATAAAACATCCGTCTCAAGCAACATAAAACCGGAACATGGCGTCATACAAGCATGCGTATCAGCCCCGGCTCTGTTCAATGTCTACATGTGTGACCTGGGACCTGCACGGGATGTGGCTGTCAGTCATGTGCCAAAATTGGGGAATCCACCCATAACCACACTTCTTCATGCAGATGGTGTAGTCCTTTAAGCCAAAAACGGACGGGGTTACAAAGATTAACACACTACATAAACACAGCAGCTCAAACTGAATGACAAAAAGCCTTAAAAAACAAACATTGTAATATTTGTCAGAAAAAATAAATAAATAAAGTGCTTGGTTTCGAAATAATCACTGTTTGACTAAATCTCACAAATATAAACACCTTGGGTGCTGGCTGGATGATAACGGAGGCCACATAACATATCTCAGCTCATTGAAGCCAAAAACTGCTTGGCTGCAATTTGCCTTCCAAACAATATTTAAGAACACAAACGAACCACTCTGGAACCCATGCGGAAGATAATTAATGTCAAACATATCCCTACCCTGAACCACAGCATGGAGGCATTTCAAGGGAAATTAGGTGCCTTCTTCAACAAAGCACAGGGCACAATTGTTAGGTCCTTGTTAAGCTCCCACACAACACCTCGCCAGCCCTGACCAGGCTGGAATTCAATTGAACGCTCAACCTCTTGCACAGAAAGCTAGCCTCTGGAAGTCTATGCATTCGACACGAGCCGCTAAAGCCGGATCCCTAAAGGTAATCTGGGCGGAAGTATTGCCCACAAGTAGCTCGCTGGCCCATAACCCTTGGTCAAATGCCCTCACTGAAGCTTCGGAGCTGAAAGGCGCTGCCGCTTTGTGGAATCTACATCTGCCTCTCCAGCAGTTTAAAGCACCTCGAAACAAAGAGGTCCAGATTCTTCTTTCATGACTGATTGTCTGAAGTTCATGAGAAGAAACCATGCTGACCTAGTCATCAACTGCAAAAAGTACAGATGATGGATGGAATGCAGAACAAATCAAATATTTAACCCTCAGTCACAGCTCTGGGTTTAATCCATTGTTTTTTTCCTCGCCATGCCATTCCAGTTTAGACCTGGCCATATGCAAATCAGTCTTGACCCTGCTCTCCATGGGAACAGTCGAGCCTGAACTGCCAGGCCAGGTCCTCCCCAGATTAGAAACAAGCATCCTGGGAACGGTTTCTGGGTATCACCCCTTATTTGCCAGGCTAGCTTGAATCCAGTGGCATAGCGAGCCCGGGACCCATGTCTGGCCTTACCCTTGCCACTTGGGGCGACAAATGCAAAAAGAACAGATGATGAACGGAATGCTGAACAAATCAAACATTCACCCCCAGTCACAGATCTGGGTCTAAATCCATTGTTTTTTTCCTCGCCATGCCATTCCAGTTTAGACCTGGCCATATGCAAATCAGTCTTGACCCTGCTCTCCATGGGAACAGTCCAGCCCGAACTGCCAGGCCAGGCCCTCCATGGACCAGAAATATCCTTCCAGACTTCTAGTCCTTTATTGTCCGGATATCAACTGCAGAACAAAGGACAATGTGTGTGAATAAAATGGCCAGGTTGCTAGGGGAAGGTTATCATTTTTATCTTGACTTTTTTTTTAATGAACTTCGGACGAATATTATTGCAAGGTGGCAACCCTACCCATCCTGCCGCCATCAGGTACACAAGGATTAGTAATTGTTCACTGTGTAACTCCTAGATTTTGTTTCCCGAACATGTCCGACTTAGAGTGACAGAGCTCTGTGGTCCTGTGTTTGCTACTGATGATCACTGGTGCTCGAAGCTTGGTTCTGCCTGTAGGAATCTTTATACGGGCGAGACTTATGAGGCTGCCAGGGGAAGCCTATACCCCTCCACTTTTTAATTTATAGTCCGACTAGCCTGACGCCACGAGGAATATAATGTTTTATATCTATTCATGGCAGCACAGCCAATGTTTATTCATTAAGTATCTGTTTTATTGTGGTAGAGTTCTATGACCCTAGAGCTAGTTCTGACATTTTACAGTCCCCCTAGCTCACTGGGATCTAACAAATTGTGAAATGCACTTTTATTGTAAGTGTGTGCCAGGTCCAGTATTTTATCCTTGTAGAGCACAGCACTTTACCTCTTATCATATTAGGTTTACATCAGATCCAGCACTTTACCTTCTTACTGCATAGCACTTTACACCTCTTTACATCAGCTTACATTTTAGGACTTGCTTGACCTGTTTTTCTATTTTTGAAACCCTTTAGATGAAACCAAATGCTCTTATTCACCCTCAGAAATTTCAGGCTAAAATAGTTGCATTGCTCATCAATGCTTTATGCTGAAGTTGATTCATGATATTCCTGTCCACGGCAAAAGCCACTTGCATTTTATGTTGGCATGCATACTGAGGTTCTATTCCTATACTTCTATGTCTTATTTGTACATCTTTTTAAATCATGTTGTTGCCACTTTAATGGACAATTATCTCAATAAAGTATTTTGAATCTGCATTGTGGAAGTGGCTGTTGGTGCTGATCCGGTGGGACCAAACTCCGAACCAGCAGCCGCCAAGCAGCCAGCTGCAGTGATGCTGGGTTCTGGTGCAAGGTCGGTCCTCGCATCTTGCACAGCAGGAATGGGTCCACCATGAAGTGGACTGGTGCTTGGATTGAGAGATTCCAAAGGTCCACGAACCAGTACTGTTTTGCCCAAGCGGAAGCAATCAGAATAATTCTACAAAGTTCTGCAGGACTTTGGGGAGGAGTGGTAAGGGGGGGTCAGGGGGAGAATTAAGCAAATTTCCCCAACCAAGGAATCAAACCCCCCCCCCCCTTGATTTCAGACACCACCATGTTTGCGAAGCTTTGGCATTGCAAACAGAGGAATGCAAGGTTTGCTTCATCTTTCGAAGACTAGATCCAGTTGTTTCAAGTTCATCTCCCAGTTGTGGCCGACTACATGTTTCCTGCTGACTGCATCCGCCGTTTTCGCAGGCCTTCAGCGTGGTCGATGTTGCGACTTGGCCCGCTGGGCCATAGCTGCTGTGCTTTTCTTGAAACCATTTGGATCTGGTTCCTCCTTGCTTACGAAAATAGTATAAGGTGGTCACAGTGTTCATTATGAATCTTTTTCCTTTAAAACGGGCAGGGCCGGAGAGGCGTAGCGGGCATTGGCCGTTTCCCCAGGAGGCTGGATGGGTGGGGGCCGGTTTTGCAACGGCGCTGCAATATCGGCCCCCAGTAGCAAAAGCAGCAGTGCTTCATTCTTGCACCAAAAGACCCCCCCCCCCCCCCACGGGCTGGTCTGGCAAAATTGCCAGGGCTGATTTGGGTTTCCAGTCTGGCCCTGATAACGGGCAAGAAAGCTTTCAGTGCCAATCTAACCTGTCCCACTTCCAGTAAATTTATGTGTAATTGTTGCAATTATGGTGTCCACTGGCCACTCACTGAAAGGCCTTAAGTGCGTCCCTCATCTCATCATAGAGACATCCGTTGTTAGATTTATGCACAGTTTGATTTCATACGAGTCCAGACCTCGCACATCGATTATGTTACCCTGTAAGTATCTGTTCTTGGCAGGTAGTGCTGTAGATTCACATGCTGTGCATAAGTTTGCCATCTAGTATTGGGCTCAGATGATTACAAGTTGTTTTTCTTCAAAGAAGTTGTTGGAGTCACAAGATTGTGTGACTCCTCTCTTCTGTGATACTGCGCATGGGCATTGACTCCATTGTTAGATTGTTTTGCAGCAGGTGGGTGAGCATGGAGCTGTAGTAAGTCCTAGTAATGTGATGGCCATGCAATTATTGTGAATTAGTGTAAATAAACTACGACCCACACAGGTTTACAAGGAGGATGGAGGGGCAAGTGAATCTACAGCTCTACATGCCAAGAACATATGCTTACATGGTACGTAACATAATCAGTTTTGAGGCACTTGTGCTGTCGATACACATGCTGTGTATTGACTGTAAAGCAGTCCCTATCCCAAAGTGGTGGTTATCCAGTGGTGGTAGCAGTTGTTTGAAAAAGAGTCCATAGTACTGCATGGCCAACATTGGCTTGTTGACGTGCAAGTACATCCACACAATAATGTTTTGTGAAGGTGTGCGGTGTGGACCATGTTGCTGCTTTGCAAATGTCAGCAAGAGGAATATTGCCCAAAATGCCACAGAAGCCCCTATTTTGCAAGCAGAGTGAGCTTTAGGGGTTACAGGTAAAAGTCTTTTAGCTTTAGCACAAGTTTAGATACTTTTAACTATCCATCTTTAAATTCCACTCTTGGAAATAAGATTTCCAATATGAGGTGAAAAAGCAATAAATAATTGCTTAGTTTTCCTAAAAGTTATGGTTCTGTCAATGTAGTACATTAAAGCTCGTTTGACATCTAGTGTATGTAAGGCTCTTTCTGCAACCGACTCTTGTTGTGGAAAGAAAACCGGTAACTCAATTGATTGATTAATGTGAAAGGGAGAAACTTTGGATTAGTCCGAAAGGACTAATTTGTCTGTGTAGTTGGAAGAATGGTTCGTCTAAAGTTAGTGCCTGTATCTCACTCCTAAGTGAAGGGATAGCAACTAGAAATGCAACTTTCCAAGACAAATATTGCATTTGGCAGGAATGTAGTGGTTCAAATGGAGGCCCCGTGAGTCTGGTTATTACAATATTAAGATTCCATGTTGGTGCATGTGGAACCCTAGGTGGAATGACTCTTAAGTCCTTCCATAAATGCCTTAACCATAGGTATCCTGAATAAAGACAAGTGTCTATTTTGTAAGTAAGCTGCAATGGCTGCTAGGTGTAAGCGTATTGAGGTATAGGCTAACACAGAATTTTGGAGATGCAACAAATACAAAAGGATTGTTTGTACTTGTGCATGTAGAGGGTTAACTTTTTGCTGATGGCAATATAGAACAAATCTTTTCCATTTGGCAGATTAGCATAGTCTAGTTGTAGGTTTACGCACTTGTTTAAGAATTTCCATACATCGTTGAGATAAATTCAAGTATCCAAATTCTGACTTCAGGAGCCATATTGCAAGGTTCATTTCCTAGGGATTGGGATGTCTGATTGTGCCCTGATTTAGTGTGAGGAGGTCAGGGTTGAGGGGAAGCTTCTCGTGTGGGACTAGAGAGAGTTCCAGTAGTGTGGTGAACCATGGTGGACAAGCCCCCGAGGGAGCTTCTAGAATTAGGGTAATGGAGGTCTGCCGGAGCTTCCTGACCAGTAATGGAAGTAGTGGGAGAGGTGGAAAAGTGTGGGCAAATATTCCTGACCAGTTCATCCATTGCGTTGGGATAGGAGGTGTGGGAACCTGGATGCAAAGCTTAGGCATTTTTTTCATTGTCTGGGGTTGCAAACAGGTCTGTTTGTGGGACCCCCATTTCTGAAAGTAAGGTAGAAGAACCTTTGGTTGAAGTTCCCATTCGTGTACCAGTTGCTGCGTCCTTTTCAACAGGTCTACAACTTGATTGCTTGTCCCTGGTACATGTTCTGCTAGAATCTGACTGTTGTAATGTATTACTAAGTGCCAAATGGTTTGGGCTAAGCAGGATAACTGCAGAGAGTGTGTGTCCCCCTGTTTTTGTAGATAGTACATTGTTGTCATATTGTCTGTTCGTATTAAGACAACTTTGTGTAGTAGGTGCTGTAGGAATGCTTTGAATGCTTGAAGTTCTAGGTAATTGATATGTAGAGTCCCATACACCCTGAATTGTTAGATCCTGAAGGTGAGCTCCCCTATCTACACACGAAAAAGAGGAAATCTGACAATTAACGCGTTATATTTATAATTTGGATTGATTAATTAAAAATGAAATTAGTATACACCCGTGTAAAGTGAAAAGAACAAGAATAGTGATTTACTGACTGAATAACAGTTGGAGTTTCATAGATAAGGGTATTTTTTATAAATCTCAACGTCCTGAAGAAGGTCTAGCGGACTGTGACATTAATAGACCGAAACGTCGACTACAACACCTATCTGTCAGTTGAATGGATATGGGCAATGTTTGCTTTGTATAATTTGAACAAATTGCCTTTAAAATTTCTTTTACGAAGGTGTTCACAATTGTAACTGAGAAGAACACTTGATTATTTGTGAATCCTGATTTCCGGTTATATTGTGTTGTTTGTTTTATCTGTACCCTACCAAACAGATCGATTTTTCATATATAAAAAAGAATTTTCTTTGAATATACACACCGTGTTTCTTATAATTCTTTTCTCTGATTAATTGATTGTTGTTTATTTGAAGATTTATTTATTGAATCTTTATAAATTGGATTTTGATTAAGTTGATAGTAAGTTACTAAGATAGAGCTTACTTTATATTCTCATGTAAATAATTTCTGTTTGTAATTAGGCCTACGAAAGGACCCCCGATATGTGGAAGTTTGTAAGGCCCCCATTGACCTGGCGACCTGAGTGTCCTTTTTCATATTGTCAAGCGCTGCGTCCACCTGAGGACCAAAGAGATGCTCTTTGTCAAAGGGAAGATTACGGGTTGTTTGTTGCACTTCAGGTTTGAAACCTGAGACACGCCGCCAAGCATGTCTCGTAAAAGGACACTGGTGTTTAAACCTCTGGCTGCAGTGTCCGCAGAGCCTAGTGCACATTTAATTGAATTGTTAGTGATGAGCTTTCCCTCATTAACAATTTCCAAACCCCTCTATTTATATTGTTCTGGGAGATGTTGGAGGAGATCCTCCTTTGTGTCCCAATGGGCCCCATCGTATCTAGCTAGAAGAGCCTGGCTGTTGGATTAGCAGATTGTGCTGCTATTCTTTTCCCAGAGGCATCAATACGTTTTGATTCTTTTTCTGGGGGAGGTGCATTCCCCGCTGCCTGGGCGTTTGGTCTTTTGCGATCATTGGCCACTGCTAGTGAGTCTGGTATTAATTGTCCCATGATGTATATAGGATCAAAAGGTGCAGCTTTGTACTTTTTGTCCACCATTGGTGTAATAATTTGTGCCTTGACAGGGTCTTTAAAAATGTTGTCTACGTGACACAACATTCCTTTAAGGACTGGTAAATATTGTGACCCACTTTGAGCAGTGAATAACGTTTAAAAAAGGAAGTCATCTTCCACGGGGTCTTTATGTTAAGGCGCATGATGAAAAGCTGCAGCTCTGGCTATTAAATCATGATAGGCAGAGGCATCATCTGGTGGTGATGGACGTGTGGGGTAAAGGTCTGGGTCTGTATCCCCTTGTGGCTCCATGTCATATGCATCCCAAACATCCCCAGGATGTGTCCTCTGGCATGATCTCATCCTCAATTATGGGTGAATGAGGAGACATGGCCACCCTCAGAATGTTGTGGTGATTCAGGTGGAGGAGTGGCTGGTGGATTTAGTGAGGTGGTATGGGAATATGCAAAGGGCTAGTAGTAACGCCCTTTTAAGTCAAGCCTACGTAGTGCGCATGCGCTGTCTGGAAGACCTGCTGTAGTGGAAAAGGACTTCGCTCCCACCTGCTGCCTTCCCGTTGCTTTCTTTGCTGCTTCCTAAATGGTTCACGCAGCGATACCTCACTTCCATTTTTTTGAAGAGGAGCACCGGCCGCTTACAGTTACTGTCCACTTGCATGCTTAATCTCTTTTTCGGGAGTACTTTTTTTCCTGGTACCAGCACTATGACTTCAGCGGCAGGCGCTTTGCTTTCTGCCCGTCGCTGTCAGTGAAAGTGGATTTTGTTTTAGAAGCTTATTGCAAAGCAAATTAGACCACGACAATAAATCTATACCAACACTTACCAATTGCCTTTACAGGCCGTGCAGCTGCAGCTGCTTTGCTTTCCGCCCGTCGCGGTCAGTGAAATCGCATTTTGTTTTAGAAACCTATTGCAAACTAAAGTAGCGTGCGACAATAAATCTATACCGACACTTACCAATTGCCTTTGCAAGAAGTTACTGCAGAGAAGTTAGAAAGCAATAAGAGCTCCACTACAGGCTTGTGATTCTTTTTCTATTAAGCAGACGCAAAACCACACCTACTAACTAAATTCAACTTTTCGCGGCTTCAGTGATTGGCTGTAGTTTGTGCGATGTTAATAGGGAAATGACTCACCCAGCCCACACACAAAGAATGCTTCAGTGCTGTGCTGCTCAGCCCTTTATCGTAAAGCAACCGTTCTGGTAACTTCTTTATAAAATAATGTTTATGAATCAAGAACTTTGTTACAGTCGATATCTCTTTGCTTGTGTAAGGAATGTGTACACACCCATCCAGGTTTGTATGCTGTTCTTCCTATCATGCAAAAACAACAGTTGATGGACAGAATGCAGAACAATGTCGTACATTCACCCCAGTACAGAGATCTGGGCCTAAATCCATTGTTTTTTTGCTCACCATGCCATTCCAGTTTGGACCCAGCCATATGCAAATCAGTCATGACCCTGCGCCCAATGGGAACAGTCCAGCCCGAACTGCCAGGCCAGGTCCTCCCTGGACTGGAAACAAGCATCCTAGGACCGGTTTTGGACTTTCAGCCCTCATCAGCCAGGATAGCTTGACTCCAGTGGCATGGAGAGCACGGGACCCACGTCTGGGCATACCCATCCCACTCGGGGTGACAAATGCAAAAACAACAGTTGATGGACAGAATGCAGAACAATGTCGTACATTCACCCCAGTACAGAGATCTGGGCCTAAATCCATTGTTTTTTTGCTCACCATGCCATTCCAGTTTGGACCCAGCCATATGCAAATCAGTCATGACCCTGCGCCCAATGGGAACAGTCCAGCCCGAACTGCCAGGCCAGGTCCTCCCTGGACTGGAAACAAGCATCCTAGGACCGGTTTTGGACTTTCAGCCCTCATCAGCCAGGATAGCTTGACTCCAGTGGCATGGAGAGCACGGGACCCACGTCTGGGCATACCCATCCCACTCGGGGTGACAAATGCAAAACAACAGTTGATGGACAGAATGCAGAACAATGTCATACATTCACCCCAGTACAGAGATCTGGGCCTAAATCCATTGTTTTTTTGCTCACCATGCCATTCCAGTTTGGACCCAGCCATATGCAAATCAGTCATGACCCTGCGCCCAATGGGAACAGTCCAGCCCGAACTGCCAGGCCAGGTCCTCCCTGGACTGGAAACAAGCATCCTAGGACCGGTTTTGGACTTTCAGCCCTCATCAGCCAGGATAGCTTGACTCCAGTGGAATGGAGAGCACGGGACCCACGTCTGGGCATACCCGTCCCACTCAGGGTGACAAATGCAAAAACAACAATTGATGGACAGAATGCAGAACAATGTCGTACATTCACCCCAGTACAGAGATCTGGGCCTAAATCCATCATGCACATTGACAATCTGCATGTGGGTACTTAATAATGACTGCAATGATTATATTAAAGGCCCTGTGTGTCAGCAATTGATAGTCAACAACCAGCTGCTGACCCGATATCTTCAGACATGCTGTGGTGCTATCGCACCATCTAGTGGACAAAGAAAACAAGCATTGGCATGGCATCTACTGTTACTTCACGTGGGCGCAGTGTAAGCCCACAGAGTGAATACAGCATTCCCTGCCTAGGTTCGACCTAAACTAAAGGATTTGAAGGATATCTGGAACCTACAACCCAGTAAAGACCAGAAAGAATTGTGGTGAAAGTTCCATTTGTTCACACACCATTAAAGGCACTTAATTTCGATAAGGTCGCATTAACATTCCACACAAAAAGTTCTCAAACTGCAAAACAGAGAATTCAGCATATAGGATACTCTTCCCATGCAAGAAACTACATGAAAAACCCAACCAGAATCTTGAACAAATTAATGTCATTACAAACCCAGGATACGAACTAAAAAGATGACAGCCCCCCTTGTGAAACACTACATGGACAGTTCACACATTGAGAACCAATTTAAATGGATGGCCCTAGATGTTATCCTAAAGATCCCCTAAACGGCAACACTGACCACAATTTCTTAAAGAGATAAGCTACTCTCACTCTCAGTGCAACAGCATTAATAAGGAAAAATGTCAGCGCACAAGAAAATCACCAATGAACAATTGACCGACATCAGCACCCTCAACCCCCTACCTATCCAACCAGCCATCCCACCACAACCCAAAACGCACGAACACAAAAGCTAAGAAAAAGGAGTCCACACATTTGAATGAAATATGAAGGCTGCTGTAGATTGCTTGTATGTGCTCTCTCTTTGATCCATCTGAAGTCTTGGGGGTGTGGGGGGTTGAACACTGGGCTACGTGTATCCAACAAAAAAACAAGCAAACAAAACACACACACAAGGGAAGCCACACTAACCAAAATAAAATAACACATTAAAGCAACAGACCTCAAAACACATCAATAATCAGTTTCAAACTAGCAGTACTAGTAGATGCCCAAAAACCCTCATGCCAGGGTTGGATCACACAAAAACCATCTGTAACTGGTCAATTGGATTAGCACCTGGCCAACACTCATGGCGCACAGCTATGACACTAACGTGAGCCAATTACTGTTTTCGATTTAGATTCTCTCAAAATGTGTTTTCGTATAAAAAAATTGATATAAGGGTGTATAAAACGTCGCGTTAGGTTAAAGGAGTGTGAAAAAAAGCACATAAAAAACTCATTGATTGCCAACACTTTTCGGTGAGCTGTCTGCTGCCAACATTTTACCTCAATTGTCTATTTTCACTCTTATAAAGCCCAAATCAGAGATTAACTGCATAAGTGATTTTTGTATTTATTATTTGAAAAAATACTCACCCTGTATTTCCCAAACCTCGGTGGCCATGAATAACACGATTTTTGCCAATAAATCTTTTTAAGAAGGAGCTGTATCGATTCTAAGCGCTGTACTTTGCAAGCGTCCGGTTGACACGTGCTAATGGTGCCAACCCTGCGTTGCTGGAGCGGAGGGCCTCTAGTTCAACCAACCTGGCAGGCAGAACAGGGCTCCACGGCTAACCTCACCAGTGGCAGCTTCCCAGAGCGCACAGAGTCCCTTCCCACATCTGGACTCACCCAGTGAGTGAAATGAAACAGATGTAAAATGTAGCACACAACGTGCCCTTCGAATGCACCAAGACATGTATTAGAATCCTGCTGAGAAGAGTTTTATAATAGTTCCTTTTTGTTGAATTCGAGAGGCCAACGAGGATACGCTGATGAATGAGAGAAACCCTTAAAGCCAACACGAGCAGCTGCGGCCGTGAAGCGGGCTCTGCACTGAGCAAACCCAAAAAGCTTAAATAAATAAATGAAAAGAACCTCGCAGGAAGTGTGTGCAGGAAGTGTGTGCAGGAAGCGCGGGGGCCACGAGCATCCCCACAAAGCATAGATATACAAGCATTTGCAATTCAATAGGTCTCTCATTTGGGAGGCTTAGAATAATTGCTTTTGTAAATGTAAAAAATGGGGCTGTGTTCAAACAAAGCAGGGCACCCGTGCATACAAAAGTTAAGTGCATGGCAGCCGCATGGTATTAAAAAAAAAACCGTTGTTAGATTTAATATTGGGGCAAAAAATACCCCAGCTGTAAACAACAAGCAGTGTTGTGAGGGTGCAGTATCACAGGCTGTCCTGTGGGACCTCTTTTGGCCACATATGGTCCTGCCCCCTGCAAAATGGCCGAGGAAAGGATGTGGTGCAGCAGTGAGAGCTGACAGCTGGGGATCCCGGTTCGAGTCTGCTGTCAGCCTGATTGTTTACAAGCACATGCATAGGTGTGCTAAAGCTAGAAAAGTGTCGGGAGCAAAACAGCAGTGGCCTCTGAGGGGTGGTGGGGGCCTGGAGCAGTGTTGTGGGAGGTGGGAGGCATGGGGGGGCAAGGGACCAAGCACATGAAGGGAGAAACCGCAAGCAGATGAAGCCACGGAAGTTTCATTGCACAAGTAAACAGAACACTTAAGGAGCAAAGACGCAGCCCAACCAAAAAATGAGTTCTCTCGAAGTATAAATAACCTGAACAGTAAGAACACATGTAAGAGGGCCAGTCCTCATGGGAGGATACAAATTCCAAAAGGAGGGAGTACTAAGTGTATTCACCAATGAAAAGACAGCATTTCTAAAAGACAGCAACAGGAACCAATGAAAAAGATGGGCGTTTTTTCAAGCCCATATCCTAGATACTGCATGTCTCGAAGAGACAGCATAAGCGCTGCCTAGGCGAGACGTAAAACAGCCTCCCTCTGCATAACAGTGAAAAATAATTGTAAGAGTCGAATGAAGAGATGGCAGTTTTAGGTCTCGCCTAGGCAGCGCTTATGCTGTCTCTTCGAGACATGCAGTATCTAGTTAGTTTCTGTGCCTAATGTAGTGAAGTCCCACCCACGTTTTTATGTATTTATGATGTTTAATATTGTGCAAAACAATGTTTTAGCCACTCCTAACCTTCTTTAGATAAGGGCCACTTACAGAAATACTGAGTTAATCTCAGAATTTCTGAAACACGTATGGCACATTAAGCGTGCTCCCATCAGGGTGCGCAGATATGCTCCCAGGTGTGAATAACTTATTAGTTTAGTAAAGGTTTGAGCGTATGCTCCTCTTTGCGTAATGTAGGTAATTTTAACCACACCGAAGCTATTATTTCTTTCGGTCTATTGTATCCGAAGAAGACAGTTGTCATATATTGTCTTGAAGAAAGTCTTTATTGATTACATAGTATATTCTTCATATGTAATTTTTGTATTTGTGCTCTGGAGGTGCAACAGCCGACACGTGTTTCGCCCACTCTGGTCAGTGCGACCTGGGCTTTCTCAAGGCTTTCATAATTGTACTTAGAATCAGTGAGAAAATCTCATAGGATACAGCGCATAGATCTTCAGAGCAGATAGACAAATAAATGTTGATTTTCCAGAGTCTGGTGCAGCCAAGTAAGATGAATAACTTATTAATAGTGAGATGGAAAGCACCACAAGTCTTCAACTCTAGTCCACACTTCCGGCACCACTAAGGAGTGAACTGGTGTTGCCAACCCTTTCCAAGTTAGCATATAGACAGTGTCTGTACCTCAAACAGGTCATACACAAATAACGCACAGGCATCTCAACACAACGGATCCCCCTGACCTCCCTTGTAGTATCTGATCTAATACCCCCCCCCCCCCCAACAGAAAAATCTCTCAATACCTTTCAGTAACACATGCTACGGCCACACCACTCATGCTACCACACGCCTCCATCCCTCCTCTCCCTCCAACATACTCACCTCCGACTTCAGTCTGGACTTGTGTCACCTAATGACTCGTCAGTGTCTGTTTCCCAATCACCTGTGCACCCTTCTCCCTTCTTGCCTCTCATCCTGCACTTTTCCATTCTCTCTGCCACCTCTCCTCCTTCAGTTTTTGTTGTCTCCTGCCCCTTTCTATTCTCTCACCTCTCCTCCTTTCAGTATCCTCTCCTGCTGCTTTCAATTCTGTCACATCTCCTGATCTGGCTCTTTGCCCCCCTTACCTTGCAGTTTTACCTTAGTCCCGTTCAACAGTCCCCCGAACACTTTCCCCTCTCACCACATCGTCTGTCTCCCCCTCGAACCTCTTCTACTATAGCCTCCCTTTCTTCCTCCCACATCTCTTTTCTTATTTTCACTCATGCAACTTACCTTCTCCCATCACATCTTTCTGATTCTTTCTGATGTTGCACATTACTGCACCACACAAGGCCCTGGATCGATGGATGGGGTCCAGGGGTGCAACCCTAACACTCCCAGCCAGGGCTGCTCGAGCACTGGTGGCGGAAGTTACGACAGTCTTTTTTGGCACCTCCTCCCCCATATCCTCCTTCTCCATGAATTCCCTCACTTCCACTCTACAACAATGCTCCTCATCTCTCCATAGCCTCTCTGACGCACATTTCATTTTTTGTATAGTGCTGTTCAGTTCACTCGCACTCAGTTCTGTGATCTGCATGGTATATGTTCTTTGCTGCAGGCAAATTCACCCTCCGTGCTACTTGATGATGAACGAAAACTGCAACCAGAAAATTCTGAACTCTCACTAGTAGGAACATTAATCATCAGCGTTATCTTGATATTTTTATTGTTGCCTGAAAACTACCTGATGCACAAGGAAGGTTTCTTGTTAAATACTCCACTGAAAACCCAAAAATATAAATAAAAAACAATTTATAACGCCAATAGCTTTAACATTTACAAATGCGAGACCTATTGCATTGCAAATGCTTGCAGTTGTTCCTAGGAGTTTGGAATGGAATGTCTTAGCCTCTTCAGATGATTCAGGCTTTTGAAGAATTCTACTTTTGATTCCGGGTTGAATTTGAAGTGTTTCCTGTTTTTGATCGAGCCGTTCCTGCATTACATTGAGGATTGGTTCGGGTGGACTTTTCGGACTGAATGTGTGGCATTTCGGAGCTGAATAATGTTTTTATTTCGGTGCTGGTGTGGTCAGAACTGAAGCACCGTGAACCTCATCTTCCGGAACAGAGGAGGATGTTCGGTGAACTGTCGACTCCGACTTGGAGGAAGTGGAGGCCCCGCATCTTTATGTGGGTATGTGCCATGTTTTTTTTGCAATGGCAGACCGGAAGCAGTCTTCGGATGGAACCGATTTTTTAGTTTTGGGATCGGGGACAGTTGTACTCGCGGTCCAGTGGTTTTGAGACTGGCTGAATCTTGTTCTATGTCGGAATCATGGATGGATAATGATTCCTCTCGAGCTGCTGAGGCCTCCTCGTCTTCATCTTGTTGCCCAAAGGTGATCTGAGAGTCGTCTGCCCGTTTACACTGCATTTCTTGGTGTCGGGCACGTCGTTCTCAGTGTGCCTTTTTGGACCGAAAAGATCTGCAGGCCTCACAGTTTTCCTCTCCATCGGGCAAGAGGCATAAATTGCGAACAGAATGCTGGTCGGTGCGAGAATACTTTGAGTGGCAGTTTGGACAGAAACGGAGTACGTTCCACCAGCCGTTCATTCTCCAAGTTTTTTTGGGAAGTTGAAGAGGCCCGGACAGGATTGGCCCATAGGCCGTGGAATCGAGTCAAAGACCTTGACATACAAATATGTATTTGCTGGCAACGCAAGTGCAGCAACGCCATCGAGACAATACCGTTGTTTTGAACTCCTATTTACCGAACCAAGGAAAGGTGGGGAGAATATCGAACCGGAGCGCAAGAGATCACATCCGAACCAGTAGGCGGGAAAAAAAAATGAAGTCAATGCCCATGCGCAGTATCACCAAAGGGAGGAGTCACACAATATTGTTACTCCAACAACTTCTTTGAAGAACAACTTGTAATCATCCGAGCCCAACACTAGACAGCGGACTTATGCACAGCATGTGTATCTACAACAAACATGCCTCGAACATGATTTTTTTTATCTCAACCAATCGCCGGTTTCATCTGTTCTGCTATTTGAATGTAGTGGTCCCACTTCGCAAACACTTGTTTCCATTAGTTCCCTAACCCCTCTTGGAGGGGTCTCATTCTGAGTGGTACTGTGGAATGAGAGGGATGCCCCTCTTTCTTGTGACGGGGAAGCTTTCTTTTTGTCTAATCCGGTCTGCCCCCAAAAACACACGTATCCTTCTTGATGGCCTTAATGTGTTTTTTTGTGATTTAGAGCAGTCTAGCATCATAACAGATGTATTGTCTGAGACAAGGCGTCTGAAGCGTGCTGAAATCAAGAGGATTTTTCTCTTCCTGTCCTTGTGGTAAAAATATACCCGTACCACCCGACAGCGTAAATAAGCCAGTACTGGAGTCAGACATTTTGTGAAAACTCATGGTGGCAATTTGAGACCGAAAGGCAGTGTAGTCAGTCTACCATAAACTGGAGCTACTTGCTATGACTGCAATGTATTGGCAAATGAATATATGCATCCTCCAGATCTCCTTTTTTTAAATATTTTTATTAGATTTTTAAATGCACAGAGTCAAAATACATTACACGTTATGATACTTAGGGGGCCAACCCAATTAATTAATACAACAAAAATTCATTATAATAGCCATAACATAGCAATATACAGCTCATTCTGCAAACTGGAACATCATTAATTACTCATTTCATTTTTCCAATTATAAATAGGGGCCATATTGTCCTACCAAGCTTCCTACCTCTTTTACCTCTCCTCTCATAAATTCCTTTCTCAAGATTATAAATAAACAGTAGTTTAGCTATCCATTGCTGAAAAGTAGGAGCGACCCGATCCAACCATGCTGAAGAAATACATATACGTAAAACAGCCATGGCAACGAACCAGAAATACCTCATTGGGTCTTGAAAACCAGAATTTCTCACCCCTAGCACCATTAAAGCAGGCAATAGGGAACCTCTTAGTTTCAGAGTTTGATTAATACATTTTTCTATCTCCTTAATCAAAGTCTCCAGTTGCGGACAGGTCGCAAACATATGTATCGCATCTGCTGCTAAACTTCCGCACCGGGAACATCTAATCCCCTCTTGTCCCCCATTGCGCAATTTTAGCTGGTGTAATATAGAGAGAGAAGAGAGTCTTATAGTGCTGCGCCTGGAGTCCCGCTGAGCACAAAATGGTGTTACCTAGCTCAAGGGAATCGAGAAAATCATCGGGATCAATATCAAGCTTCTCAGCCCACTTTCCCCCATGCTTATCTAGATCATCTAATTTAAGCAAATTCAATTCCGCATATATCCCCTTAATAGTGCAGTTCTCCCCTGATCGAATATTATCCATAATTCTGATTCTTCCAAAATGATATGGTCCCCCTTTTTTCCCTTTTACAAAGCTAGCTAATTGCAAATACTTAAAAAAACTCCTCCTGCTTAAGCCATACACACTTTGTAGTTCATTAAATGTTTTTAACCCATCTTGCCCCAGCAGATCCCCAATCATCCGTATTCCACACTCATCCCATTCCCTCATAATTGTATCTGCAAAAGTCCCCGGGAAGGAAGGGTTCTTATATAGCTGAGTGTAGAAGTGGATTCGCCCAAGGCCCAGACTCTTCTTAAGTGCTGTCCAGATTTTAAATGCAGCGTTTAACGTCTTAAACCTTGTCTTTTTAAAATAGCTAGGTTCGTTGAATTTCATAAAACAATTCTTAGCTTTTTTTCCTAGCAAGTATTGGTACGGATCGGAGGACTCTGTTTTAGTCCAGCAATCAACCTTGCTTCCACCCAGCAAACTAATCATATTTTGTAAAGC
Organism: Calotriton arnoldi; assembly: GCA_963921515.1. Taxonomy (NCBI): domain Eukaryota; kingdom Metazoa; phylum Chordata; class Amphibia; order Caudata; family Salamandridae; genus Calotriton; species Calotriton arnoldi. Next base: position 2,602,811 of record CAWUFW010001362.1, read on the forward strand.
CACCGCCCAATAATACAATCTGAAATCAGGGACTGCCCAGCCCCCCCTGTCTCGCGGCAAGGTCATAAATCTCAAAGCTCTTCTGGTTTTGCCATGCGCCCAGATAAACCTATTCACCATATGTTCCAGGAGCCCAAACCAATGTTTCTCAAATTCTAACGGTATAGCTCTAAACACATACAATATTTTAGGCAAGAACACCATCTTAACCACATTGCAGCGTCCCATGATCGACATATGCAGATTGTTTATACGGTCAAAGTCTTTCTTAGCCTTGTTAATAATTGGGCCAATATTTTCCCCAACTATTTTCCCCAATTCAGGCATTATATTGATACCTAAGTATATTACTGAGTCAACCACCCGTGGGTCATCAAATTGGGCCGCCTTGTTTAGAACAATTTGGGTCTTAGCCCGGTTTAGCTTGTACCCAGATATTAGGCCAAAGCTTCTGCTTCACGCTCTAAACCAATTAAAGCGGCAGCTGGGTCTGGGGTTACCACGGCAACATCATCTGCGTATGCCATTATCTTAGCATCTAGCTCGTGAAATCTAATTGGTCTAATACTATTATTAGTTTCCAGTTTCCTAATCAGGGGTCAATATATAAAGCAAACAGGAGGGGTGAACATGGGCACCCTCTGCCGTGTACCACGGTTAATTCTCATAGGTAGTGTATATCCCCCATTAACTCTCAATCGAGCCATTGGAGCTTTATACAAGGCCTGCACTTCCTTAATAAAGTCAAAACCCAAACCAAACATGTTCAGTACCTCCCAGAGGTAATCCCAGGAGACCCTATAAAAAGCTTTTTCGGCATCAAGTAAAATCAGTGCCATAGGGTCTCCTGAGATCTCAGCTGCATCAAACAGCGTGATAACCTTGCGAATATGTGCCGTAGTCCCTCGGCCGGGTATGAAGCCATGCTGATTCGGATGAACTAAGTTCCCAATTATTTTATTCAGCCGGGTTGCCAATACCTTAGAATACACTTTAACATCACTATTCATAAGTGTTATTGGCCGGTAAGAACCGGGTTCTTCCGGGGGCTTCCTCTTTTAAGAATACTATGATATCTGCCCCTCCCCATGAATCAGGAATTGAGCTCCCTGCTGAGCCTGACACATTGTTTCCAGTAGATCCGGCCCAATTGTTTCAGCAAAAACTTTATAAAACTCGACTGGAATCTGATCGGGTCCTGCTGCTTTCCCGGAGGGAAGACTTCGGAGTGCCTCCAAAGTCTCATCTAGGGTTAGTGTTCTCGCCAGTACTTCTCTATCACTAACATCTACACCTTGCAAACCTGCTGTACTCAAATAATTCTTGCTGTGCGCCTGCTTGTAGACCAATTGTTTACTCTTATCTTCGGAGTAAAGTTTTTCATAATAGAGGCGAAAAACCTCCCGAATCTCCTGCGGGTCTTCTACTAATCTCCCAGTGGTATCTAAAACCCCTCTAATCTCAGCCGCTAGACTCTTTTGCCTCAATCGCACTGCCAGAGTATGCCCAATTCTTTCATTGTACTCATAACAATGCTCTCTTCTAGTTAAAACCTTTCTGCCGCTTTAACCGTAGCTAAATCTCCCAATTCAGCTTTCGTCAGAGCTAAGTTAAATAAAATCCCATCCAAAGAGTCGTTCCTACTAACCCCCACTGCCAAATCCTCCTCTAGCTCCTTCAATCTGTTAATCAGCGCCTTCTCCCTCTGATTTTCCTTCTTTCGTCTAAATAGGCTATAGCTCATTGTTTCACCCCGAACTCCAGCCTTGAAGGTGTCCCATACGACCCCAGTGCTAGCGCTTACCCTATTAATCTCCCAAAATATCTGAATCCATTCGGTTATATGCCTTATATATTCAGGATCCTTTAATAAGCCTCTCTCGAATGTCCAAGGCCTCGCTTGCTTAGGTTTCCCCTAGATTAACTGTAAGCACTAGCAGATTATGGTCCGAGAGCAATCGGGGGTATTTCTCAATTTTACACCTAGGCGTTAGAGAATATGTGACAAAAAAATAGTCCAATCTCACCAATACCTGATGAGGCGCCGAAAATATGTACTACCCGGATCTTTAGGGTGGAGGGATACCCATACATCCCGGAGTGCGTTGTTCTGCACTAAATTAGTAAGCGCCTTATATACCCTCTTCTTTCTGCCCCTATAACCTCCCCCATTTTCCCCCAAAGACCACCCATACCATTAATATTATAGTCACCGCACATTATCACCGGGGCAGGCCAGGAGGCTAGCTCCACATCCAAGAATTCAAATAGTTCTGGATCATCTCCCGTTGAACCATAGACCGAACAGATTGTGAAAGCAACCCCATTTATCCAACCTTCAGCCAAAGCCCACCGGCCCCATTTATCCGCCGCTTTCCCCTCCTCCAGATCTCCTGATGCTATGTAATTATGATTGTTTGTAGACTGCAACACATCCAGTATTGTTAACATTCTGAATGCCTTAGGGCCTCCATTAGCTATTTTTCTTTCAGTTCATAAAAAATCTTGATTAGAAGAACAAGTTACTTACCTTCGGTAGAATTATGTTACTTACACTGTAAGCATCTGCTCTTAGCATGTAGATTCACATGCTTTGCATACTCCTACCATCTAGTGCTGGGTCCGGATGTTTGCAAGTTGTTTTTCTTCTAAGAAGTCTTTTCCAGTCACGAGGCAAAGTGACTCCTCCTTTCGGTGATAGTGCGCATGGGCATCCACTCCATTGTTAGATTGTTTTCCCGCAAGAGGGTGAGAATGGAGTTAGTGTAGTATAGAGATGTCCATGCATATATAATGTGAAAAATAAGAACTGCAGCAACCATAGGTGTACGGGGAGGGCGCATGTGAATCTACATTCACATCTGCATTCCAGCTGCGATGGCCTCGACGTTCACCACTCCTCTTAAGGGGCGGATGAAGTGGCCGCGCAGCAAAGACATAGCCTAATCCGTGCATTAGCGGCGCGGTTAGGAGGTAGAGGCTGCTGCTAAAATTTCCGCCTTTTTAAAATTGATTTAAAATTGATTTTACTGTGCTGTTTGAAAATCGTTTTTTAAAGTGCTTTTTCGTATTTGTGTATTGCTTATTTGCACAGTACTTGGGGAAGGAGCTGTGTTCAATGCTCCGGGGGGACTTTTAGGTGGGCTACCCTAACGTAGGTCAGCATTCCACCTGCGATGGCCTCGACGTTCACCACTCCTCTTAAGGGGCGGATGAAGTGGCCGCGCAGCGGGCGTGCCGCTGGGGCGCCAAAGGCGCGCCTAAGGCAAGCCCGTCTGCGCCCGTCCGCGCCCAACCGGGCCCAGGGGCCAGTACCCCTGGACCTCTAATAAGAGGTAAGCTCTCCTACACTTCTAATCAATTGCTTCATCTTAGAGAGTCGGTACCCCCTAAATGTAGGCACTCTATGATTCCAGATAACAGTTATAATAAATGCTCATACTGCTCTTTTATACTTAGAACCTCATTCAAGCCCATCGTCAAAGACTCCCCAAATGTGGAAAGGTCTCTTAGAATGTCCCTTCTGAACTGCCGCTCATTACCTAAACATTCCACTGAACTCCGTCTACTGCTGGAGGATAATGAGCTTGATGCCTTGTTTCTCACTGAAACCTGGCTCTCCAGCACTGCTGACCCAGCGGTAGTTCAAACCCTGCCCCCGGGATATTTAATTCAGAGACAAGATCGTGAGCTAGGCAGAGGCGGGGGTCTAGCTATCATCTATAAAGATGATTTTAGCTGTCAAATTACAGCTAGCCTGATCCCTGATTGTGAGAGCAGTTTTTTGCTCTTGGCTTTTCCCCTACTTGTACCTTCTCTGGCGTTCTTATTTATCGGCCGCCGGATCAATTGGCCACTTTAGTAGGGAGCTTCCAGAAATTATAGCCAAATCAGTGAGCTCCTCCTCTAATTTTTCATTATTCGGTGATCTTAATATCCATTTTGACTTGGCATCTTCCCCTGACGCTGAGGCTGTTACTGACAATTTGGATGCTTTAGCCCTGAAGCAAAAAGTATCCGGTTCCACTCACCATAAAGGACACCTCCTTGACCCGCTCTTCTCTAATATTGATAGCCTTACAGTGGAAAAACCCATTCCCATTCCTTGGTCAGACCATTATGTGGTTCCCTTTGTTTGGAACCCACAGGAGGGTGGACAGCCACGGGAAAGGGTAAAATCCTGGAACCGGAATTGGTCTAAACTTTCTATGGAGGCCTGGGCGTCTACTCTTGACAATATGAGACCTGTGCTTGGTATTGACCCTGAATCCAACAACATTAAAGTTAAACAATGGCTCGAGTTGTCATTAGATACTTTAGTCCCTAAAAACTGGATTTCCAGCAAAAAGTTGGGCACGGCGCAGCATGGTACTCTCCCAAACTTAGAGAGCTGAAACAGTTATGTAGCTGTCTTGAGAGAAGTTGGAGAAAGGATTTCTCCACTTCTGAGAAAATCAAATATAGAGACGCCGTTAAGGCTTATAAGGCAGAAATTAGAACTGCACAATCTGGCTATTACGAAAAGAAAATTATCTTAGCCTCTAACTCCCCCGTGAAATTTTTAAAATAACAAAATCACTCTTGCAACCTCCTGAGCCCCCTCTGCCCCTAGCGGATTCCCTAGGACAGTGCAGTAATTTGGCCCACTTTTTCTATAAGAAAATTGAAGATATCTATACTGCCTTTCCTCCCTATCAGCCTTGGCAAGCTCCCCTTGACTGAGGACCAACCCCAATCTCTAAACTCCTCTATTGAATCCATTCCATTTATGGATATGAAAGTTTTAAAAATGCACTTGGATTGTTTGAAATCTGGCTCCCCTGTGATGCTGCCCCCTAGTATTCTCAACCAGGTATTTGATTCCGTCGCCCCTGTTATTCTGGATCTGGTTAACAGCTCTTTCTCCTCTGGGATTGTCCCCTCCCTATGGAAACGGGCCATGGTCAGAGCCCTTTGAAGAAGCCTACCCTGGATCCCGAGGTCTTTGCTAATTATCGCCCGATTTCGCTCTTGCCTGGGATTGCTAAAATAAGCGAAAAACACGTCAATTGCGTTCTCTCCGCCTTTTTGGAGGAGAATGAACGCCTTCATCTCTCCCAAACGGGCTTTAGACCCCAGCAAGGCACTGAGACAGCCCTGCTAGCGGTGATTGAAGAATCGAGGAAGATACTGGATGTCGGAGGGTCCGCGGCTATTATATTACTCGATCTTAGCGCGGCCTTCGACACGGTCAATCACCAATTGTTGATAGCAAGACTCAGAGAGAATGGGGTGACCGGAACTCTACTTAAATGGCTTGAGTCCTTCCTCGCAGATCGGTTGTTTCAAGTTTTTGAGGGCAATGCCACCTCTGAATGGATGCCGCTGCAGTGCGGGGTTCCTCAGGGCTCCTCCCTGAGCCCCACACTTTTGAATGTCTACATGCGCCCTTTGGCTGAGGTGGTTGAGCCTTTTGGGGTTAAGATTGTCACGTATGCTGATGACACTCAGCTCATTGTGTCCCTCAATCTTTTAGACAACAATAAGTCTATGCTGGCCAATTGTTTGGAAAAGGTCTCAGCATGGATGGACTCTTCTTTCCTAAAGCTGAATGCTGCTAAAACTGAATTGATGTTTTTAGGCAAGATTACCAACTAAGAGAGCGGCGCACTATGGCCTAAATGTCTCGTGGCTATGCCTCCCCTAAAGACCAAATAAAAAGTCTCGGAGTTTGGCTGGACCATAACCTGAACTTTAAGGTACAGGCAAATAGGGTGGCAGGTACCTGCTATGGCATCTTGAAAATGATTAGGAGGATTTTGCCCCTTCTGCCTTTTAACGCTAGGAAACTGCTGGTACAAGCCCTGATTCTCTCGAGGCTTGATTATGCCAATGTGCTCTATCTTGGCTCCCCCTGCTCGACCATAAAGAAACTTCAAACAGTTCAAAACTGTGCAGCTCGACTCCTTATGCAGGCCAACAATAGGGAATCTGCCAAACCCTATATTAATTCTTTGCATTGGCTGCCAGTGGCCGAAAGAATCCAATTTAAGGCCCTGTGTATCGCCCATAAATCTGTCGGATAGTGCTCCGCCAATTCTCCGATCCATTATTTCCCCGTATCTTCCTAAAAGATCCCTTCGCTCTGAGAAAAAACACCTTGCTATTGTTCCTAGAGTTAACCGAGCTAGGAGCGGTGGCCGTCTATTCTCTGTGATCGCTGCAAAATGCTGGAATCAGCTACCAGATCATATTCGGCTTGAGGCCAACCACCTTTTATTTCGTAAACGTTTGAAGACCCTGCTGTTCTCCTGATTTCCCCGATTTTCGCGGTTTTGGCTCTGTCTTTAGCGCTGGGAAGCCTCTGGTAGCCATGCGCTCTATAAGTGTCCATTCATTCATTCACATGCCAAAAACAGATGCTTACAGGGTAAGTAACATAATATGTTTGAGGCATGTGTGCTGTAGATACACATGCTTTGCATAGATTGTATAGCAGTTCCCTCCGAAAGCGTTGGCTAACCAGTGGAAGTTGCAGTTGTTTTAAAAAGTGTTTTTAGCACTGCTTGTCCTACATTAGCCTGTTGACGTGCTAACAATCTACACAATAATGTTTTGTAAATGTGTGTGGTGTGGACCATGTAGCTGCCTTACACATGTCAGCTATGGGAATATTACCTAAAAAGGCCATAGATGCTCCTATTTTGCGAGTAGAATGTGCTCTAGGAGGTACAGTTAAAGTTTTTAGCTTTAACATAGCAAGTTTGAATACATTTGACAATCCATCTTGAAATACCGGATTTTGAGATAGGTTTCCTTTATGAGGTGGAGCAAAAGCAACAAAAAGTTGTTTTGTGAAAATCTTTTGTCCTATCAATGTTGTATAATAATGCTCTTTTGACATCAAGTGTGTGTAGAGCTCTTTTCTACTCCTGAATCAGGTTGAGGAAAGAACACCGGTAACTCAACTGATTGGTTAATATGAAAAGCAAAGACAACCTTTGGAAGAATGTTTGGATTTGTACGAAGAACTATCTTATCTTTATGAAGTTGAAAGAAGGGTTCTTCTACGGTTAATGCCTGTAACTCACTAACACGTCTTAGTGAGGTGATAGCCATTAAGAAGGCAACCTTCCAAGAAAGAAATTGTAGTGAACAATTGTGTAATGGTTCAGAAGGTGGGCCCATAAGTCTTGTAAAAACAATGTTAAGGTTCCAGACAGGTGCAGGTGGTACCCTGGGTGGTATTCTTTAAGGCCTTCCATAAAGGCTTTGATCACAGGTACTTTGAACAAAGATAAATGTTGCCTGTTCTGAAGATCTGCAGCTATTGCTGCAATGTGCAGTCGAACAGATGTGTTAGCTAAACCTGCACGTTGTAGATGCAAAAGATAAATATTATTTTGTATGGATGCATCTAGCGGATCAATTGAATTATTATTACAATATATGACAAATATTTTCCACTTTGCTGCATAACTTGCTCTAGTGGTAGGTCTTCTTGCTTCTTTAAGAATTGTCATACAATCTGGTGGTAGGTTTAGATAAACAAACTCTATGACTTCAGGAGCCAAATCACAAGGTTGAGGTCTTTGGATGTCCGATTTCTCCACGGTTCTGTGTGAGAAAACCTGACGTTATGTGAAGCTTCTGATGTGGAACCACTGACACATCCAACAGTGTTGTAAACCGTGGCTGACGAGCCTATGTGGGAGCTACTAGAATCAGTGTGAGATGTCTGCCTGAGTTTCCAAACCAGAAATGGAAGGAGAGGCGGAAAAGCGTAAGCAAATATCCTTGACCAGTTCATCCATAGGGCATAGCCTTTGGATAGAGGGTGTGGGAACCTGGAGGCGAAGTCTGGGCATTTGTGGAAATCCCCATTTTTTAAAGTACGGAAGGAGAACTTGTGAGTGAAGTTCCCATTTGTGCATTTCTTGTTTCTTTCTGCTGAGGAGATCTGCAAAGATGTTGTCTGTGCCTGGAAGGTGTTTTGCTAGCAGATGGATTTTGTGATGAATTGCCCAACGCCAAATGGTCTGAGAGAGACGTGACAGTTGTAGATTGTGTGCCCCCCCCCCTGTTTCTGTATATAGTACATTGTTGTCATATTGTCCGTCTGGATTAAGACAACTTTGTTTATCAGGCGAGGTAGAAATGCTTTCAAAGCTAGTTGAACTGTTTACAACTCTAGGTAGTTGATGTGATAGTTGTGTTGCTTGGGGTTCCAAAAACCCTGAACTGTTAAGTGTTGTAAATGTGCCCCCCACCCTGTGAGAGCACGACTTGTGGAATAGGGTCGATGAACTGCCGCCCTTTTGACAAATTTTGTGGGTTCCACCATTGCAGAGAGCGATGTGTGCGGCTGTCTACCAACACTAAATCTGTCAGCTGACCCTGTGATTGATTCCACTGACGTGCTAAGCATTCTTGTAGAGGGCGCATGTTTAATCTTGCATGAGGCACTATAGGAATGCATGAGTCCATCATGCCTAGTAACTGCATGAATGTTCAGGCTGAGAGATACTGGTTGGCTTGAAACTGTAGTAACAGTGTCCGTAAATTCTGAATCCTGGCTGCAGTGGGATATGCTAGAGCTATGTGAGTGTTTAGGATGGCTCCTAGATGTGGTTGTGTTTGATTGCGTTGAAGATGGGATTTTTGTATATTGACTGTGAATCCCAGCTGATGTAGAAGGTTTAAAGTAATTTGATTGTGATGCACACAGTTGAGATGTGAGTTGGCTTTTATGAGCCAAACATCTAAGTATGGGAAGACATGTATTGGTTGTCGTCTCAGATGTGCTGCAACTTCTGCTAGGCACTTGGTGAACACTCTGGGTGCAGTTGTTACTCCAAACGGAAGCACTTTAAAATAATAATGATTTTTCCCTATCACAAATCTGAGGTATTTGCGATGTGCTGGGTGGATGGGTATATGAAAGTATACGTCCTTTAAGTGTAGCGTTGACATAAAGTCGCCTTTCTGCAAAAGTGGAATTACTTGTTGTAGAGTGACCATGTGGAAGTGTTCTGATAATATGTATAGGTTTGGAGGTCTCAGATCCAATATTGGTCTTAATGAATCGTCATTTTTGGAAATTAGGAAGTATAGTGAATATACTCCTGTTCCTTGTTGTAATGGGACAAGTTCTATAGCTCCTTTTGTTAAAAGAGCTTGTACCTCCTGTTTGAGTAGATGTTTGTGTTCGAAAGGCAGTTTGAGGACACAAGGGGGGGATGTTGGGAGGGTTGCTTGCGAGTTCCAGGCAGTAACCATGTTGGATAATATCCAATACCCACTTGTCTGCTGTTACTGACTGCCAAATAGGTAGAAACTGATGTAATCTTCCCTCTACAGGTGATGAATGTTCGGGGGGGTTTGATATCAAGTCTACTAACAGAGGGTGGGGTACGTGATGGTGTACCTCTTCCTTTGAAGTTACCTCTATATCCACCTCTATAAAATCCTGTAGAGGAGGAAGACTGTGCCTGTGCTTTATATGAAGATGTAGAGGCATCTGTGGTGTTATTTTGGAGCCCTCTCTGTAGAAGGTGCGACAAAAGGAACCTATATTTGGTGGAGACTGAAGGGCACCCATTGATTTTTCCACTTGTGTCCTTTTTTCTAGCGATTGGTCTATCTGAGGCCCTAAAAGATGTTCTCTGTCAAATGGTGCATTAAGTATAGTTTGTTGAACATCTGGTTTGAATCCAGAAATTCGGCGCCAAGCATGCCTTCTTAGTAGAATGCTGGTATTGAGTCCTCTAGCTGCAGTATCTGCAGCATCTAAAGCACATCTAATGGATGAATTGGAAATAAGCTTGCCTTCTTGCACTATTTCTTGGCCTGCTTTCCTGTGTTGTTCTGGAAGATATTGTAATAATTCTTCCATCTCATCCCAATGTGCCCTATCATACCTAGCCAACAGCCCTTGAGTGTTGGCTATTCACCAATGATTGGCTGAGTGAGCAGCTACTCTCTTTCCAGAAGCATCCATTAATTTTGATTCCTAAACAGGAGGAGGTGCTTCTCCTGAGCTTTGTGAATTTGCTCTTTTACGTGCGTTTGAAACCACTAAGGAATCGAAAGGCAATAGACCCTTAATAAAGAGAGGGTCAGATGGAGGTTTTTTTTTTTTTTGTGTTTTATATAGCGCGAACATGACCCATAAATGGGCATCAGAGCGCTTCACATATATATAGCAATGTGGTTTTGAACAGTACAATTGAAATCAATAAATAATTGGAGTTGTCACAATAAAAATGTGAAAGGAGGAAAAACATTTGTACAATCACCGATACAATTATAAAGAGCCTAGGTTATCAACTTATAAAACATATGCACTTGTTCTGGGTATTTATAGATGTAGCAGTCCTCCAAGAGAAATCTCAGTTCGAGTAAGGATAAGCGGGATGCGCCTAGTAATAGAGAGAAGAGCTCCATTAAGAGTCTGGTAACGGAAGAGCTTGAGGAGATAGATACTCTCTAGGGCTTCTAGACCATGACGTGAAAGGGCTGCTGAGGATTAAGGGAGGAATCTGCTCATTAGGAAGGACTTAGCTTCTTTTTTTATTTTTTTATTTATTTTATTGAATTTCTTAAAACGTACAACAAAGAGACTCAGCTTGTAGCATCATATTATACAGAGCACCCAAATCAAGCATATAAACGATAGTATCGGTTTGACAAAAGCACCATGTCCCGCTGGCATCGCTGCACATGTACAAACCCCATGTTCGTTTAAACATTATAGGTAGATTACAGATGTCCCAGCAATTATAGAGCACACACCTAGAAAGCAAGAACAGCTGAGCTTACAAGGCGAAAAGCGATGACCCCCCTGTCACAAACAATCTAACTCTGCGTCTGTAAGGGTGAACTGTTAACACCACTGCCAGATGTAAGCTTGTAAGTATTATATAGTTCCCCAAAATTTTTTGGCCTGCTGCGTGGAGGGGAAAGCTCGCTGAAGATCTCCGTCTGCGTACAGCAGAATGTCATGTCGTTTTTCCATTGTGCAAGTGTAGGGAGCGGACCACGAAACCAGTTAATAGCCACCCTGCGCTTGGCCATCAGCATTCCCATGTCCACCAGCCACCTGACCCCTTTGGGAATGGACTTAGAGTAACCTAACAGTGCCAGCGTAGGGTCAGAATCGAGGGGCAAGTTAGTGATCAGACCTATTTCCTTGAAGACTGAGACCCAAAAAGCTGCGATTCCCGGACATGTCCAGGCCAGATGGAGGAAGTCCGCCAACCCAGCATGACATCGTTCACAGTTCGCAGTCTCCCTCAAACCGTACCTGTGTAGCCTCTCCGGTGTATAATAAGTCCTATTTAGGAACTTGAAGTGTACCAGACGGTGCCGGCCATTAAGTGAGATCCGCTTGGTACTGGTACAGCAATAGGACCACACCGTGTCTGCTATTTCTATGTTCAAGTCGCTTTGCCATGCTAAACGTGCCTTGGTGTAATGGTTAGCTCTATAGGACATGGATGAATTGTAAATGGTAGCCACTATGCGCTTGGGGGATTTCGCATGTATAGTGAGTGTTAAAGCCGCTAGTTCAGGTGGTTCCAAATAGTCGTCACCCAGTTGCTCTTTCAGAGCATGACGCGTTCTATGAAATTGGAATCTCGTCATTATAGTAGGTTCTGCTTTGTTGGTAGCAAACTCCTCCCACCGTCTAGCCACTCCATCATCAAACAATTCCCCCACAACACGGACGCCCAAGGCATGAAGTGCTTGTGTGACCCCTTTCTCTTTGCAGGGGGGCAACCATGTACACCATTCTACTAAAGCTAATGGGGAATACAATATAGCACCGGCCTGTAATTGTAATAAATAGTGCCAAGCGTGTGTTGTGGCATTAATAGAATCCAGTATGCAAGTCCTACGATCTGCAGCTTGAAACAACAGGGCAGGGAGCGGGAGTGGGGCCGCCACATCCGATTCAATACGAAGGTGAGGTATATCTGGGGGGCCATGCATCCAATAATATGCGTGAGAACATTGTGCGGCCCTGTAATATAAATTGAAATCCGGAGCACCTAGTCCACCCATAGAATAGGGAAGCACCAAAACCTGCCACTTCACACGCGGCTGCTTACCCGCCCACGCTAATCTAACCATCAAAGAGGTGAGACGGGCAAAGAAGGCACGAGGCAGAACTATGGGTATATTAATAAATAAAAACAAAAGCCTCGGGAACACCACCATTTTCATGATGGATATTCTACCGAGAAGTGATAGCGGAAGTTTAATCCACTTTTCAACATCCTCTTCCAGCTTGCTAAACGCTGTCCCGTAATTTTCCTTAAATACCGTGTCAGAGTCCGTGTGAATTCTGATACCCAGATATCTGACCGCATCTGTGGTCCATTGCAGCGGGTAATCAAGTTCAAAACAAGGGGTATTCGGCGTAAGGGGAAAGATAATAGATTTTGACCAATTCACATGCAGTCCTGAAAGCCCACCAAATCGCACCACCTCCCGTAAAACAGCCGAGAGGTTAGATTCTGGATGTCTGACGTATAGGAGAGTATCATCAGCGTACGTGGATACTATAATTTTGTAGCGTGGAAAACATATACCCCGGTTTAGATGATATTCCCGCAGCGCACAAGCCAGAGGCTCCGCCACTAAAGCGTAGAGCAATGGAGATAACGGGCAACCCTGCCTCGTCCCCCGGGTTATGTGTATAGAGTCCGTCACTATATTGCCTATCTTAATGCGGGCCGTGGGTTTACTGTAAAGTGTGCCAATTAGTTGTAAAAAGACTGTGCTCACCCCCATCCGAGACAAAACATGCTTCTTGAACGACCACTCCACAGAATCAAATGCCTTCTCTATATCTAAGAAGACCGCCACTGCGGGCGTTTCCGGCTTGATATGCTGTAAGGCTCCGAAGACAGTGCGTAAATTGTAAGTTAAATTTCTGCCGGGAACAAACCCCGCCTGTTCTGGTGCTACCAAGAGTGGGACCAGGGGGACTAGTCTGTTTGCAAGGATCTTTGCAAATATCTTCGTGTCTACGTTAAGTAGAGACAAAGGCCGATATGATGCGCAGTCCTCCGAGGATTTACCGGGCTTAAGAAGTGCTACTATTACTGCCTCGGACATGGATGGTGGCATATTACCTGTCACACACATGTCGTCCAAGAGCGTGGATAACTGTGGGAGCAATAAATCTATGAATGCCCTGTAGAATGCGACCGTTAACCCATCCGACCCTGGAGCGCTCCCTGCCCTCATGCTAGTTAAAGCGAGAAGAATTTCATCTTTCTCTATGGGCCTCATGAGAAATTCCCTATGTGTGTTAGTAAGCCAAGGGAGTCGTATATGGGACAGATAATCAATAACCTCATCGTCGGTCGCAGTGTTCCTAGAAGCGTAGAGCTCAGAATAATATTGTCGAAATCTATCAGCCACTTCCGCAACTTCAGTTAAAAGTTCGCCCTCAGTGGATCTGACCCACACCGTATTCAACGTCTCTATGCGTTTCTTAAGTAGTTGAGCTAAAACCGACCCGGGCCGCTCGCTCTCCCCGTACGCCCTAGCAGTGGCGTATTTACCAAGATACTTGATCTCTTCGTCAGCTGCTGTGTTGTATTCACGTAGTAGTTCCACAAGTTTCTCCCCATCTAAACTGTCAGCACTGGTCAACAACCGTCGCTCAAGAGTCTTGATTTCCCCCTCTAAGTTTGCAAGACGTTTACGTATGGAGCGGAGGACCCCTGAGTGCTTAGATATAGTGATCCCCCTGATATAAACTTTGAAGGTTTCCCAGACAACCTGGTAGTCTTCCCAGAGCCCACATTTGTCTCAAAAAAAGTCTCAATAGCCTCAGCTAGTTCTTCCTTGAAAACAGCGTCTAATAAAGAATAGGGAGGAAAACGCCATGTGAATGGGGGTATGCATCTGCGAGGTGTGTCCAGCACCAATAAAATTGGCGAATGGTCTGAAAGTGTTCGTGGCAGCACCTGGCATGATTGAACCCTGTCACAAAGTGGCCTAGCTGCAAGCCAATAATCGATTCGGGTGTGTAGCTTATGGTAGGCGGAATAGTGTGTATAGCCACCTGTGGTCGGATATTTCAAACGCCACACATCTGCCAGGTCGAACCTAATCAACGCACAATCAAGCTCCCTAGCGGCAGCAGAAATGTTCCTTACAGGCCCACCTGACCTGTCCAATGAAGGACTTCGAACAAGATTAAGGTCACCCCCCCACAATAGGTGGCCCTCGCTATAGCCGGCCACCTTATCCGCCAACCCTGCAAAAAAGTCTGGGCAGTCGAAATTTGGGCTATAGATATTGACAACTAATAAGGTCATACCCTTCCCATAACACCTAGTGATGACGTATCTGCCCTCGGCGTCAGTGAATAATGGGTCTATGGTGAGTGCAGATCTAGGATTGGCCCATGTAAGCACACCACGTGCGTGCGTGGTGAAGCCAGCAGCATGTATGTTACCCAGCAGGCTCCTGCTCCGTAACATAGGGGAATTAAGCGGGAGATGAGTTTCTTGCAGCAGGGCGACGTCTATATTATGTCTCGTCAGGTATGAAAGGACCTTACATATTTTTCTATGATCGTTTAACCCCCGGACATTCCATGTGAGCACTCTGAGTGAGTCCACTGGTGACTCACCACCACCTCCCTCTGTACGTGAACTAGGGCCAATCATCGCTGCCATACATCAAATATGTGTGGTGCTATGCTACAATGCAACAAATGTATTTGTCCAATACCTTGCATGGTACAACATCTGAGTCTCAACAGCCCTCCACCCCCCTCCCACATCAAGATCCCCCCCAACTCGGACCTGTCGAACCCATACCCCAAATTCCACATAATACAATTCAAACATTGCGTTGCTCTGGACCAAAAAGTAACAATCCCTCCCGCCAGAAAACAACAATAACAAAACCCCAAGTGTGTGTACCACTCGTAGGCGGAGGTTGCCAACTATGTACCGTCGACCAAATGGACGACAATCTACGGCCCTCCGCATTCCATCTAGCACATTATCAGCGTTTACAAAAGACGCACGCACCCCGCTTATGTTATATACGTGAAGCAGAGCGCACAGCCTAACCAGACCCTCAGCCAAACACTAAAGGGCAAACCTGTGCAAAAATATACAAAAAGCAAAAGCATCACGCAACCAGAATATATTCAAAAACTCTCCCCCATCTTTCCAGTATCAATCACATTCAGTACAGTATCTGGACAAAGTGACATCCCCCCCAACACATAAGTCTTATCTGTGAGGCGAACGACGAGTTCAGTTCTGTTCCTCCAGGGAGCCTCCAACCGCACCAGTCATGGCTTCCCTATCTGGGCTACGCCTCTGCTCCTTTGCCCAGTCCTTCATGGCCTTTTGAAGCGCCTTGGGGTCCGTGAAAATATGCGACCTGCCCTGGCGGTTAACACGGAGGCGAGCCGGATATAACATCGCATAATCAAGGTGCTGGTCACGCAATTGCCTCTTGAGTGTCACAAACTGGCGGCGCGCCTCCTGCACCTTCATCGTGAAATCCGGGAATATAGCAAGGGAAGAACCCTCGTAATGCAATGCCTGCTTCTCCCTTGCAGCCCTTAACGCGGCATCCCGATCGCGATAATTAAGTAACTTTGCTATAATTGGCCTCGGAGGAGCACCCGGAGCCGGACGCGGGCCCAAGGAGCGATGTGCCCGTTCAACCACAAACATGGGCGAAAAGGTGTCAGAGCCCAGAAGTGTAGTCAGAAGTTTCTTGATGAACTGTTCCATGTTGCCGATAGTTGTCGATTCCGGCAGACCAGTAATTTGCAGGTTACTTCTCCGAGACCTAGCCTCCAAGTCCTCCGTCTTATCTAGTAGCACTTGTAGCGCCCGATCCATACGCTTATGACAGGTGACCATATCGGTCTGTGCCTCCTCCACCTCCGTGATGCGTCGTTCCGCCATGTCAAGGCGTTCCACCTGCTTGTCCAACCTTTCAGACATTCGGTAGGAAAGGGAGTCTATCTTCGTCCCCAGTACCGTTAGTGAGTTCTGCAGACCTTTTTCCATGGAAACCAAAATGGCCTTCAGATCGCCACCCTGCAGTGCTTGCTCGTGATCTTCAGCTTGCTCCGTTTCTTCAGCCGTCCGAGAGCGATCTCTGGGATTGCGTTGTTCAAAGGACAGTTTTTGTTGCGTTTTATCCGTTCTGCCCATAGCTGCGCACAACACCCACCAGAACTGGAGGCGGTAGATCAAGCAGCTAAGAGAAGCACACTGTGCGTCAACCGAAAGCCGAGCAGAAAGGGCCAGCAATTGGTCACAGTTCTCCGGGGCTCCTTTAGGAGTGGCAGCCCAGCACCTGAAACAGCGCGGAAGTCCCTCAGTAGACAGGTATGGGCGTCGTCCGTGCCACCAGCCCTACACCCCTCTCAGCCTTGGTTCGCACGTCGTGCGGCGTTCCACTACTAAGTTAGTGCGAGCCCCAGGCGCTATCATGCTCAACAGTGGCATCCGCAGCAGCGGGAGAAATGGGGGGGGGGGGGGCGCAGGGCACATCCACAGGCACAGCAACTGGCTGCCAGCAACCACAATAAGCATCCGCAGGAGGAGAGATCGCCGAGCACCTTCATGCAGTCAATGGCACGACGAGCAAAGCGATGGGGGGTGCCAGATGCTGCTCACGCCACCATCACAACCATGCCCACTAGCTGCGGGGCGAAGCAACACAGGCCAGGTCCTTCAACAGATCCAGCAAAGTCAAAAGGAGGCCCCAAAGCCGCTATGCCTCACCGCCAGCACCACCGCTCCCGGCCCGTCCCCTCCAGGCGCCACAGATGTGTGAGCTATACGCAGAGGCCGCGCCACGCTGAATAGGCGCTCCACCGCATCTCCGCAGTCCACGTGTGCGTAATCTGTGTGTCGCTTACCGCAAGCGACCCCCTACAGATAGCGGCAGCCTTGGAAGGGCACACCAGGCTCGCAGAGCCCCAACCGGGACGAGGCGGCACGGCCGACTGGCTCGGCAGCACTTCCGGTCGGCAGGCGGCAAAATTGAGTCCGGGGATTTGCGGCCCAGGCAGCTCGCCGCGTGGACTCACGCAGCTCTCGTCCTCGTCGCAGCCGGGGACCCGCGATGGAAAGAGGGTCCTCACAGCAGCACCAAACAGCAGTTTGCTGGAAAGCAGACCCAGGTAAACGCAGGATTTCCTTAAGGATTGTTTATGGTAATGCGGAGCCCTACACTCAGGCGGACATCATCGACGCCGGCAAGCTCCGCCCCCCCCTTAGCTTCTTTTTTTAATATAGAAGTAGATGAGATTTTTCTGATGCTTGGTGGGAGCAAGTTCCATATTCTTGGTGCAGCTCCAGAAAAGGCTCTGTTGTATGTTTTTTTCTTACGGAGTAGTGGAGGTTTTAGAAGAAGAGAACCGGCGCTCCGTGAGAGTCTGCTTCCTCCAGAAATCGAAATTTTCTGTGCTAGGTACAGTGGAGTTTTGTGATAGATCGCTTTATGAGTGATGCAGGCCATCTTTAGTTGGATTCTTGCTTCATAAGGCAGCCAGTTGAGAGCTTTCAGATGTGGGGAGATGTGGTCAAATTTGTTTGATCCTGTTAAGACTCTTGCGGCTGCATTAAGACAGGCTTTAAGCAGGGCTGTTGAGACTTTGGGTAGTCCTGATAAGGTAGTACATCCATATTCAAGTCTCGAGATGACTAATGACTGAACAGCAGTTTTGAGGTCTAGAGGTTCGATGTAAGGTTTCATTTTTCTAAGATAGCGGAGGTGAAAACGGGCATTTTTAGCCATCAAGTTGATGCGAGATTGCATATTAAGGTTCTTGTCTAGAGTGATTCCTAGCGACTTGGCAGAGTCCACCAGGATCGGAGTGCAGTGATCAGCTTGGTCCAATCCTTCCACACCGTGGAGTTTTTTTGGGGGGAGATCAGAAGGAATTCGGTTTTTTGAGAGTTTAGCTTAAGGTGATTGTTTGTTAGCCATTGGACGGTCTTTTTTAATGCTTGGTGCATCGTCTTAATTTCTTCTAGGGAAGTGATCTTAATATATAGCTGGGTGTCGTCCGCATACATATGGAAGGAGATGTTAGCCTGCTGTAGTATTTCGGTTAAGGGTTCGATATAAAGATTAAATAGTGATGGAGATAGTGTTGAGCCTTGTGGAACTCCTAATAGGTTTGGGGATGGTGTGGATAGATTTTGGTTCACCAGGAATCTTTGCGTTCTGATATCTAAGAAGGATGTAAACCATTTTAGGACCGTTCCCGATATGCCCATCCTATTCTCAAGTCTCTCGAGTATTTTGCCATGGTTAACAGTGTCTAACACAGACGAGAGGTCAAGCAGCACAAGCAGACATGTTTCATAATGGTCTAATGCTAGTAGGGCGTCATCTACTATATGTAGAATAGCTGTTTCGGTGCTGTGCCCGGGTCTGAAAACCTGATTGACAGATGTCAAATAGTTTGAATTCCATTATGTGTTGGTTAAGCTGTTGTTGAACACATTTTTCTATTACTTTCGCTAGCATGGGAATGTTGGTTATTGGTTGGAAATTGTTTGGGTCCAAAGGGTTCTCTGTAGATTTTTTTAGGTTGGGGATGGCTTGGCTGGTTTTTAGGCAATCCGGGATGGATCCTTGCGAAAGCGATGCATTGATTATCTTGGTCCAGATGGGGATGAAAGTATGGTTGAAAGATGACAAGCAATTTGACGGAAGGGGGTCGTTGTAGTGGTTGTTCGGTTTAATAGTTGATAAGGTTTTGGTGATGTCTCTGTGGTTGTAAAGTTTGAAGAAGGACCACTGGGCTTTATTTTTGGATCCTGATAGAGTAGGTTGGGTTGGAGGATTGGTTGGAGAATTTTTAGAGGTAGTGGTGTTGTCAGCGGCAGTCTTGAGTTCCTTCCCTAGGGAAGTGGCTTTCGCAGTAAAGAAGGAAGAGAATTCTTCGCTGCTTAGATGTGATTTTGATGTCAAGAGTGTAGATTTGGCCATTTTGATTGACTGCTGTTTTAATATTTCAAATACTTTTCTCGGTCTGTTTTTGGCGTTGTCAAGTTCTGATCTAAAGAAGTCTTTTTTAGATTTTAGGATACTTTTGTTGTAGGAGTTTCTGGACTTTCTTAGCAGTCTTAAGTGAGGGGATGAGGGATGTTGTCTCCATTGCCGTTCAGATAGTCTCAGTTTGCGTCTTTCTTCATTGAGAGAACCATTGAACCATGGGTTTTTGTCTTTGTCCGGTATCCTTTTGAGTTTAGGCGGGGCTAGGGAGTCAATAATTTGTCATCGTGAAGTTGTAATGCTCCGTAAGCTCGTCGACGTCCTCCATATTATTAGGAGGAAGAAGATCTTTCTTGTATTGAGTTGCTAGAATTTCCAAATTTAGGTTTTTTGTGTCACAAACCCATTGTCTGGGTTTGATTGATTGTGAGGTTGATTTCTTTCTTGTTGGGGGTATTTGGAAGGTGATAATATGATGGTCTGACCAATCGCAGGGGTCGATTTGGATTGATTTAATCATTTTTTCTTTGGAAATGATCCAGTCTAGTGTTGCACCTTTATTGTGGGATTAGGGATTGATCTGCTAGGAAATCTTTGACAGCATTGACCTGAGGATCAGAGGGTCTTCCCAATGAAGATTGAAGTCCCCTAGGAATATATCATTGGAGTAAGTGACGGAGTTTGTAGTGATGATTTCTATTAGTTGGTCAATGAACAGGGCATTTTTGCCTGGGGGGTGGTAAAATATGTGAGTTGGTTATTGGTAGATTTTAAGGAGATCCTAAGGTATTCTCAAGATTCGAGGGGGTCGGAGTGAAGTATAGAGGTGTCAGCTCGATGGATACAGGCAATACCTCCGCCCATTTTGTGTGGTCTGTCAAGTCTAACAATGTTGTAGTCGGGAGGCACCAGAAGGTCTAAGCATGGGGAAGAAGATTCAGTAACCCACGATTTCGTCAGGATGGTTATATCGACTTCTCAGCTCAAAATGAGGTCAGAGATGTCAGAGGCGTGTTTCATTGCTGAGCGGCAGTTGAGTAGAAGGCATGAGATTGGTTTCGGAGACTTAGCCAGGTTCGCTACATGTTTTTCGGGGGTTAATGTTACATTTTTTTTATGTTAGGGTTAACCTTTCTGTTATTTGGCTGTGTTGTTCTGTTTGCATTGATTGGGACTGATCGAATATGTTCTTCCACCATGGGGTGGGGGGGGGATTGGGAGACGATTCGGAAGATAGCAACAGGGACTGCGTTTCCAGGTCTGTCAGGTATTGATGGTGTTTGCAGGTTCGGAGTTGGCGATTGGACAAAGGCAGTGAAATAGTATTTAGCTTGCTGAGGGCTGAGAGAATTGATTTTTGAAAATGGTTGATTTTTAAGAGAATTTTCTGAGGAGGTGTAACATTTTTAATTTCTGAAATGGAGTTTTGCAAGTTCAGGTAAATCCTATCTGTATGGGTTTTGAGTGTTTCTAGATCCACTAGGGACGATTATCGACTCAAGGTGTTAGAATACGTGATCTAACAGCATCCTTAAAAATTTCGGCTGCATGTCTCATCATACCCTTTAACATAGGCAAAGACTGACATGTTCTGTGTGTATTCCCTAAAGTTTCAAAAAGGAAATCCTCTTCTAGGTCTTTTTTTATGTAAAGTGACCCCATGATAAGTGGCTGCTCTAGCAATTAACTTTTGATATATATTATCATCAGGGGGGGAAGATTTGGCTGGATGTAGATCAGGATCTGTGTCCACCGGTGGATCTATGTTATAGTCATCCCATGGGTCGGGTATATGATCATCACTGTCCTCATTATCAGCCATATCTGGATCTATGTTATAGTTGTCCCAAGGGTCGGGTATCTGATCATCATTGTCTTCTTTATCAGCTATATCTGGATCTATGTTATAGTCATCCCACGGGTCGGGTATCGGATCATCATCATCCTCATTATCTATATCTGGATCTATGTTATAGTCATCCCGTGGGTCAGGTATCTGATCATCACTGTCCTCATTATCAGCTATATCTGGATCTATGTTATCAACCCATGGGTCAGGTATTTGATCATCACTGTCCTCATTATCAGCTATATCTGGATCTATGTTATAATCATCCTGTGGGTCGGGTATCTGATCATCACTGACCTTATTATCAGCTATATCCGGATCTATGTTATAGTCATCCCGTGGGTCGGGTATCTGATCATCACTGTCCTCATTATCAGCTATATCCGGATCTATGTTATAGTCATCCCATGGGTCGGGTATCTCATCATCACTGTCCTCATTATCAGCTATATCTGGATCTATGTTATCCCGTGGGTCAGGTATCTGATCATCATTGTCCTCATTATCAGCTATATCTGGATCTATGTTATCATCCCGTGGGTCGGGTATCTGATCATCATTGTCCTCATTATCAGCTATATCTGGATCCATGTTATAGTCATCCCACGGGTCGGGTATCTGATCATCATTGTCCTCATTATCAGCTATATCTGGATCTATGTTATCAACCCATGGGTCAGGTATTTGATCATCACTGTCCTCATTATCAGCTATATCCGGATCTATGTTATAGTCATCCCGCAGGTATCTGATCATCACTGTCCTCATTATCAGCTATATCTGGATCTATGTTATCATCCCGTGGGTCAGGTATCTGATCATCATTGTCCTCATTATCAGATATATCTGGATCTATGTTATAGTCATCCCGCGGGTATCTGATCATCACTGTCCTCATTATCAGCTATATCTGGATCTAAATTATAGTCATCCCATGGGTCGGGTATCTGATCATCTTTGTCCTCATCTATATCTGGATCTATGTTATAGTCGTCCCACGGGTCGGGTATCTGATCATCACTGTCCTCATTATCAGCCATATCTGGATCTATGTTATAATCATCCCGTGGGTCGGGTATCTGATCATCACTGTCCTCATTATCAGCCATATCTGGATCTAGGTTATAATCATCCCGTGGGTCGGGTATCTGATCATCACTGTCCTCATTATCAGCTATATCTGGATCTAGGTTATAATCATCCCGTGGGTCGGGTATCTGATCATCGCTGTCCTCATTATCAGACATATCTGGATCTATGTTACAATCATCCAGTGGGTCGGGTATCTGATCATCACTGTCCTCATTATCAGCCATATCTAGATCTATGTTATAGCCATCCCGTGGGTCGGGTATCTGATCATCACTGTCCTCATTATCAGCCATATCGGGATCTATGTTATAGTCATCCGGTGGGTCGGGTATCTGATCATCATCGTCCTCATTATCAACCATATCTGGATCTATGTTATAGCCATCCCACGGGTCGGGTATCTGATCATCGCTGTCCTCATTATCAACTATATCTGGATCATCACTGTCCTCATTATCAACTATATCTGGATCATCACTGTCCTCAATATCAACTATATCTGGATCTATGTTATAGCCATCCCACGGGTCGGGTATCTGATCATCACTGTCCTCATTATCTGCTATATCTGGATCTATGTTATAGCCATCCCACGGGTCGGGTATCTGATCATCACTGTCCTCATTATCAACTATATCTGGATCTATGTTATAGCCATCCCACGGGTCAGGTATCTGATCATCATCATCCTCATTTTCTGCTATATCTGGATCTATGTTATAGCCATCCCACAGATCAGGTATCTGATCATCACTGTCCTCATTATCTGCTATATCTGGATCTATGTTATAGCCATCCCACGGGTCAGGTATCTGATCACCATCTTCATTTTCTGCTATATCTGGATCTATATCAGGAGACCCGGGGGTGTAATATGTAAAGGGTCTGAAGCTGGTATGACAGGTACTGGTGAAGAGAGTGGAGTGGTAGGAGGAATATTAATAGGACTAGTAGCTATGTCCTTTTTCTTCTTCAGAGGTATTCTATAATCAGTGTCTATTTTCCTTTTGGGAGGTCGTATCACTGGCGTAGTGGTAATGTGTCCAGTTTGAGTGTTAATATGGATTGTCT
This sequence comes from Calotriton arnoldi, assembly GCA_963921515.1. Lineage (NCBI taxonomy): Eukaryota > Metazoa > Chordata > Amphibia > Caudata > Salamandridae > Calotriton > Calotriton arnoldi. The sequence continues at coordinate 2,625,816 of CAWUFW010001362.1, forward strand.
TCTGTTTGGGATCCAGCTTGTGCTGCATTTTCTCCAGAATCGGCTGAGGTGACTTCATATGAGAATCTTTGTCTTTCTGTGCCGAAAGTTTCGGCGCCAAGCTGGATTTGTCTTTTTTATCTTTCGATGACGAATGCTTCGAAATCTAGGGAGTGTCATCTCAGTTCGAGCCCGAACGGGGAAGGCTTGACTTTGTTTCTCGGTGCCGAGCCAGGAGGCAGGGTGTTGGAATCAGAGTCTCGGTGCCTACCAAGGCCTGATGGCAGTGGTGGCCCAATAGCCTTTGGCTTAGTCGGAGTGGGTTTGTTGGGCACAGGTGTTTTGTTACTCACGGCACCCTGTCCAGATGGAACGTCGTAGGACTCGTGCTCAATCTCCAACTCTGAATCGGAGTCCTGGACAGAAAAGGCCTCTTCCGCCGCCGTGGCCCCCATCTCTTCTTGTTTGACATCTTCGCCGAAGATATTGGTAGTTTCCTCTATAGTCTGTCGCTGCATGTCTCTGCGTCGAGCAGGACGGTCTCGAAGAGTCTTTTTTGAACGGAACGACCGACACGCGTCAGTCTTCTTTATGTTCCAGAGAGAGACAAAGGTTACAGACCTTATAAAGATCGGTGCACGGGTATTTGGAATGGTGTCTGTTCCATTGGGGGAAGACTCGATGCAGGATCTTCGAGTGGAAACAGGAGAGGAGCTAGGCCCGAAGGCCGCAGTTAGAGTTTTCTAAGGAGAATGAAAGTTTTCAGAAGTTCTTCGACAATCAGAAGATAGTAACGCGATTGAAACAATACTGATGAGGGTAGAGTGAATTACGAACGGTAGGGATCCCGATTGACAGTTTCTAATCGGAGCACAGCAATACATGTCTGAACCCGATGGTGGAAAACAACAATCTAACAATGGAGTCGATACCCAAGCGCACTATCACCGAAAGGAGGAGTCACTTTGCCTCGTGACTGGAAAAAGACTTCTTTGAAGAAAAACAACTTCCAAACATCTGGACCCAACACTAGATGGCAGGAGTATGCAAAGCATGTGTATCTACAGCACACATGCTTCGTACACGCCTTATCTGGCAGATAATATCTAGCTTCAGAATCATTGCCGTAGAATAATCCCAAGGTGTCAGACTGGATCCGTAAACTTTTCAAGCAGTGCCTCTGTGGGCCAATAGGGGACGTTGTTCGGCTCTGCACTGGGTGTGCCAGAAGGGACGTGTGCGGTGCCTATATAGGCGCCATCCCAGGGCACTATCAGATATTTTCCATGACTTTGCCAAGTCTGCTCATTTGCCAGTGTGCAGACACAAAGCACTAAGGTTACCCTATAAGAAGAAATCCCTCCGCAGAGTGGGGAGGATGGGAGGGTCGGTAAGGAATCTGCAACTAGACAGAGTATCTACCAGATAAGGCATTACCGAAGGTAAGTAACTTGTTCATCTGATAGAGACTTCTAGCTGCAGATTCCTTAACTTAGAATAGATCCCAAGCAATAGGCCCTCAGAGGTGGGTCTGCGAATAGATTAGACCAAAAAGTCCTATAGTACTGAGTGGGCAAAGTGCCAGTCACAATGGACTTGACTATCCAGGCAGTCTGACTGATGTCCAGGACAGGGACTCCACGAGCTAAAGCAGTGGTCGCAGCCTTGGCTTTGGTGGAATAAGTGCTCAAGCCCTCAGGAGGCTGCTTCTTGGCCAATGCATAGCATATTTTAACGCAGAGCACAATCTATTGTGAGATTCTCTGCTTCAGCATGGCTTTTCCTTTCTTCGCACAGCCGTACCCAACAAAGAGTTGATTGTCCATTCAGAATTCTATGGTACGATCAATGTAGAACGACAACACTTTTTTTGGGTCCAGGCAGTGGAGTTTCTCCTCTTGTTTGGAAGAGGGAGGCAGAGCAAAGAAAGTAGGCAAGGTGATGGTCTGGCCTACAAGAAAAGTCAACAATTCTGGGAGAAAGGAGGCACGAGTTCTCAACACCAGTTTGTCTTGGTAAAATGTTGTGTAAGGAGGTTGCACAGAAAGCGCTTGCAGTTCACTAACCCTCCTGCCCGATGTAATGGCCACCAGAAAAGCAGTTTGATGGTTAATAAACAAAGAAGGCAATAATGTAAGGGCTCGAATGATGCACACATGAAGAAAGTGAGAACCAGATTCAGGTCTCACTGGGGCTTTGTGAAGCATCTTGGAGGAAACATGTGTTGGACTCCTTTTGGAAAACGAGTCGCAACAGGTGACTTGAACAGGAAGGTTTTAACTGGCAACTCCAAAAAAGCAGATATGGCTGAAAGATATCATTCAACAGTTCCTAGACAAAAGCCTTTCTGGGCCAATAAGAGATCAAACAACAAAACCTGGAACAAGTGTGCAGAAAGAGGATAAACAACTTTGGTAGCACACCAAGCTACAAATTTGTACCAATTGCAGACATTTACTTGTCTTGGTTGAGGGACAACTGGCTGACAGAATAACACCACAGACTTCAGGAAGGAGGTCAAAAACTGTCAACTGCTGCCAATCAATCTCCAAGCAAGAAGGCGGAGCGTGCGCAGGTTTGGGTGCAGGACCCTGTCCTGCTGCTGCGACAGTAGATACTCCCGAAGAGGGAGCCTGATAGGAAGACCGATGCTCATTCTCACGAGTTCGGGATACCAAACTCTCTGTGCCCAATCTGGAGCAACAAGAATAACTTCTGCCGGGTCATTCCTGTTCTTCTTGAGAACCCTAGGCAGGAGTGGTATTGGTGGGAAGGCGTGCAAGAGGCCTGAGCTCCACTCGAGATGAAGTCTCTCTAGAGTGAGAGTCACCTTGAATACTCAAGCGCGCAGAAGTGCTGACATTGCGCGTTCGCGGTTGTGACTAATAGATCTAACCAAGGTTTTTCCCAATCTGAAGAGACTTTGCACCACCTCCGGATGGAGCTGCCATTCGTGATCCACAAGGCATTGATGGCTGAGTTTGTCTGCTCTGGCGTTCAGAAAGCCTGCCAGATGTTGAACCACCAGGGAAATGCCCTGACATTATAGTCATGTCCAGAGACACAGGGCCTCTAGACACAGGGTTCACAATGGCGGTTGTGTTGTCTGCAAAACACTGAACAAGCCTTCTCTTAATAGAAGGTAGAAAGGATTTCAATGCCAGTCAGATTGATCTAGTTTCCACCAAGTTGATATAGAGCTGGGACTCCGTCTGAAACCAGAGTCCTCTCATCTTCACCTCTCCCAGATGGCCTTCCCAGCCTGGGAGACACACATCTGTCACTGCCAGCTCTGGCTGGGTAAGGGAAGAGGGGTCTGCCGCTGACTCAGTCGCGGTTCGTCAACCACCCTGGCAGGTCTTTTGGAGTTCTTTCCGAGATTTGGACTAGGTCGGAGAGATTCCCTATATGCTGCACCCAATGGAACTTCAGGTCCACAGCAGAGCACACATATGCCAACGGCACACGTCACCAGCAGGATGCATTTGAGGCCCAACAGCCTCCGTGTTAGTCACACCGAAATCCAGGATAGAGGCTGACATATCAGAATGATAGCCTGAATATCCTGGCCTTGCCATTCCGGAGGACAGGCTCGGAACTGCACTGTATTCAGAACCGCTCCGATGAAAGGGAACATCTGAGAGGGAGTCTGAACCCCAGCAAATGCAGGAGGTCCGCCATAGTCTGGAGGTGGGAGATGACCACCTGGGGCGAGCTCAACAGTCAGTCGTCAAGGTAGAGGAAGACTGGAATCTCCGACCCCACAGATGTGTTGCAACCACCGCCATCACCTTGCAGAACACCCGAGGGACACTGGAAAGGCCAAAGAAGAGCACAGCGAACTGATAATGCTTGTGGGCAGGCAGGACAAAGATATGGAAATAGGCAAGTCCAGCACTGCCATCCAGTCTCCTGGGCTGACAGCAGACAGAACCTGAGCCAATGTGAGCATCTTGAACTTCTCTTTCTGGAAGAAGTTGAGAGGACACAGGTCTAGAATAGGATGGTGGCCTCTGTCCTTTTTGGGCACCAGAAAGTAGCGGCAATAGCAACCATGACCTACTTCTGATGCCGGCGCCCTCTCAATGGCTCCTTTAGCCAAAAGGTCCTGTACTTCCTGATGGAGCAGGGGGAGTGATTCTCCGTCAGCCGGTCGTAAGACAGTAACACGGGCGGCAGGCTTTCTAATAAGGGGATGGAGTAACCCCGCTGAATGATCTGAAGTACTGACTTGCCCGATGTTATGGACTGCCAGTGGAGCAGGTGATGGCAGACCCTGCCGCCAACTGGGTGCCTGTGATGGTATGAAGGTAAACTTAAGTGGTTTGGAGGCTGAGGCTGCCAGGTGGTGTGGGGCAGCGGACTGGGTCGACATCTGGCTGGTTGTCTCATGGGGCTTGTTGGAACCGCGTCTACAGCTACAAAAGGATTGGGGAGCCTGTTGGCCTAGGTGGCTGGGAAGGAATGGACCCAGCTGGTAACACCTACTGTAGCCACAGAAGGGGCGAAACGCAGAATGGGGTTGGCGGGAGCCAGGGAGAGGCCCAAGCACCTGGCAGACCTTAAATGGCTCCAGTCCTGCACCTGTCTTATTGCTAAAGAGGCGGGGCTATCGAAGGGCATGTTCATAAGTGATGCCTGGACATCCTCCGAAAAGCCAGTGGACCTCAACCAGGTATGTCATCTGAGTGCCACTGACAATGCAATTGCCCTACCTAGCAAGTCAGTCTTGTGCAGTCCGCAGCGAATAGTGAACTTTTCTGTGTCTCATTTGCAATAGCTTGTGACAGTATGGCTCAAGCCCTCTCCAAGACCATGGCTAGCATTTGCGCAACCTAATCTCTAACTGTGAGAGTGTATCGGGCCAAAAGGCATGTGGTGTTAACTGACCGCAGTGCTAGGTTGGCGGAAGAGAACATCCTCTTGCCAAAGGTGTCCAGCCTCTTGGATTCCCTAGCTGGTGGTGTGGTAGTGTAATCGCCATGGTTACCTTTGGACGTGGAGGCCTGGACACCCCGGCTCTCCGGGGTGGGTGAAGAAAACTGAATCTACAGGAGCAGAGCGACTGCAGCGGGCAATGGTCCTGTGCACAGGCGCCTCTGTACAGGGCTTGGCCCAGGCCCCGAGCAGGACACCAGCAAGGGCTTCATTAAAGGGGAAAAGGGCCTCTGAGGGAGTGACTCCCGATTGAAGCACATTCATTTTGACTGCCACTGAGGGCAGCTGACAGTCCAGGACCTCAGGGGCCCTGCACGCCACCATAGCAAATGGGGCCCCTTCCTCCACAGCCACACTAGGAGAGACCAGGCCAGTGTCTGGTGAGGTGTCCAGACCACTGACATCTCCCAGTTCCTTATACTAGTAGTCTTCAGCCTCCTCAAGGGGGTTGTAGCCATAGAGATCCTCAGATCCCTCACTCATACTCCTCCCAAGGCCCATCAAACAAAGGAGGCACTGGCTCTGAATTGGATGGTCTAGTTCCGGCCAGCGCTGCAATCTGCATCAGGTGACACCGACCCAGCTCCGATTCGGAGTTGGGTGTGATGATGGGGTCAGTCTCGTGGACAAAGCCGTTCTGGACTCAACACCTGATCCAAGGGGCCCGACTGGTTCCGAGGGCAGACACGCCTGTGAGAATCTAGTGGGGGCTGTAAGAAAGTGCCCTCTTTCTGCATGGTTGCCCCCACTTTTTGCTGAACTGTTGATGTGCTTTGACTGAGTGTGCCCTGTGTTCCTGCCAAACAGGTACCCAGGGCCTATGTACTTTCCCTAAACTGCAATGCAAACAAAACCCAATTGGCACTCTTTGGCCACAGGTCAGTCCCTTGTAAATGGTACCACAGGTACCAGGGCACCGTGACCAGGGAAGGCCTCTAAGGGCTGCAGCACTTATTGTGCCACCCATAGAGGCCCTGTACCTCTACAGACACAGCCTTTGCAGGCTGCGTGTTTTGGTGCAGAACAAAGTGAGGAGTTGACATGGCACACATCCCTGTGTGCCATGCCTACAACCCACTGCCCTGGCATAGATCAGCCACCCCTCTAGCCTGGTGCACTATACCAGTGGTGAGGGTACAGGTGCATGAGCCCTGTACCCCTACAGTGGCTAAGTCAATTCTTAGACATTGTAAGTGCAGTAATGCCACTAAGAGTATACAGTGCTGGGAGTTTGTCATTACGAACTCCACAGTACCATAATGGCTTTACTGAAAACTGGGAAGGTTGGTATCAAACTTCTCAGCACATTAAACCCACACTGATGCCAGTGTGGGATTTAATGAAAAATGCACACAGAGGGCATCTTAGAGATGCCCCCTGAAAAACGACCTAACACTAGTGTCCAGGCTGAGTGGCTGCTCACCAGCTGCCACCACCAGACATGTTTCTGGACCCCTGGGTCGAGAGCCTGCTGCTCTCGGGAGTCTGAAACAATGCACATCCTGGGACGAGGTCCCAAGCCTCCTCCTCGAGGGTGGGCAGGGTCCACGAAGGGGAAGCTTCAAAGGCTTGCCGCCTTTGTGAGCTCCCCATGCCTTTTGCTGCTTCCAGCAACTGGCCCTCACCGGTTCTGACCCCCACTTTGGACGGGAGAATCGGCGGGAAAACCAAGTGAGGAAGGGAGGTGTGCCCACCTTTGCCAACCCCACCCCTCGGGTGGGGGAGGCGAGGTGAAGCACAACTCTCAGTCCCCGCCATCTTGCAGATGGGGGACCCAGCCAACCAGAGTGAGGCATATGCCCCCTCCCACTGGAGGGTGGCATAATAGGGGTGTACCCACCCCAAGGAAGGGACCCATTGGTCACAAGCTTTACTTACCTGTAACGCCCCTAAATCTAGTATTTCGGGGCATTCCGAACCTTGCCTCCTCCGACAAGAAACAACCAAGAAGAAAAGGACCGAACAGCTGTGCTGAAGCTAAGAGGAGGAGGACGCCCACTGACTTGGCCCCAGCCCTACCGGCCTGTCCCCACCTCGAACCTGCAGAAGCGAAACTCCGATGTGTCCTGCAGTCAGCAACTTCAAGAACCCTGAGGACCTGCCCTGCCTTCCACAGAAAAGACTTTGTCTCCTGTGAACACCGGATTTGTTCACCCACAGACTCTGGCTCCGGCCAAATTCGCGAGTCTGCACCACTCTGCACCCGTCGCCCATGGCCCGAGTGGCCCAACACCACGAGGAGGTCTCCCCGGCGATTCTGACCTGGGATCTGGTGATCTCGGAACTGCCTCGAATCTCCCAGCGAAGCCTGCAGCCTCTTTCTGGAGACTCCCCCCGACCGGAGCTGGTAAGAGAAACAGACGCCAAAAGACACCCTTGCACCCGAAGCCCCACGGCCTTGGGTGGCCCATCCGACGGTCTCCCAGCATCCCCAGGCATCCCAACTTACCTCTCCAACCAGTGGTCACCTCCAGAAGATCTCCGTCCCTGAGCCTGCAGTCTTTGTTGAAACCGGAGAATCCCCATTGAAATCAACATGGCACCCGACGCCAAAACAGCACCCAGCCGCCCCTGTGCCGCTGCGGGTGTACTTTGGGTGCTAACTCAGATCCCCCTTTGCCCTACACCAGGAGCTTTGCTCCCACAACCTTGTGGCCTGCTGGTAAGCAGCCACCAACCAGAGGCCCCTTATCCCCCATTGGATAACATTGGGCCTCAGCACTCTGCACCCGGCTGCCCTAGTGCCGCTGAGGGTGTAACAAAGAGTGCATCCTTGACCCTGGGGGAACCCTTGTTCTTACCCCAGAAAATCAACCCTAAAGACCGAGTACTTACCTGGTAACCGATATCTTCATTTCTCTCCATAGGAATCCATTGACTTTTGCTCTGAAAAATGTTCTAAGTGTGGAGTTGATTTGTATGAAAACCTGAAAAATTACAATTGTGCAAAACTGACTTTACTTATCTTTTCTCTAGGAAATGTTCCAGTGTGATATCTAGGCATATCACACGGAGTAGAAAAAGTAACTTAAAATGTTATCTAAAAAGTAACTAAAAAGTAATCTGCACAGTAATTTCAATACCTTGACTTACCTGTATCTCAAACAACTGCATTTGAACTTGCATTCACTTGTAAACACTGCATAATATTTTGCAAAGCATTTATTTCACTTACCTGTGCCAGGCTTGGCTTGGTTCTAGAAATAAAATAACTTATCAATATTTTTATACAAACAAAATTGGTGTGAGTTCAGTCTTTGAGTGTGTGACATCATTTGCTGATTGAGTGTGTACAACAAATGCTTAACACCTACCCTCTGATAAAGCCTTACTGCTCGCCCACACTACCACAAATAGAGAGTAAGGTGCTATCTACTTTTACCTGTGCCTACCTTTGGGGTTCCACTGGACTCTGTGCACACTATACCTCATTTTGGTATGGTATATACAGAGCCAGCTTCCTACAGGGGCACCTGCCAAACCCATGGGACCCAAAGGTGCTCCAGACTAGTCGGCCATCCCAAATAGGAGGTGCATGGCCTCATAAAACTAATTGAGTTGGACAGCAGTCCCTCCAGATTAAGGAAAATCAGGGAGGCGCTGAGCAGTCTCAGAGGCAAGCTCTGCGTGGGAGCGGGACCTAGAGTGACATTGTTCTTGCGCCATGTCTGATGACTTAAACCAGCACGGTGTAGTCGAAGAGCACTTATTTTTTTGATTTCTTGTCAGACCACCCGATGACTTCAAATGTGAAGACAAGTGCCTGGAACGACTCGAGACGACATCGGTCTGTGACTGGAACCATGGGGCTTAAACCTCACTGGTTTCTTGGGGGAATCCCTAGCACACAGGGAGATTAGGATTAAAAACAAAAAAGCTAGACAAAATGTCGAGAAGAGATCAGACAAAGAAATTACTGGAGATGGCTCTCTGGATCTGCTCTGATTGACGTGGAATGAAAAGAACTGGTGTCAGTACGTTGGGGTAGCACCTACATAAGCACTATTGTCACTTCCGGTGCAGCCTACAGGCGTGCTGAGGTACTGCTCGAAAAGTTTCTGAATCCAGTCTGATGCCTAGGGATTATTCTAATGTTAAACGTAATGGGGCAACCCGGTGTCCCTCAGAACCTGGGTATACGTATTCTAAAGGAAAAAATTGTTCTGTCGGGGTATCAATTACTTAGGACAAGTAGCAACAGCTTACTTATAACCAATATGAATAATTTACAAAGAAAAATAAATAAAGATATAACACACACCAAAGATTTTTGAATCAATAATGTATTAAGAGAAAATCAAATAATAAAGGCTGTCGCAATTTATAATTTCAATTGCAATACGTGACTGTGGTGCAACAGTGACATGTGGTGAATGGTGATAAATATAATCCACTATATACAGAAACAATTGTGCAAAAAATGGGGAGGGAGAAAGATTTCATAAATGTCCTTATTATTAGCACATATGCTTAATGATCCAATGACGAATGGAACTGTGATCATAAGCGTTGTGTGGACATATACAATACGCCGACGTTTCGACCCTGTGTATCGCGCAAGAAGTGAAAGTGCGTCCAGGCGGATCTTCCTCAGGGCAGGAGGGGGGAAAATTGGCAGCCTAAGGATTGATTTAAAAGGCAGCGTCAGCTGTGTGTTATAAACCGAAATATGAGTTCACTATGTAGCTTTTAAGGCATAAAGCTTACCCAAAAGTAGATTCCTAGGTGGCCCTGCGATTAATAATTTCTTAGTCGGGTATAGGTAGGAAATTAATTCATAAGGATCTCCACCAGCCGGTTTGGAGCCTATTGGAAAGTGAAAAACTGAATCAGTGACTAACAATAGTGCTATTGTTAATTATACAACACGAGTCTTAGAGGGCTGTGACATACCTCAGAGATAAACTGTATTAGACTTCCACCCGTCGGTTGGAGTCGATTTTGTGCCAGTCCGATGTGTTTATAAAGTAAATAATGAGCACTGCATAAGTCATGGTTTTGAAATAACACGAGAGCGCAAAGCGCGCTTCGTTCAAAAGATCCCTAATTAGTTCTCACCGTGATCTGGAATTCAAGCCTCCTTCTGTCCTTGGTTTATTTCGGAAATGAGGGGCTGAAAGAACTGAGGCTATAAATAGCCTACCTAGCGTGTGATGGACGTGCACGCTAGCTCGTGTCTCCTTAAGATGTGTACGCATGGTGGAGCAGCTCGGTTATCCTGTCAAGGAACCGGGCTGCTCATCGCAAGGATGTAATCAATTACCCAGCCTGTCGAGAAACAGTGTCTCAGGCATGCGTGTGGGTTTACACTAAAGAAGCACTGTGTAGATAGCTGTAATGAACTGAGACTCAGTTGGCTGATGTGTGTATTCTCCTAAGTACAGTTTGATGACATTATATGGACATGATGACGTAGGTTAGGGAATAACACAAAAAGGATATACACTAATTAAAACATGTAAATACTTTCGAAAATTTTGAAATTACCATAGTGCCTGTATGGTGAATTTTACACTCTTATGGCACTATTTCTGATGCTGCATCATGTAAAATAAACGAACAGTCTATGACAGTGAATACTATGCAGGATGTGACACAAATGCGTGTGAATGATTAAAACAAGTTAATTCATTTGCAGATATGAAAGCGCCAAAATGCACTTATTGACACATTTTACACGTGGATGTCATACAATTTATACGGCAATATGTGCTACTTTACACTCTTAGCCCATTTACTGATGCTACATGTTAAATCAAGTTACAGATTAGATCAAGAATAGTCTGTAGCAGTGAAATTCTGGACCAACTATTATATAAGATCGATGACCTAAATAGGCATTGATTCAAGTTATGCTTGGTATATTTAAAAGTACATAGCAAGGCAATGCATAGTGAGGCTGGTATGTACTGTACAGTGAGATCTAAAGTTTAGCCATTTGCCTGTAAGTTTCCTCAAACTCATTTAACCCTGTGTTTACGGAGTCCAGAGTGTGAATCCATCTGCATTCATTTAGGTTTAGTTGTGAGACCATACTGCCTCCTCTGGGGTGCAGGGTGATTTTCTCCAGCACCCACCACTGTAGGTCATCCGCAGTGTGATTGTTCTGGGAGAAGTGCTCTGCCAAGGGAGCTCCTTGGACCTTGCAGCGGATCCTACTGCGGTGCTGCAGAACTCTTGCCTTGACCTTTTGGGTGGTTTGGCCAACGTAGATCTGATTACACGGGCATCGTATGGCATAGATAACGTTATTACTATTACAATTGCTGTATTGTCTCAGATGGTAAGTTTTTCCCATATGTTGAAATGATGAGCTAATCATTGCAAAATCACACGCTTTGCAATTACAGCATTTAAAATGACCAATCAATGGCGGTAGGTTAAATTGCTGCCTGATGTCCGGCGGTTTCTCAGTTTCTAAGTATGAGCTGACAACAAAATCTTTGATATTTTTTGCTCTTTTAAAGGCAAAAAGAGGTTTTTCTTGGATTCCAATTTCAGTACCTACTAAGTTCCAATATTTCAGTAGTACCTTCTTGATTTCGTGGCTGCGTGTATTGAATGTGGTCACGCAAACCAACTTCTCAGTGTCTTCCACTGGTGGTTGTATCTCTAAAAGGGTTTCCCTGGGCGGTACCAAGCCCTTTTCCTTGATCTATTAAGTAGGCCTTTGGGGTAACCACGGTCCCTTAGTTTTTTGATCAGAACATCCATCTCCCTGTAAAAATCACTTCTCCTTGAGCAATTTCGTCTCAGTCTTAAAAATTGTCCGTAGGGTAAATTGTCTCTAAGGCTTCTCGGATGGTGTGAGTCATACTTAAGAGTGGTGTTGCGTTCTGTTGGTTTCCTGTACAATGTAGTGATGAGCCTCCCGTCTTCATTCAGCAGTGTGATGTCCAAGAAATCGATAGTTTCATTGTTGTAGGACATAGTGAATTGGATGTCGATGGTCCGTGCATTAAGCCATGTTTTGAATTCAGCTAGTCTCTGTTCTGTGCCTGTCCATACCATCAGCACGTCGTCAATGTACCGCTTCCATACTGATATATTGTTCAGAAAGGGATTTGTAGGATCGTATAGGTATGTGTCCTCATAGTCATCCATGTAGAGATTAGCTAGACTAGGGGCAAATCCAGCCCCCATAGCTACACCCTTACATTGTAAGTAGTAGGTGTTTTGAAAGACAAAATAATTATTTTTCATTGATATTTTCAGTAACTCAACCAGAAATTCGGTTGGGATCCACACTGGTGCAGGTCGTTTCTCTAGTATCCTTCGTATTACATCAATGGCGTGCTCCTGGGGAATACTTGTGTACAGGGAGGAGACGTCTAGTGTGGCATCAGCAAGGATGAAAAACAGGCTCTGCACTCGCTTAGTAATAACCCTTCAATCGTTGTGAAATCAGCAGACAAAGGTGGAGCCGTGGTCATTCAAAACACCCAGGACTACATCACAGAAATCAATAACCAACTGAGTTGCACGGACAGCTACCAACGGATAAGAAAGAATCCAACTGAAGACATCTCTGCACTCAGTCTCTCACACATCAAGGTCTGACAGAAGGTTTTCTGTCACAACATGAATACAACTTTCTGAACAAGAGTGAACCGAGGATACCTACCATATACACACTACCTAAAATACATAAACACCTACGAAAACCACCAGGCTGCCCGATCATATCAGGGTGTGGCTCAATCCTGGAGCCCCTGAATCAATTTTTGGACAGCTTTCTACAGCCTTTTGTGGTGGAGACACGATCCTACCTAAGAGACACAATGCACACTATACAACTGATAAAAAACCAACCTTTTGATAAGCAGACACAGTTTCTAGCCACACTAGACGTCTCCTCCCTGTACACAAGTATTCCCCAGGAGCACGCCATTGATGTAATACAAAGGATACTAGAGAAACGACCTGCACCAGTGTGGATCCCAACCGAATTTCTGGTTGAGTTACTGAAAATATCAATGCAAAAGAATTATTTTGTCTTTCAAAACACCTACTACTTACAATGTAAGGGTGTAGCTATGGGGGCTGGATTTGCCCCTAGTCTAGCTAATCTCTACATGGATGACTATGAGGACACATACCTATACGATCCTACAAATCCCTTTCTGAACAATATATCAGTATGGAAGCGGTACATTGACGACGTGCTGATGGTATGGACAGGCACAGAACAGAGACTAGCTGAATTCAAAACATGGCTTAATGCACGGACCATCGACATCCAGTTCACTATGTCCTACAACAATGAAACTATTGATTTCTTGGACATCACACTGCTGAATGAAGACGGGAGGCTCATCACTACATTGTACAGGAAACCAACAGAACGCAACACCACTCTTAAGTATGACTCACACCATCCGAGAAGCCTTAGAGACAATTTACCCTACGGACAATTTTTAAGACTGAGACGAAATTGCTCAAGGAGAAGTGATTTTTACAGGGAGATGGATGTTCTGATCAAAAAACAAAGGGACCGTGGTTACCCCAAAGGCCTACTTAATGGATCAAGGAAAAGGGCTTGGTACCGCCCAAGGGAAACCCTTTTAGAGATACAACCACCAGTGGAAGACACTGAGAAGTTGGTTTGCGTGACCACATTCAATACACGCAGCCACGAAATCAAGAAGGTACTACTGAAATATTGGAACTTAGTAGGTACTGAAATTGGAATCCAAGAAAAACCTCTTTTTGCCTTTAAAAGAGCAAAAAATATCAAAGATTTTGTTGTCAGCTCATACTTAGAAACTGAGAAACCGCCGGACATCAGGCAGCAATTTAACCTACCGCCATTGATTGGTCATTTTAAATGCTGTAATTGCAAAGCGTGTGATTTTGCAATGATTAGCTCATCATTTCAACATATGGGAAAAACTTACCATCTGAGACAATACAGCAATTGCAATAGTAATAACGTTATCTATGCCATACGATGCCCGTGTAATCAGATCTACGTTGGCCAAACCACCCAAAAGGTCAAGGCAAGAGTTCTGCAGCACCGCAGTAGGATCCGCTGCAAGGTCCAAGGAGCTCCCTTGGCAGAGCACTTCTCCCAGAACAATCACACTGCGGATGACCTACAGTGGTGGGTGCTGGAGAAAATCACCCTGCACCCCAGAGGAGGCAGTATGGTCTCACAACTAAACCTAAATGAATGCAGATGGATTCACACTCTGGACTCCGTAAACACAGGGTTAAATGAGTTTGAGGAAACTTACAGGCAAATGGCTAAACTTTAGATCTCACTGTACAGTACATACCAGCCTCACTATGCATTGCCTTGCTATGTACTTTTAAATATACCAAGCATAACTTGAATCAATGCCTATTTAGGTCATCGATCTTATATAATAGTTGGTCCAGAATTTCACTGCTACAGACTATTCTTGATCTAATCTGTAACTTGATTTAACATGTGAGCATCAGTAAATGGGCTAAGAGTGTAAAGTAGCACATATTGCCGTATAAATTGTATGACATCCACGTGTAAAATGTGTCAATAAGTGCATTTTGGCGCTTTCATATCTGCAAATGAATTAACTTGTTTTAATCATTCACACGCATTTGTGTCACATCCTGCATAGTATTCACTGTCATAGACTGTTCGTTTATTTTACATGATGCAGCATCAGAAATAGTGCCATAAGAGTGTAAAATTCACCATACAGGCACTATGGTAATTTCTAAATTTTCGAAAGTATTTACATGTTTTAATTAGTGTATATCCTTTTTGTGTTATTCCCTAACCTACGTCATCATGTCCATATAATGTCATCAAACTGTACTTAGGAGAATACACACATCAGCCAACTGAGTCTCAGTTCATTACAGCTATCTACACAGTGCTTCTTATTTAGTGTAAACCCACACGCATGCCTGAGACACTGTTTCTCGACAGGCTGGGTAATTGATTACATCCTTGCGATGAGCAGCCCGGTTCCTTGACAGGATAACCGAGCTGCTCCACCATGCGTACACATCTTAAGGAGACACGAGCTAGCGTGCACGTCCATCACACGCTAGGTAGGCTATTTATAGCCTCAGTTCTTTCAGCCCCTCATTTCCGAAATAAACCAAGGACAGAAGGAGGCTTGAATTCCAGATCACGGTGAGAACTAATTAGGGATCTTTTGAACGAAGCGCGCTTTGCGCTCTCGTGTTATTTCCAAACCATGACTTATGCAGTGCTCATTATTTACTTTAGAAACACATCGGACTGGCACAAAATCGACTCCAACCGACGGGTGGAAGTCTAATACAGTTTATCTCTGAGGTATGTCACAGCCCTCTAAGACTTGTGTTGTATAATTAACAATAGCACTATTGTTAGTCACTGATTCAGTTTTTCACTTTCCAATAGGCTCCAAACCGGCTGGTGGAGATCCTTATGAATTAATTTCCTACCTATACCTGACTAAGAAATTATTAATCGCAGGGCCACCTAGGAATCTACTTTTGGGTAAGCTTTATGCCTTAAAAGCTACATAGTGAACTCATATTTTGGTTTATAACACACACCTGAGGCTGCCTTTTAAATCAATCCTTAGGCTGCCAATTTCCCCCCTCCTGCCCTGAGGAAGACCCGCCTGGACGCACTTTCACTTCTTGCGCGATACACAGGGTCGAAACGTCGGCGTATTGTATATGTCCACACAACGCTTATGATCACAGTTCCATTCGTCATTGGATCATTAAGCATATGTGCTATAATAATGACATTTATGAAATCTTTCTCTCTCCCCTCCCCATTTTTTGCACAATTGTTTCTGTATATAGTGGATTATATTTATCACCATTCACCACATGTCACTGTTGCACCACAGTCACGTATTGCAATTGAAATTATAAATTGCGACAGCCTTTATTATTTGATTTTCTCTTAATACATTATTGATTCAAAAATCTTTGGTGTGTGTTATATCTTTATTTATTTTTCTTTGTAAATTATTCATATTGGTTATAAGTAAGCTGTTGCTACTTGTCCTAAGTAATTGATTCCCCGACAGAACCATTTTTTCCTTTAGAATAGGGATTATTCTAAGGTAAGGAACCTGCGACAAGAAATCTCTATCAGATGCCCAGGTTCTTTTTGTTGTGAGGTACTGGCACTATTGCAGATATTTTTAGCTCCTGTATTAAGGTCTCCAGATGTTGATGTTTTCAGGCTGGAAGTCCAGGTGTGTCAGCTTTTGTCATGGCCTTTGTTGGTGGAAGGGCCTATTGACTTTTGTCTTGCTCCTGATTGTTATCTATTCTAAGGTGTGCTACTCTGCCCCTGAGAATAGTAACCCTCTCTGTAGAGATGAAAGGATCTGGAGTTCAATGCCACCCCCCCACCCCCAACTGAAAAGTTGCAATCTGTCTAAAAGTGGTGTTGGAAGCATCTGATGAGTCCAAAAGATTTTATTTCTCCATCCTGAAGAATATATTTTGCTTGCTCTTTGCAGCTGCAGTTGAATTTTTCATGATATGGTGCAATATCATTCCAAAGCTGTCATACTACGACAGGTTTCTCCTCCTTTGGCAATTTTAAAACACGCCCCTGGAAAAACACTAATGCCGCTAACTTTATCTAGTCTTTTACCCTCTTTAACAGTTTTGACTATATATGGTGTTGCCAGATTACGCAATCTTCTTTGAGCTGCTACTGAGATGGCCAACTCAGTCTTACCAGCTCTACATGCCAAGAACAGATGCCTACTGGGTAAGTAACATTATCCGTTCGAGGCATGTGAGCTGTAGATACACATGCTTTGCATAGACTATAAAGCAGTAAACTCCCAAAGCGGTGGCTAAACTGGAGATGTTGCAATTGTTTGGAACAGTGTTTTTAGCACTGCTTGGCCTACATTAGCCTGTTGTCGTGCTAACACATCTACACAATAGTGTTTGCTAAATGTGTGTGGTGTAGACCATGGAGCTGCTTTACATATGTCGGCTAGAGGGATGTTTATTTAGTGTTTTATAGAGCGCGAACGTGACCAGTTAGGGTATCAGAGCGCTTTACAGAGTTAAGCAAGATGTTTACAAAATAATTAAAGACAGACGGAATCATGAGAAGCGTTTTGCAGTCAGAAGCAGGGTAATGCAATGAGAGGGAATAGGCAACATGGGTACAATTTAACGGGGAAAAACAAACATTAGCGGGAGCAGAGACAGATTGTACAGCACTAGACTCTGCCCCATAAAGTGAACAGTGAGGTACGAATGAGGTAGAAGGAAATAGCAACAGCCATGGTACAAGACATTGCATAGGCTACATCAAGGAAGTCCAGATTGACATACATAGGTAGAGGTCAAGAAGAGAGCATGTCGTTAGGCAGCAAAGCTGTATAAGCGCTGAGAGTGTTAAGGAAGGAATTTGCCCATTAGGAAGGTCTTTGCTTCCTTTTTGAATCTAGCCAAGCACGGTATTCTTCTGATGTAGGGCGGCAGCGAGTTCCAGATTCTGGGTGCGGCCCCAGAGAAGGCTCTGTTGTATGTTTTCTTCTTCCGGAAGAGGGGAGGTTTCAGAACAAAAGCCCTGGCGGACCGGGAGTGCCCGTTTCCTCCGGAGACCACGATTTTCTGGGCGAGATACGTTGGAGAGTTAGAGTGTAGTGCTTTGTGTGTGACAGGCCAATTTGAGCTGTATTCTGGCTTTGTATGGGAGCCAGTTCAGCGCTTTGAGGTGTGGAGAGATGTGGTCGAATTTTTTTGATCCGGTTAGGAGTCTTGCGGCTGCGTTGAGACAAGCATTTAGGGGAGCCGTTGAGATCTTGGGTAGTCCAGAGAGGGTAGAGCATCCGTACTCGATCCTAGAAATAACTAGTGCCTGAACTGCCATTTTAAGGTCTGATGTATCTAGGAATGGTTTTAATTTTCTCAGGTAGCTCAGGTGAAACCTTGCATTTTTGGCTAGTGTGTTGATGTGGGCTCTCATATTAAAGTTCTTGTCCAGTGTGATTCCTAGTGATTTGGCTGAGTCCACTATGGTCGGGGAGCAGTTTAGCGCAGTGATCGAGTTGGTCCATTCCCGAATGTCAGTTGAACTTTTAGGGGGGGAGATTAGCAAGAATTCTGTTTTTTGCGCATTCAGCTTGAGCTGGTTGCTAGCAAGCCATTGCACAGTTAGCTTTAGAGCCTCATTCATTGTTTTGATCTCTTCTAGAGATGAGATTTTGATGTAGATCTGCGTGTCATCTGCATACATGTGGAAAGAGATGTTGGCGATACGCAGAATTTCAGCTAACGCTTCCAGATAGAGATTAAAAAGCGTGGGGGAGAGAGTTGAACCTTGGGGAACTCCGATTGTGATTGGAGAAGGATTGGATAGTTTTCGATTAACTAAGAATCTTTGGGAGCGGTTATACAAGGAAGGATTTAAACCATTCGAGGACGGTCCCCTTAATCCCATCCTGTTTTCAAGACGTTCTAGTAACTTCTCATGGTTGACTGTGTCGAACGCCGATGATAGGTCCAGAAGAATTAAGAGACACGTTTTGTCCTGGTCTAGGGCTAGAAGGGCGTCATCTACTATGTGGAGAATAGTAGTTTCAGTGCTGTGATCTGGCCTGAAGCCTGATTGGCATACGTCTAGCAGGTTGAATTTGGCGATGTGTTGGCTAAGTTGTTGTTGCACGCATTTTTCGAGAACTTTAGCTAGAAGTGGAATATTGGATATAGGTCTGAAGTTGTCCGGTTCAGCAGGATTCAGGATGGGTTTTTTTAAGATCGGGATGACTTGCCCAGCTTTTAGAGAGTCAGGTATGGACCCTTGCGATAGAGAAGCATTGTGTAGTAACGAGGTCCAGACGTGTAGAGGATGTTCAGTAGATTTATTGAAGTAGATTACAGGACATGCAGTTAAGTCCAGTACAGAACCCCACCAGGAGCAGCCAGCATGCTGCTCAGCCCTTCTCAACTGACATCTCTGACTCCCAACATTCTGTAACACATCATCCATGGAACATTCCACTGGCAGAGCATGAGGTGACATGAATAACCTCATGATGTGTTACAGAATGTTGGGAGTCAGAGATGTCAGTTGAGAAGGGCTGAACAGCATGCTGGCTGCTCCTGGTGGGGTTTTGTACTGGACTTAACTGCATCACCTGTAACTATCTACAAATAAACATCTGAAGATCCTCTACATGTCTGGACTTCGTTACTACATTTTATTGGCGACGATCTGGTAACTTACCCCGTTCTACGTGCTCAAGAAAAAAAGATAAAGTCACAGTTGAGAAATATGTTTTAAACTAGCAAGAAACCTAACCTCAAGGAAAAATAACTGGAACTGCACGCCTCATATCCTCACCAGTGTCCATACATCGGACAGGCCCT
This sequence comes from Calotriton arnoldi, assembly GCA_963921515.1. Lineage (NCBI taxonomy): Eukaryota > Metazoa > Chordata > Amphibia > Caudata > Salamandridae > Calotriton > Calotriton arnoldi. The sequence goes on from CAWUFW010001362.1 coordinate 2,645,076, forward strand.
GTTCATGCGTGCTGTCCTCTGTTTCATGGACCACATCTACTTGTGCTGCGCCTTCAGTGAGGGTAAGCCTCTTCATTTAGACATTCTACTTGTGGTCACTCATTCAGTGTGCCTATTCGTTTCTATACTCCCTGCTTTGCTGCCGGGATGAGGTGTCCCTCTCGTTACGGTGTCCCGCTACAGTGGCACAGTGCCTGCCAGAGGAGTGACAAGAATTACTCTGCATCTGGATTTGTGCCCGGCAAGGAAGGTGCCTATACTGTGTGTTTACATGCTACAGTGAGCCTGCATCTAGACTCAAACTACAGGGACCAGTCTATACAAAATTTCAGTGCCTGGACGAGCACTGGGTCTCATTTGTGTCCACCATGTGGACACAGTCTGTGTCTTGCCATCAAATTATGCCGGTCTTGTGCGGAAACTGTTTGGTTAAGGAGCACACTATTGCTACTACATGGAGTTCACTCATCTCTGCACAGTCTTTCGTACGAAGTCAGCGGCGCCAAGGGGGACCAAGAATGGTGATACACCTTTTGTCTGTCATTGCTGTGTATTTTAAGACATCGAGTCAATGGGCGTTAGTAAACCGCCTTGTTTCCACTTCAAAACAAAACGAAGCGCGTGCTATCTTTGGCGCACGCAAGCTTACCTGCATCTTCAAACGTGTTGTCTCCGTGGGTGTTTGTGACGTCCTTCATATCCCTGTGCTCTGCTGCCTCTATACGCCGCATGAATAGACACACCGTTAGCCATCCGGCAGGGCGTCTGCAACGTGACGCCATCTTGTGGTTGGCGGTTGTTTCTGTTGTTCTCTGGTGGTTGGGGTGTGCCTCTGCCAAACACATCTTCACCACAAGTGCCGCCATTGCGGATTGCAGACGCATTCCCAACCCTCTACGCATTATCATGCGAGGCGCCTGTTGGATCCCTGACGTATTTGTCTCCTTTAACGGTGGCGCCGCAATGTTCCATTTCTTTGCCACCTTTCTACAAAGAACATTTACCGTCTGGCAACTTCACGTCAAGGTTTCGTTGGGTAACTATTCCATTTTCGTGTTGGGCAAATAAATAACCTTTGACCTGGTTTGAGTTTGACATGATGTTTTCACATTAAGCCCAGCACGCGATTTGGTTCTGGACGAACTTAAATGAAGATCTACATGCTGAATTAACAAAGTTGTGTGCTTCCTGGATTGTACTTTACACCACAATAGTTTTGCAGCTATATCTTGTGCATGATGTTTTTTTTTTTCCTGGTGTTTATTTTCAAAAGTAATTTTATGCTCACGGTACATGTATCATTTTCTACTTACCAGTTTATTGGGATTCAAATGTATTTGCATGTACATGTTCATTGGTACCATTTTACGTGTCTTTTCTCAACAGTTTTTCTTGCAGGTGATAGATTTTTGTTTTGCAGGGACTAATGTTCTTGGGCATTTCTTGGAATTACAGTTTCCTCGTGTTTTATCCTTCACAGGATTGTACAATGAGTTCAGTTAGATCTACATTGTGCCAGTTTACTTGCTCACAGTACTGCTTTATGTTATCCTTCACAGGATTGTACAATGAGTTCAGTTAGATCTACATTGTGCCAGTTTACTTGCTCACAGTACTGTTTTATTTTGTCCTTCATAGGATTGTATAATGAGTTTAGTTTGTATCTACATTGTACGTTTATGGACCATAGGTACGCACCGGTAAGAGTCCATCATTTCAGTTTACATGTTATTGGTTAACCATTTTTATTCCTAGGTATAAGTCATGGGTGCACAACTGTTGACCTCTACTCGAGGTGTCGTGTGGGTCACAGTCCCATCACTACAGTGCACATTATCTGAACCTCCACACGAGGTGGGTCGTTTTGTGTATTCCCATCACAACAGTGCACAACATTTGAACCTCTACCCCGAGGTTGCCTTGGCACACATTTTTACGTTTTACCCTACTTAGGGTGTGTTGTATGGGTTGTAGTCCCTTCACAACAGTGCATTACATTTTAACCTCTACCCGAGGTTGTCTTTGCACAAACTTTTTACGTGGTGCGTCATATGGGTTTTGTCCCATCACTACAGTGCAGTGTGGACCCTTTCACCACAGATGTTTAGTACAATTTCACCCTCACAGGGGGTGCATTTCTTTGGTCTGAATATCAATTGGTGTTTCCCTCATCGTTGTGTATTGTTTACGTTTTCCAGTTTGGAATGCTACTTCATGTTTTTATTATATTGATATTTCAATTTTAACGGGAAGTTTGAGTGATCTTATTTTAATTTTCTCTCATAATTTCCTGTTATAGTTCAGTTTTCCTCCTGATTTCTTTTATTGCTGTCATTCGTGGATTCTGAACGCTTTTCTTCGTCAGACTTCTTTCTCCGCTGTTTTTTTTTTCTTCCTTATTTGGTGCGTTCTTGCCTGTATTTTCTCTGGTTTCACCTTAATGTTTTTTTACGGTGCTGTGCTTTACCTTCTCGCATGCTTACCTGGCCAGTTGGCGTGTTTGGGGGTGGTTTTTGGTACGTACTTTGTTTGTGGAAGGGAGGATGGGTATTTCTCATCTGTTTCTCCTTCTTTCTTGTTGTTTCTCCTTTGTATTGTTCATGTTGTTTCTGGATTATTTTTCTTCTCGATCTTAGGTTCTCCTCTGTTTCTGATTTCCTCCTAGTCTATCCTCTATCTCAGTTTTTCTTGCTGTTTACCTTCTTGTTTGTTTTTTATATAGAAGGAAAGGGGATATGTAGTATCCTGGCTTTGAGGCTATTCATGTCACCTCATGCTCTGCCAGTGGAATGTTCCATGGATGATGTGTTACAGAATGTTGGGAGTCAGAGATGTCAGTTGAGAAGGGCTGAGCAGCATGCTGGCTGCTCCTGGTGGGGTTTTGTACTGGACTTAACTGCATGACCTGTAACTATCTACAAATAAACATCTGAAGATCCTCTACACGTCTGGACTTCGTTACTACACATTGATTATTGTGGTCCAAATGGGTATGATAAATTGGTTGGTTGCGGATAAGCAGTTGGTTGGTAGCGGGTCATTGAAGTGGTTGTTTGGTTTAATGGCTGCTAAGATTTTCGAGATGATATGGTCATCGTATAGGTCGAAGGTAGACCAGTGAGCTTGGTTTTTGGGTGCTGCCTGGTGGAGGTGAGTGGAGACGTTGGTTTGTGTCGCTGGAGGAAGAGAATTGGCGCTAGCGGCGGAATTCAGCTAGTTTCCCAGAGAATTGATTTTGGTTGCAAAGAAGGAGGAACACATCACAGTTTATTAGGGCTTTAGTTACCGCTTGAGCGGTTCTTGTCAGTTTGTTGTTTTACCATTTCAAAGAGTTTGCGAGGTCTATTCTTAGCGCTCTCCAGTTCTAGACTAAAGAATTCTCTTTTTGATTTGCGAATGCTCTTGTTGTACTCATTTCTGGTCTTTCTGAGAAGTTTAAGCTGGGGGGAGGAGGGGTGTTGTCTCCATTTCCTTTCTGTTAGCCGAAGAGTTCTCCTTTCCTTGTTTAGGGCCCCATTGAACCCGGGTTTATTGTCTTTAACCTGAATTCTTTTTAGTTTAGGCGGAGCAAGGGAGTCAATTATATCCAACATTGTTGAGTTGTAGCGCTCTGTAAGATCGCAAACATTAGATAGCTTGGGGGGAGATCTTTCTCGCATCGTGCTGCCAGCTTCTCATAGTCTATGTTTTTTGTGTCCCTGAGCCACATTTTTGGTTTCACTGGTTGCACTGATCTTTCCTTATGTACACCCTGTATTAGGAAGGGAATAGCATGGTGGTCTGACCAGTCGCAAGGAGCAATTGAAGTTAGACGGACCGTCATATCTTTTGAGATGATCGAGTCCAACGTGGAGCCTTTCGAGTGAGTTGGTAGAGTACAGGCTTGGGAGAGTGATTGGTCGGCTAAGACGTCTTTGAGGGTGTTGACCTGAATGTCATTGAGGTCATTCCAGTGAAGATTAAAGTCACCAAGGAATATATCATTGGAGTGGGGGAAGGCATTTGCTGTAATGATTTCCATGAGGTGGTCGATGAATAGGTCATTCTTACCCGGGGGTGGTAGAAGGAGTGCAATTTGCACCGCTGGTTGGAGTCATTGCTTATGGAGAGTGCGAGATATTCGCAAGAGTCAAGAGGTTCTGCACGGAGTTGGGTAACTAAGAGGTCAGAGCGGTGGATGCAGGCGATGCCTCCCCCTTTTTTTTATTTGTCTATCCAACCTTACGATGTTGTAGTTAGGAGGTACCAATAGGTCCATGCAGGGCGAGGATGATTCGTTAAGCCAAGATTCGGTTAGGATTGCCACGTCTATATCGTGACTCAGTATGAGATCGGCAATGTCCGATGCATGTTTCACTGCCGATCAGCAATTGAGTAGGAGACCGGAGAGCAGTGAGACTAAATTCCCCGGGGGTGTGCTGTGCGTTGGGGCGGATGAGGGTATATGCATTAAGTTGTTGCTGTTTACCCTTCTACTACTGAGTGTTGACGTTCTGTTTGTGTTGATGGTGACCGTATGAATTTTGTTATCGTCTTTCTTGTCAGGGGGACTGGGAGAGAACGGATTTCCTTTGTAGGATAATAGAAGAGCTTGTGTTTCATCCTCCGATAGGTAGCTAAGTTGTCTGCGGGGGCGGTAGTGTCTGTTGGCCAGAACCATCAGTTGAAGGAAGGGCTTAGATTGGTGATTGAGTACAGATTTTTGAGTGTGCTTGATTATAGAGAGAGAGTGTTCGGTGAGATGAAGGATGCTCTTCAATTCGAGGATATCATTATGGATGCTCTGAGCTATACTGGCTGTTCGGAGGTTCAGAGCTTCCAGGTCCATTAGTGTAGACTGAACAAGAGGCGAAAGTGAGTCAGGGCTTGGTCTGCTAGTGGATTTGGAAATTCTGGCAGAGGAGTGTGAGTTCGACCTCTTGATGGCTGCATTTTTGAGAGGAGTGCGAAAGGCCTGTCTCGCTTAGCCGGGTGGCCGAGGGGCCTGTAGGGGGGATAGGCTGTGAACTCTGGAGGAACTGTATGCTTTCCGTTATGTATGAGGGATTGGGATGAAGGGCGGGTGATGGGGTTGGAGGAGTCGCCTTGTTAGGGGAATGGTGGGGTGAGATGGTTGGTGTTCAATTGGGTTCAGGGGGATGCTGCCCTGACTACCGTGCTGTAGGGACATCACTTTGGGGAGATTAGAGCCAATCCCATCTCTGGGAGAGGCTAGTAAGGGGCTTAAGGAGGTGGTTTCTGTTCTAGTAGTGGGAGGCATGAGGTCTTTATCCCGCACCTAAAAAGGCCACAGAAGCCCCTATTTTGCGAGTGGAATAAGCTCTAGTGGGTATAGTTTAAGCCCTTTTAGCTTTAGCATAGCATGTTTGAATGCATTTAACAATCCATCTCGCAATACCAGATTTAGAGATAGGATTGCCTTTATGAGGTGGCGCAAATGCTACAAACAGTTGTTTTGCGGAAGTCCTTTGTCCTATCTATGTAGTACAATAAAGCTCTTTTAACATCAAGCGTGTGAAGAGCGCGTTCTGCTACGGAATCAGGTTGAGGAAAGAAAACTGTTAACTCCATCGATTGGTTTATATGAAAAGCAGAAACTACTTTGGGAAGGAATTTGGGGTTGGTACGGAGAACTATCCTGTCTTTGTGTAGCTGAAGGGGTTCTTCTAGTGTTAATGCCTGTAACTCACCAACTCTTCTCAGTGATGTGATAGCAATGAGGAAAGCTACTTTCCATGAGAGGAACTGTAAAGGGCATTTGTGTAATGGTTCAAAAGGTGGACTCATGAGCCTTGTGAGGACAATGTTGGGATTCCACACTGGAGCAGGAGGAATCCTTGGTGGTATTACGCTTTTTAAACCTTCAATGAAGGCTTTGATTACTGGAACTCTGAATAGGGACAGATGTTGCCTATTTTGTAAGTATGCAGCTACAGCTGCAAACGAATAGACGTGTAAGCCAGTTCTGTTCGGTGCAAATGTAACAAATAATGTTTTGTATAGAAGCATCTAAAGGATTGATTTTGCTGTTATTGCATTATACAGCAAATCTTTTCCATTTTGCAGCATAGCAAGCTCTGGTGCTAGGCTTTCTTGCTTCGTTTAGAATATTCATACAGTCTGGCAGTAAATTTAAGGAACCAAACTCCATGACTTCAGGAGCCAGATCGCTAAATTCAGTTCTTTGGGTTTTGAATGTCTGATTTCTCCATGGTTCTGTGTGAGGAGACTGGAGTTCAGGTGTAGTTTTTGATGTGGAACTAGTGACAGCTCCAACAGGGTGGTGTACCATGGTTGACAAGCCCATGTGGGAGCTACAAGAATTAGTGTGAAGGATGTTTGCCTGAGCTTCCAAACCACCCATGGAATGAGCAGGAGAGGCGGAAAAGCGTATGCAAATATCCCTGACCAGTTCATCCATAGGGCATTGCCCTTTGATCGCGGGTGTGGGTACCTGGAGTCGAAGTTTGGGCATTTTGTGTTTTCAGCTGTGGCAAATAGGTCTATTTGTGGGAATCCCCACTATTGTAAGTACGGAAGGAGAACTTGGGGGTGAAGTTCCCACTCGTGAATTTGTTGCCTTCTTCTGCTGAGGAGATCGGCAATTTGAGTGTTTACTCCTGGGAGATGTTCTGCCAGAAGATAAATCATGTGATGGATCGCCCAATTCCAAATGGCTTGAGAGAGGCGTGACAGTTGGAGAGTGTGTGTGTCCCCGTTTTTGTACATAGTACATTGCTGTCATGTTGTCCGTCCGGATTAGGACAGTTTTGGCTATGAGAGGAGTCAGAAAAGCTTTTAGTGCTAGGAAGACAGCTAAGAGTTCTAGATGGTTGATGTGGAGAGTTTTCTGCTTGTTGCTCCACATGCCTTGTATTGTGTAATCTTTTAAGTGAGCCCCCCCCAACCTGTTAGAGAGGAGTCTGCTGTAAGCACAATCTGTACTGTACTGCAGACAGTTTTGGTGAGTGCTGGCGCTTTATAAGTGACATGATTGATTGACAGGGTCGATGAAAGGCTGTCCTCTTGATAAGTTTTGTGGGTTCCACCACTGCAGAGAGCGATGTGTACAGCCGTCTACCAACACTAGATCGGTTAACAGACCCTGTGATTGATTCCACTGACGTGCTAAGCACTCTTGTAGGGAGCGCATGTGAAGCCTTGCATGGGGTACAATTGCTATGCAAGACGCCATCATTCCCAGTAGTTGCATGAACACTCTGGCTGATAATGGTTGGTTGGTTGGGCTGAAACTGTTGAATGGCAGCCTGAATATTGTGTATTCTGGCTACATTGGGAGAGGCTAGAGCTTTGACTGTGTCTAGATTGGCTCCTAGATAAGACTACATCTGTGAGGGGTGCAGGTGAGACTTTTGTGCATTGATGGTGAAGCCCAGTCGATGAAGTAGATCTATTGTGATCTGTGTGTACTGCAGACAGTTTTGGTGAGTGCTGGCTTTGATGAGCCAGCCGTCTAGGTAGGGGAAGGCATGAATTTGTTGTCTTCTGAGATGAGCAGCGACTACTGCCAGACATTTGGTAAAAACTCTGGGCGCTGTAGTCACGCCGAAGGGAAGTACCTTGAACTGGTAGTGCTTGCCTGCTATCACAAACCTCAGGTATTTGCAAAGAGCTGGATGAATTGGAACATGAAAATATGCGTCTTTTAAATCTAGAGTAGACAAAGTCTGCTGTTTGTAAAAGTGGGAGTACTTGTTGAAGTGTCACCATGTGAAAATGCTCCGACAGTATGTAATGGTTTAGCTCTCTCAGATCTAGAATAGGTCTTAGGGAACCGTCCTTTTTGGGGATGAGAAAGTACAGAGAGTAAACCCCTGAGCCCTGGTACTGTTTTGGAACTGGCTCTATTGCTCCCTTTAGTAAAAGGGACTGGACCACTTGTTTTAACAAATGTATGTGTTCTGGAGATAACTTGTGAGAGCGAGGTGAAATGTTTGGGGGGATTGCTGGTAAGCTCCAGGCAATAACCATGTTGGATAATTCCAAGCACCCATTTGTCTGATGTTATAGACTGCCAAATGGGGAGGAATTGCTGAAGTCTTCCCCTGACAGGTGTGATATAATCGGGGGGGAGGGGAAGCGTGGGCAAGTCACTGTTTGTTGGGGGAAGGAGTGTTACGGGGTGTGTTACCCCTACCCCTACCCTTGAAGTTGTTGCCTCTATAACCTCCTCAGAAAAAACCTCTGGAGGGAGAGGACTGGTTGTTACCTTTGTAAGCTGAGGTATTTTGATCTGGGGATGTGGTCTTTGACCCTCCTCTGTAGAAGGAGCGATGAAAGGAACCTCTGTAGGATACAGTCTGAAGTGCTACCATAGATTTAGCGACTTTAGTGTCCTTTTTCATCCTTTCTAACGCCTGGTGTTCTTTATCAAATGGTGTGGCAAGGATGGATTGTTGGACCTCAGGTTTAAAACCTGAAATCCTTAACCAGCGTGTCTCCTGAGCAGGATGCTGGTGCTAATCTCTCTAGCTGTGGTGTCTGCAGCATCTAGAGCACAACGAATAGAGGAATTAGAAACGAGCTTACCCTCTTTCACCAAGTCCTGTGCTTTAGCCTTATGCTCATCTGGGAGATATTGGAGCAATTGTTCTATTTCGTCACAGTGTGCTCTGTCATATCTGGCTAAAAGGCCTTGGGTATTCGCAATGCGCCATTGATTTGCTGCCTGAGCGGCTATGCGCTTGCCAGAAGCGTCAATTAGTTTGGACTCTATCTGGCGGAGGAGCATCCCCTGATGTTTGAGAATTTGCTCTTTTACGAGCATTCGATACGACTAGGGAATCTAATGGCACTTGTCCCCTGATAAAAATGGGGTCTGTAGGAGAGGCCTTATATTTTTTGTCCACTCTAGGTGCTAAAATGCGGGCTCTGACTGGATCTTGAAAAATCTCATCAGCATGTCGCATCATGCCCATAAGCATTGGAAGTGATTGTGATGACCTGTGTGTAGTTGCCAATGTCTCAAACAAAAAATCTAGTGATTCTTTGTGGAGCTCTACCCCATGGTAATGTGCATCCCTGGCAATGAGTTCCTGGTGTGATGCACTGTCGTCTGGAGGAGATGGTTTGGCTGGGTAAAGGTCTGGATCAGTATCACCTGGGGGATCCAGTGTGTAATCTGTCCATGGGTCTGTTGGAATATTCATCCTCCCATCCTCTGCATCATCATCGGTATGATGAGATTGAGAAGAATCTTGAGGTGTAATTTGCAAAGGATTCTCAGGTGGTGACGGAGGTGGAGGCAATGGTATATGAAAAGGACTTGGTAGCTATAGACTTTCTCTTCAAGGGGATTTTGTAAGTGTCCTCTTCTTGAAGCTTGCGTTTCTGAGGTGGCTTTACGAGAATATGGCCGGTGTCCGGGTTATTATGCAACCTCTTTTCCTTCGGATCGGGTGGAATAGTGTACAATTTCGGATCCGAAGGGGTCTCTGTGTTTCAGCGCCGAAGTTTTCGGTGCCGACGTAGGCTGGCCTTTCGGCGCGGAAGGTTTCGGTTCCGAAGGCTGCTTGGCTTTCGGCGCAGAGGATTTCGGCTCTGAGCCGGACTTGTGCTTGGAACCGGAGGCTTTCGGCTCCGAGGAGGACTTTTGTCGACTCAGTGCCGAGCCTGAAGGCTTGCCTGGTAGTTTCGGTGCCGGGCCGGGAGGCAGGGCGTCGGAAATGTCATCTCTGGCCGACCTTGGCCAGGAGGCAGAGGTGGTGCTGAAGCCTTGTGTTTTTTTGGAGTTTGTGGGGGCCAGGGGTCTTCGGTACTCACGTCACCTTGTGCCTGCGGCAGTTCTTCGGCGTTGAGGTCTATCGCGAGCTCCGAGTCGGAGTCTTGTTCGGTGAAGACTTCCTCCTCCTCTGCCGCTGATGCCTCGATGTCTTCTTAGCCGGAGTCTTCACTGAAGATGTCCGGCGTGTCTTCGATGCTTTGACCCTGCATCTCTCGTCGAGCCCGACGATCGCAGAGTCTTTTTCGATCAGAACGATCAGAAAGCATCGCAGTCTTCTTCCTTGTGCTCCGGAGACGAGCACAAGTTGCACACCTTGTGAGAGTCAGTGCGCGGATACTTCGCGTGGCACTGAGGACAGAATTTAAATGGAGTTCGATCCATCGACTGAGAGCTAACCGGGCGCGGTTAGGCCTCGAAGGCCATCCACGAAGCTTTCCGATCGAAAGTTGATTCCGATGTCGAAATGATACGCGGAGAAGTGGGAAACGCATACGGAAACAATACCGTCGAGGGTAGAGAGGATTGTGCGTCGAAAGGAACCCGAAGAACGGTTTCGAATCGGAGCGCAGCAATACACGTCCGAACCCAATGGCGGAAAAAAAAATCTAACAATGGAGTCGATAAACATGCGCACTATCACCGAAAGGAGGAGTCACCTTACCTCGTGACTAGGAAAGACTTCTTCGAAGAAAAACAACTTGTAAACATCCGGACCCAACACTAGATGGCAGGAGTATGCAAAGCATGTGTATCTACAGCACACATGCCTCGAACACAATGTTTCCTCCGCAATAGTTGTCAGAAGGTTACATTTCTGGGCAGCTTTATTAGCATATGCAAGAAATCTATATTTATCTATAACAGTTGTGGTTGTCACTGTGTAGTTATACCAGAGTCAGGAGTGCTTTTTCAGTGAATTTCTAAGGTTTTTTTTATTAACTCAAGTTAAGATATTACTACACTTTGCACAGTTTTGGGGGAACAGCAGTCCCAACCTGGAATGAATAAAAGCAACCAGACACATGTGTAGCTCTTATTAGAGTTAGAGGTCTAGCTTTGTCCAGATACCAAGGAGCAACTAAGGTTGCTTTGATCTTTTCCAAGCTGCCTTGGATGGTATTTTACCAATCCAAGCTGCAATACTATGCCTGGAATGGTAAAGGGCTTTTGTCATTTTTCAGCTCGGCATGGATGGTACTTGCCAATCTAATGCTTAAAGACTGCTGTAAAAATGGCGAAAGGCTTCGTCACCTTCTAGCTTGGAGTGGATTGCACTAGGATAATCCTAGTCTTAAAAACTGCTGGAAAAACAGATCTTTGAAGTGAGCTTATTTGGAGTCAGCTGTAGAGTGTTCCATATAAAGGGACTGCTCTCTACCTAATATAATTGTCCCAGTAAGTGCCTTGTTAATCTCTGTGAGACTTGACTTAATTATTGGTATCTTTATTTCCTTGAGGACTATCATCTCCATCTGATGGTCTGTCAATAATGGCAACTTTGTGTTGTTCTGAGGCTGCTGTACCAAAGGGATCAGACATGGACTGAAGTCTTCAGGAGGTGCCCGAGAGGGTGGTTGTGGCAGTGGTAATATATAAAAAAAATCCTGCATCATTTGTTTAATTGATTGTAAGAAATCCAAGGGTCCTTAAACCATCAGTTTATAATTTGGTTCCCGATAACCATAAGGTTCAGGATCTTATCCTGATCCTTCATGTACAATCTGAATATCTAAATCATGGGGCCTTTGGCCTGAGGCCATGTATGAGTGGTCACCATAGTCATCCAAATGTAACTGTTCATCTGATCCTTGTTCAGAAAACAAATTCACCATGTGAAGATTCTGAAAAGACGTCATCTAGTAACCTTACCGGTGGCTCTGGAGTGAAGCACATTGGTGACATCAGCTGCAATAATGGTAGTGTTGCACTAAGTGTGGTAAGACTGTGGTTATAGCGTTGTCTGGGACACACTGGCAGCAGTGGAAATTGGAGTCCGAGTCATTGGTGTGTCTTTGGTTCCAGCAGAAGAGGGTACACTTCCTGCTGTTAACAGATTTGGTTGTTGACAGGTGTTTCATAAAGATGACAACCTAGTCAATGGATTTTACTCTGTCGTTGATTGTAATACTTTTTGTGGAAGTCTTTGACTAGGACTTAGTCAACAGATGATACTTTGTCAACGATGTTTGAGGATGCTGAGTCATCGATGGTAAGCCCTTGGATGTTGACGGAGTGTATGTTTTAAAGAACAAGTTACTTACCTTCGGTAACGATATATCTGTAAGAAACATTAGTTAGTTATAGATTCCTTACCTTAGAATTACCCCCAGGCGTCAGACTGGATCCGGAAAGTTTTTTCGTCAGCAGTACCTCTGCGTGTCGGAAGGTGGCGTCGGTCGGCTCCGCGTCAGTCGTCGTGGTCGCCGGGATGACGTCGCGGCAGCTACTTAGACGCCGCCCTCGCGCACTGACGTCAGTTCTGTACACAACTTTCCGCGCCAGAAACGCAGAGCCATGCAAGACACTTACCACTGGTGCATTGAAACTAGGGCCCTGAAAGGGATGACCTTAACCCTAGAAATCAGTTCGCAGAACGGGGAGGATGGGTGGGGCGGTAAGGAATCTATAACCAACTAATGTTTCTTACAGATATATCGTTACCGAAGGTAAGTAAGGATTAGTTACTTACCTGTAATCCTAGTTCTCTTCCAGGGGTATACTCCTCAAAGTCATAAGCACTGAATTATCCCCGCCCACCTGCGGGATCCCGGAGCATATAGAAATATAAATATGAGTATGTTGGGGGATCACAAGTGCATAGCACTTCCGCGACATACATATATACATGTATATAAATACATAAATATGCAGCCTAACAAATTCCAATAAGGCAAAATGCCAAAATTACAAAGGTTTTCCCTGTACAGACAATCTCCTATATACATTCTGTAATAGAGAACATACACTGTAATAGTGTTATGCAAGAAAACCTTTATTTTCAGAGAAAAAAACATGTAATAGCAGGCAGTTGGCCCATAGGCTGCATAGCTGAATAAATATCACCGTACAATAAAACACTGGCACCTTGCCTTTAAGGCTTCCAAGAACTTGGACACTTTGCCTTTAAGGCCTCCAGGAGACCCTCTGCTCCCATCATGCACCACAGGTGACAGTTAGGTCAGTTCTTTTTGCACGGTGTACTAACTTGTAGCAATTACTAAAAAATGCTCGTCCGGGGAGGCGGGAGGGTTGCTTATGACTTTGATGAGTATCCCCTGGAAGAGAACTAGGATTACAGGTAAGTAACTAATCCTTCTCTTCCAGGGGATACTCATCAATAGTCATAAGCACTGAATAGAGTAGCAAGCCCATACCCACTACCTCGCGGACGAGCAAATAGTATTAAAAAACAGATCATCTTAACATGACATTAAGCAAATAAATTCCTCAGTGAGGCTTGTCCCACTTGGGCATCCTCCTGAGCATCTGAATCTAAGCAGTAATGGCGAGAAAAAGTATGAACAGACCGCCATGTAGCTGCTTTGCAGATTTCTGCTATAGGGACGTTCCTGAGGAGGGCCGTAGTAGAGGCCTTTCCTCTGGTTGAATGCGCTTTAGGCTTTCCCTGAAGAGACTTATTAGCTAATTGATAGGCTAGAGATATGCAGGAGTCTATCCATCTTGAAATAGACCTTTTAGAGGATGCCAATCCTGTATTAATGGGGCCGTAGTTGACAAACAAGCGGTCCGTCTTTCTTATTACCTTGGTCTTATCCAGATAAAACTTCAACACCCTCTTAAGGTCTAACGAGTGTAAGGCCCTTTCAGGAGGTGTAGAAGGATTAGAGAAGAAGGTAGGCAAAGTGATAACCTGATTAATGTGGAAATCTGAAACCACTTACGGCAGAAAACTTGGATAAGTTCTGAGACCTACCCTATTTGAGTGAAAAACAGTGTAGTGTTCCTTACAACATAATGCTTGTATCTCGCTGACTCTACGAGCCGACGTGATAGCAACCAAAAAAGCCACTTTCCAGGACAAGTGCTGCAAGGAGGACTTGTGTATTGGTTCAAAAGGTGCGCCCATCAGTTTGGTAAGGACCACGTTGAGCTCCCAAGGAGGAGAAGGGGCTCGTACTGGTGGGTATACCTTTTTTAACCCTTCAAGAAAATCTTTCACCACTGGCATTTTGAAAAAAGAACCCTGTGAAGGTGATTTTCTATATGCCGTTATTGCTGCTAAGTGTACCTTGATAGATGTAAACTGCAGGCTCGACTTAGCCAGGTGTAAGAGATACGGCAAAATGACCTGTTCCTGCCCTCTAACTGGGTCATGACCATTATTCAAACACCATAGGTAAAAACGTTTCCACTTGAAAGCGTAGGAAACCCTGGTAGAAGGTCTTTTCGCTTCCTTAAGTATGTTCATACAGTCCGCTGGCAAGTCAAAGTGACCATACAGCAAGACTTCAGGAGCCATGCTGTCAGCCTGAGGGAAGGAAGGTTGGGGTGAAACACTCTCCCCTGGCTCTTGGATAGTAGGTCCGGACGGCAAGGCAATCTCTGTTGCGGAACTTCGGAAAGTTGTAGAAGATCCGGATACCACCACTGGCGTGGCCACTCCGGAGCGATCAGAATCATCCTGGAGTTGGTCTTGTAGAACTTCGTGATCACTGCTGGAATGAGAGTTAGTGGAGGAAAAGCGTAGAGTAAGCTCTGAGACCATCTTATCAACAGAGCATTCCCGCTCGAACCTGGTTGGTGATACCTGGACGCGTAGACGGGGCATTTGTTGCATCTGCGAACAAGTCTATGTCCGGCACACCCCATCTTTGAAAGATATCCTGAGCCACTTCGGTGTTTAGCACCCAGTCGTGCGCTTCTACGAACTCTCTGCTTAGGAAGTCCGCCTGTACATTTAGGACGCCCGGCACATGGACAGACGTGATGGTGAGATGCCGTGCCAGAAGCCACTTCCAAATGGCTTGTGCCTCCTGAGACAGAATTCTGGACCTGGTGCCTCCCTGTTTGTTCAGATAAAACATCGTCGTGGTGTTGTCTGTCTGAATCAAGAGGAGTTGGACTGAAGAGACGGAAAGAAGGATTTTAGGGCTAGTTGGACAGCCCTCAACTCCAGAAAATTGATATGGTATCCCCTTTCTGTGTCCGACCATAGCCCTTGCACTTGAAGGTGATTCATATGAGAGCCCCAACCTTGCAGGGAGGCATCTGTCACTATAGTTTGAGTCGGAGTCTCTTGATGGAAGGGAACACCTTTCATTAGATGTGATCGCTTTGTCCACCACACGATGGAGTCCCTGGCAGACTGGGACAGAGTGATCCGATCCTCCCAGCTGCCCGATGCTTGCACCCACTGGTCTTCCAGAGCTTGCTGCAGGGGACGCATGTGCAATCTGGCATTGGGAACTATGAAGATGCAGGAAGCCATGGAACCCAGGAGAGAGGACACTTGTCGGACTGTTGGGTGGTGAGTCCGCAGGAGTTCTCGGCATTTGATCCTGATTGATGAAAACCTTTCCGCCGAAGGACACACGCTTGCTTCCGCGGTGTCCAGTGATGACCCTAGGTAGTGAATGTTCTGGGTCGGATTGAGAATCGATTTTTTGAAATTGACTCGTAGACCCAACTTGTTCATTAACTGGAGACTGTAGGAAAGATGAGACTGAAGCAGGGAAGGAGTTGAACTCTTCAGAAGCCAGTCGCCCAGATACGGGTAAACAAATATTTTGCGTCTGCGGAGAAAAGCTGCCACCACTGCCATGCACTTTGAAAAAGTCCGTGGGGCTGACTTCAGTCCGAAAGGTAGGACTCGGAACTGAAAGTGACGTAGAGCAACTTGAAAACGGAGAAATTTTCGATGTTTTCTGGACACTGGAATGTGGAAATAAGCGTCCTGCAGATCTATGGAGCACACCCAGTCTCCTTGATGTAGATGGGCAAAGATCTGGTGCAGGGCAAGCATTCGAAATTTCTCTTTGCGGATGTATTTGTTCAAGATGCGCAAGTCCAGAATTGGTCTGAATTCTACTGTCGGACCTCTTTTTTTGACCAGGAAATATCGAGAGTATATCCCCTGGCACCTCTGATGAACAGGGACGTATTCTATGGCTTTTTTCTGTAGAAGACAGTTTACCTCCTCGTGTAAAATGTGATGACACAAGCGGACTCGTCCGTCTGGAGGAACCGATGGAGGTGGGATCTTGAACCGTAGCAAGTATCCATTTTGAACAATATTCAACACCCATTTGTCGATGGTTATGTTTCTCCACTACTCCAGATGTAATGCGATACTTCCTCCTACCGGAGTGGCACACGTGTTTAGAGGAAGCTCTCCCTCATTGCTTTGATGGCTGCTTTGAGGTAGAGGCCTGCTGTCTATTGGTCCCTCTTCCTCGTCTCCGTTGGTGGAAGTGAGACCTCTGCTGCTGCTGACCCTGAGCCGACCATTGAGGGGTTTGAACCCTCTGTTGGAACGGGCGTTTATCGTAGGGGCGGGAGCGCCTACGAAATTCCTTCAGTTTTTCGAGACCCACAGCTTTCACCGTGTCCAGCTCTGCTTTCATCTTCGCCATTTCTTCGTCCGCATGGGGCCCGAACAGAGAAGAACCGTTGAAAGGCAGGTTGGTTATCTTCCGCTGGACGTCGGGTTTGAGGCCAGTTAAGCGTAACCAAGCAGAACGCCTCGAACAGATACCATGGGAGTATCCGTGGGCAGCCAGATCGGATGAGTCAGCGGAAGCACTAATCACCTGATTAGCCACTAGACCTCCCTCTTGCAGAATTTCTCGAAAGTCTTGCTGGTCCTCTTTTGGGAGTTTGTCTGCAAAACGTCCCAGTGAATCCCACAAGGATCTTTCATACCTCCCCAGCAGAGCGGAGGCACTGGAGACCTTCATGATAGAAGCTGAAGTGTTGCACATCCTTCTACCTAAAGAGTCCATCAGTTTACTATCCTTATCCGGAGGCGCTGAGGAGGAAGACATAGATGAGTGCGTCTTTCTAGCCGCCGCCACAATGATGGAATCCGGAGGAGGATCCGATCGAAGGAACAAAGGATCTTGGTCCGGAGCCTTGTACTTTTGGCTATTCGGGAAGGAACAGCTCCCACCGATGCCGGTGTCAAAAGGTCTGCATAGCAGGTTCGAGAAGGCCTGGGACAAGAGGAAGCAAAGGCCGAGCCGAGGAGCGATGATGAAGAGTCTCGAAAATCACTGAGGAGGTAACAGCCGGGACAGACATAGATATGTTCAGCTTATTCGCTCCTCTACAGAGAACTTCACTAAAGGTGCTGAGGTCATCGATTGGAGAAACTCTTGATGGAGGTGTAGCCGTCAAAGTTGGAGAATAGTCTCTGATAGAGACCGGGTGGGAGACCTATGCCGCCTTCTCTTCGGAGAAGAATGATAAGAGCGAGATCTGTCCCTTGATCTAGCATGGCGGGCATGTGGAGATCGTGATCTGCTTGGACTCCTCCTTCTGGAAGAAACCACAGTCGGTGACCTTGATCTTCGAGGTGTTTTAGGGGATGGAGAATCCCTGGACAAGCGTGAAGGAGAATAGGTACGGGAAAAGTCAGACCTCGGGCTACTGAGGGCCCTAGGCTTCCTGCGCCGTGCATCTTCACCAACCACCAGAGAGCCTTCCGGGGAGATCTGGACAATATGCAGTCCTGGAGAAGATCCAGATTTTGAAGACGATAGAGATGCAGCTCTAACCTCATCCGAGGCAACAGCAGGCTCTTTAGCTCTCGACGTCGAGCGCCTCGACGTCGACCTGTGTTTTTCCCTCGACGTCGACTTCTCCCTTGACGTGGGATGATGGCTAGGAGGAGTTAAGGACTTCCCTGCCCTCGACGGCGACCTCACCTCCCTCAAAGATGTCCTCGACGTCGACCGTCTACTCAGGGACTTCGACGTCGAACGCTCTCGCCTCCTCGACGTCAATGGCCTCGAAGTCTTCGACGCCGACTGGTCTCGAGGCACCCTTGCCGTCGGCAAACTTCTCGACGTCGACCTACGGGGAGGTGACGGAGAGTGCCTTGACGTCGACGGATGTCTCGACGTCGATGGGCGTTTTGACGTCGATCGGTCTTTGCCATGACCATACCTCGAGCCCGAGGCAGTATGCTTCGACGTCAATGCCTTTCTCGACGACGGAGACTCACGCTGTCTCGACGTCGGAGATTGTGTCGGTCGCTTCTTCGACGGCGGCAACGACGTCGACGGCGAACAATCCGGAATCTGCCGTTTCCTCGATGTTGAAGAGGCAGAATGATGCTGGCGTCGGTGTTCTTGAAGAGAGGAGGGCTCTTGACACGCAAGGCCACTTTCCAGCCGGGCTTTTCCGCTCTCGAGCACAGCTTGAAGGCGAATCCTCTCCCTGTCGCGAAGAGTCCTCGTAGAAAACTTACGACAATGATAACAAGTGTCAGGCTTGTGACTGGAAGGAAGACAGGCGATACACTCGGAGTGTGGATCAGAGATGGCCATCTTCTTTCCACAGGATGGACATTTGCGGAAAAGAGCTGGCATTCTGACAGAAAAAGAGTGAAAATTTTGTCAGAGAATGGTAATAAACCACTGCCAGCACAGGAAAATCGCAAAAAACCAAAGAAGAAAACAATTCCTGACAGAAAAGTCAGAAAAACTGTCGAGCTCAAGCTCCAGGATCCTCATAGAAGGAGCCGGAAAAAAGAACTGACCTAACTGTCACCTGTGGTGCATGATGGGAGCAGAGGGTCTCCTGGAGGCCTTAAAGGCAAAGTGTCCAAGTTCTTGGAAGCCTTAAAGGCAAGGTGCCAGTGTTTTACTGTACGGTGATATTTATTCAGCTATGCAGCCTATGGGCCAACTGCCTGCTATTACATGTTTTTGTCTCTGAAAATAAAGGATTACAGTGTATGTTCTCTATTACAGAATGTATATAGGAGATTGTCTGTACAGGGAAAACCTTTGTAATTTTGGCATTTTGCCTTATTGGAATTTATGTTAGGCTGCATATTTATGTATTTATATACATGTATATATGTATGTCGCGGAAGTGCTATGCACTTGTGATCCCCCAACATACTCATATATATATGTATATTTCTATATGCTCCGGTATCCCGCAGGTGGGCGGGGATAATTCAGTGCTTATGACTATTGATGAGTATCCCCTGGAAGAGAACTTGTTCATCTGAAAGAAACACGTTAGTTACAGATTCCTTACCTTAGAATAGATACCCCAGCAATACCAACCCCGGTGGTGGGTCTGCGAACCAAGATAACACCAAAAAGTCCTGGAGAACAGAACGGCCAAAGAAGCCGTCTCTCCGGACTTGGCTGTCCAGGCAGTAGTGTTTCGTAAACGTGTGCAGCGATGCCCACGTAGCTGCCTGACAGATGTCATTTAGAGGAACTCCTCTCCCCAAGGAAGTAGTGGCTGCCGTCGCCCTGGTGGAATGGGCGCGTAGCCCAACCAGAGGATCCTTTTTAGCCAGAGAATAGCATGCCTTAATACACAAAACGACCCATCGAGAAATGGTGCGTTTGTGTACGGTCCGACCTTTCTTGGCGCCCACGTAGCCAAAGAGTTGGTCATCCACCTGGAACTGTTTTGTGCGATCCAGATAGAAAGAGAGCGCACGTTTTGGGTCCAGACGGTGGAGCCTCTCTTCCTCCTTCGAAGGATGTGGAGGTGGAAAGAAAGTGGGCAAAGTAATGGTCTGCCCGATGTGAAAGGCAGTGACCACCTTAGGAAGGAAGGATGGACGGGTCCTGAGAACCAACTTGTCCGGATGGACAGACAGGAAAGGAGGTTTGGAAGAAAGGGCCTGGAGCTCACTCACCCTTCTAGCAGAAGTGATGGCTACCAGGAAAGCAGTCTTAAGAGTCAAGAGTCTCAAAGGACAGTTATGTAGCGGCTCAAAGGGAGCGCACATTAAATAGGTAAGAACAAGATTCAAGTCCCACTGAGGCATAACGAAGGGGATTGGAGGAAAAGAGATGCGTTAAGCCTTTCAAGAAACGGTTAACTACCGGGGACTTGAAAAGAGAAGGCTGATCCGGCAGCCGAAGGAATGCAGAGATGGCTGAAAGATAGCCCTTGATAGTACCCAGAGCAGAGCCCTGCTGGGCTAAAGAAAGAAGGAACAAGAGAACTTCAGAAAGAGGGGCAGAAAGGGGATCCACAGCCTTTGCTGTGCACCATGCCACAAACTTGTTCCACCGGCAGGCGTATACCGTCTTAGTGGAGGGATGCCTGGCTGCCAAGATTACGTCACAGACTTCGTGAGGCAGGTCGAAAGACGTCAACTTCCGCCGCTCAATCTCCACGCAAGGAGGTGCAGACTGGACAGGTTCGGGTGGAGGACCGTCCCCTGCTGCTGCGACAGAAGATCCTCCCGAAGAGGTAGTCTGATCGGAGGATCGATGGCCATGTTGAACAGCTCGGGATACCAAACTCTTCGTGCCCAATGCGGAGCCACAAGAATGACTTGGGCCCGGTCGCGCCTGAACTTCTTCAGCACTCTGAGCAAAAGTGGTATAGGCGGAAAGGCGTACAACAGACCGCAACTCCACTCGCGACGAAAAGCGTCGCCTAGCGAGTGCCGCCTAGCAAATTCCAACACGCAGAATTGCTGACATTGCGCGTTCTCTTCGGTGGCGAATAGATCTAACCAAGGCTCTCCCCACTGTTGAAAGAGACCTTGCACCACCTCCGAGTGGAAACGCCATTCGTGATCCATCATGCATCTGCGGCTGAGTTCGTCCGCCCTGGCGTTCAGGGAACCTGCCAGGTGTTGAACCACCAGGGACATGCCCTGATGTTCCAGCCATGTCCAGAGGCGGAGGGCCTCTTGACAGAGGGTCACGACCCCACCCCGCCCTGTTTGTTGCAGTACCACATGGCGGTGGCGTTGTCCGTGAACACCTGCACTACTCTTCCCCGGACAGAGGGAAGGAATGCCTTCAGTGCAAGACGAATCGCTAGGAGCTCCAGAAGGTTGATGTGGAGCCCGGACTCCGCCTGAGACCAGAGGCCTCTGATCTCTGCCTCTCCCATGTGGCCGCACCATCCCAGAAGGGACGCGTCTGTCACCACAGTGTGGTCTGGTTGGGGAAGGGAGAGGGATCTGCCATTGACCCAATCCTGGTTCGTGAGCCACCACTGCAGTTGACGTGCAGTGCCCTCCGAGATCTGGACGCAATCGGACAGATTCCCCTGATGCTGCGCCCACTGGAACTTCAGGTACCACTGCAGAGCCCGCATATGCCACCTGGCATGATCGACCAGCAGGATACAGGAGGCCATGAGGCCCAGCAGCCTCAGAGTCATTCTGACCGAAACCCGGGATAGAGGCTGAAAGATCGGAATCATAGCCTGAATATCCCGGACTCGCTGTTCAGGAGGATAGACCCGAAACTGCATCGTGTCCAGAACCGCTCCGGTGAGGAGGAGCTTCTGAGAGGGAATCAGGTGTGACTTCGGCACATTGATGGAGAACCCCAGCGAATGCAGGAGGTCGGCCGTAGTCTGGAGGTGGGAGACAACTGCCTGGGGCGAGACCGCCTTCAACAGCCAGTCGTCGAGATAGGGGGAAGACTGAAACCCCTGATCTGCGCAGATGAGCTGCGACCACCGCCATCACTTTCGTGAAAACCCGAGGGGCGCTGGTAAGGCCAAAGGGGAGCACGGTAAACTGAAAATGCTTGTGGCCTACCGTGAACCGTAGGTAACGCCGGTGGGCCGGCAGGACGGGGATGTGAAAATAAGCGTCCTGCAAGTACAACGCTACCATCCAGTCTTGCCGGTCGAGGGCAGACAAGACCTGAGCAAGCGTCAACATCTTGAACTTCTCCTTCCGAAGGAAGCGGTTGACGTTCCTGAGATCCAAGATAGGACGCAGGCCCTTGTCCTTCTTGGGGACCAGAAAGTAGTGGGAGTAGCAACCACGACCTACTTCTAGGACAGGAACGCGCTTGATGGCTCCCTTGGCCAAGAGTGCCAAAACTTCCTGTTGGAGAAGGCCCAGGTGATCCTCCGACATGCGGTGGTAGTGAGGTGGCATGGCTGGAGGGGTAGACTCGAAGGGGAGGGAGTAGCCACTTCAGGCTATTTGCAAAACCCACCTGTCCGACATGAAGGTGCGCCAATGGGCGAGGTGATGGCGAATCCTGCCGCCCACTGGCGTTTGATGGGCCTGAAAGGTCGGACTAGGAGGGTTTGGAGGCTGCTGCGGAGGGGGGGTTGGTGGACTGGCCCGCCCGCTGGCCCCCAGAACTACGACGGTTGTTTCCATGTCCCCGGCCGCGTGAAGGTTGGGTAACTTGCTGCGGCCTGTGGCTCTGGGCGGGACGTAGCGGGGCACCCCTTCCGTAGCCACGAAAGGAGCGAAAAGCAGACTGCGCAGGACGGGTGGAGAGGCCCAAGGACTTGGCCGTAGCCCGGGAGTCCTTGAAACGCTCTAGAGCATTGTCTGCTTTGTCGCCAAAAAGGCGACGGCCATCAAAGGGCATGTCCATCAAGGTGTTCTGGACATCCCCTGAAAAGCCAGTCAACCTCATCCAGGCGTAGCGACGAAGCGCTACCGACGTTGAAATGGTCCTGCCCAGAGAGTCAGCGGTATCCAGCCCACAACGTATGGCAAACTTCGCTGCATCCCTCCCGGTGGCAACAGCCTGGGAGAGCACTGCCCGGGCCTCCTCTGGACACTGAGGCACCACCTGCGCCACCGTATCCCACACCGAGTGGGAATAACGGCCCAAGAGACATGCAGTGTTTACCGACCGCAGTCCTAAGCTGGCGGAAGAGAACATTTTCTTCCCAAGGTGGTGCAGCTTTCTTGGATTCCCTTTCCGGGGGAGCGGTAGGGAATACGCTTTTGGAGGTGGAGGCTTGGACCACCAAGCTCTCCGGGGTGGGGTGTTGGGAGAGGAAAGTGGGGTCGCCCGGAGCCGGGTGGTGGCATCTGGCAATCATCCTATCCACGGGAGCCCCCGTGTTGGGCCTAGACCATGTGCCCAAAAGGACGTTGGTGAGGGCCTCATTGAACGGCAGCAAGGGCTCCAAAGAACTCGCAGCCGGCTGAAGCACCTCTGTCAGGAGGTTAGTCCTGACCGCCACCGTAGGAAGCTCGTGGTTGAGAGCCGCGGCTGCCCTACGCAACACCACTGCGTATGACGCTCCCTCCTCCGTAGCCACGGTAGGAGGAGACAACATGCCAAGGTCAGGGGAGGTGTCCAAACCACTGGCATCCCCCAGTTCCTCCCTCCAGTCCTGTTCACTGTCCAACTGGTCAGTCAAAGGGTCACCTGACCCCTCCCAGTCCTCCTCATCCTCTGGGTGCCACTCCTGTTGAAAAGGGACCCCAGGAGTGAACAGGGGCACAAAAACCCCTCTCGACGCTGGCCGGCGGCGCACGCTGTTGTGGTGCCGGTGGAAGCGGCACTGGTGGAGGCGTAATAAGGTCAACCGGCGCCGATCCGGATCCAGGCCTGGATCCAAGGGGGGCCTGCGGCGCCGGAGCCGACGGCGGAGAAGGCCTAGGTCTCCAAACCGAATCCGCGGGGCCCGAAGGTGCGCCAGCGGGTTCGGTCCGCCCAAAGATGGCATGCATCGCCTCGTAGAACGTATGAAGCTGGGCGGGAGTCGCTCCGTGTCCCGGAAAGGGTGGGAAACACGGAGTCGACTTGTCGGGCTCCGCGCGCGGAGCGGCACCACCCACGTCCCTCGTCGGAACGGCCGCCCTACGAGGAGAAGTCGAAGGGCGACGGTGCTTCTTCTACTTCTTATGCTTTGACTTACCCGACCGAGTGCGAAGACTTCGATGACTTGGACGAATGGTGATGGCTACGCGACCGGTCCCTCTACCTCCCTCGCGACCGGGACCTCGAACGGCGCGGAGCCGACTGCCAGTGCTCAAGCAGCTTTCGGGACCGCTCCCGCAAAGCCATCGACCAGCAGTCGGAGCACGACTTGGGGTCGCGCTCTAGGCAAAAGAGACACGCGGTGCAGATCCGTCACCGACATCATCCGATGACAGGAACCGCAGGGCTTGAAACCAGGCATCTCTCGTACACCTTAAGAGTCGAAGACTCGAAAAAGAAGTCGACAAAAGTTGAGAAAAAGTCAGTCAAAAAATGACTGGAGGTACCGCTCTTCCCGGATCTGCGCTGGCTGGCGTGGAAAAATAAAGAACTGACGTCAGCGCGCGAGGGCAGCGTCTAAGTAGCTGCCGCGACGTCATCCCGGCGACCACGACGCCGGAGCCGACCGACGCCACCTTCCGACGCGCAGAGGTACTGCTGACGAAAAAACTTTCCGGATCCAGTCTGACGCCTGGGGGTAATTCTAAGGTAAGGAATCTATAACGAACGTGTTTCTTTCAGATAAAAGGATTTTGTCAAAGACGAGGACACAATCTATGTTTAACTCGTTGACAACCGTTTAGAATGCTTCATCTATGTGGCATTCGATGTCAGAAGCTTCATCATGGGCCTGTCAGACGAATCACATGTGGAGGATCTGATTTTGAATCTTTCTTTGATTTTTTTCTTCAAAGGAGAACGGTAGGAAGTGGATGTCTTAACCGTACCTTGACCAGAAGTCTGTCCATTCAGAAAAGGGGCATAGTATCTCTTGGTGGGTGTTAGAGGGCTCTGATGAGGTTATAGAAGCCATTTTGAAGCAGATTTAACCTTTCTAATGATGCCCTTGAGACTCTGTATTTAGCAGGCACAGTAGTGTACCCTCCCTATCCTTCAGGGTTTTGGTGGTGAATATTGTGCAGATATCAGTCTCTTGGCCTATGCCCTGCCTAGTGCAGACAAAAAAATACATTTTGTATGAACAGAATCAATACAGACCTTTCTGGCTCTACAACCTTCACATGGTTTGACAAGGGTCCTTGTGTGAGAGAATTCAGCCATCATCCATATGATATAAGTGCCAAAGAAATTGTATCTGTGCTCCTTGAGGGGAAAGATTACCAATATCTGATGACCTGAAGTGAAAATCCAGTCAAAAAACATTCAGTAGAGCAGCAAATGAGCAGAGCCCAGCGGGATGCCATGAAGCTGAGCAGAGGAAAATCGGGCAGTTGGAGCCATCCGCGGAGCGCTGGATCCCTGAGCTGCTCTAATTGGGTAGCTGGCATTCAGGTCACATAATGATGTGGGAGGGCTATTTAATATCTCTTAAGGTTCTTCCAGTTCTTTTCAATGCCAGTTGCTGTATTGAAATGCTGCCATGATAATATTGGCTTCCGAAGGTGTTCCTCACATTGTAGAATAATTCAAGCATGTGGATCTATGAAAGATCCAATGGTGCAGAATACTATCTTTTGTATCATTACACCACAAAACAGTACCTCAAATCAGAAAAATGTTTACCAGTAGAGGTGCCTGAGGCTATCTAGTGCTCCTCCAGCTTCTGAGCACATTCAGATTCAGGCACTAAGTAGGTTCTGAAATATGTGCTGAGCAGTCGTTCTTCACAGCAAACTTTTCAATTGCCACTATTCCACGCATGCACCAGTATCGGTTTTTCGTATTTTATTTATTTATTATTTTTCTCTTTTTTATACTTCAAACTGCAACAAGTTAAATAAATGTTTATATTATACAAGGAAAATACAACCAAAAAGCAAAAAAATAACCTGCTTTCAGCGGACTCTGGCGCACAAAACCAGGGCCCGTTTTCCTTTGAATAGCTTTTTTCCTTTTTAATATTTCTCAAGCTGCAACAAACTTAAGAGTTTGATCGGGAGAGCACGGCATTGAAGAAATCAAACGAGTCCCACTTGGAGAAGGATGCTAGGGGTGAGGGAGGGCGAGGGAAAGGCGGCACAAGCAAGGCAGGTGGAAGAAACTGGGGGTCATCTTTAAGCAGCCAGTCCATTCTACATTCTCACAAAGCAGCTTAGTGCTGAGGAAACAGAGGGGAAAGGGAGCGGAATCAGTGAGCCACTGTAGTGTTGGGTATTAACAGAAAGAAAAGCTGAGCACAAGTACAGTGTTAGAAACATTATCAGTGCACTCTGGGGGGGTCAGGTGAACATAAAGAGAAAATAAAGAAAGAATTGAGTTTCCTTCACCCTCCCCATTCTTTGGAATATCCAGGCGGCACCCGCTCATCTCCAGCCGTGCCAACCCCTCAAAAGCACCCACACAGCAGCTGCCCAGCGATGACCACATGACGACTGGACCACTTCATTGGGAAAGGCTGTTCTGAGTAGCAGCTTAAAAAGGGGAAATTCCATGTTCTTTTAACGCCTCGAAGGAGGACAAAAAAAAAAACTGAACGTAACAGAACAAACTGCCTGGGGAAAAGGGTCTCAGACCACAGCTGGGAAATTGGGCCATTTCTGCAAATACACACGATGGGCGCATGGATAGGCTGGGAACACAGTCTCCGTCTTGCAGATCTGGGCACGACTTGGGTCTCAGTTCAGGTGAAAGCCTTTCTCCATAGTAGCAGCAAGCAAGCGCTCCCTCATGGTCTCTTCAGATGAATACTCAGGTAACTTCAAATAATGTACACAGGTATTCACGGAGGGGTAGCTGGCATCAGTAGCATCCACCTGTTGGCAAGAGAGGAGAGTCTCAGAAGCAGCAGTGAAGGCAGAACATTCAATAGAGTTCCTGGGTTGAGGTTTTGAGATAAAGTCATGAATTAACTGTAAATTCAATAACACCCCCCCCCAAACCAAAGGCATTAGCAGTGTACTTTACAACATTAAATAAGCATGTATGTTTTACAGTCGTTAAAAGGAGAAGACGTCATGTATGTGCAGACAGACACAGGAAGTGCAGAGCTGCGGAGCAGCCACGGAAGAGCTCTGCAATGAAACCCATGCCTGGCATGGAGAAGGAAAAGTTACTGGAAATCCAATCCCAGTATTCTCTCTGAATTCATGAACATATACAACATATCTGTCCACGTGCCTTATACTGGAATACATTTTTAAATATACTAGTTAAAAACACAAAATGTTAACAGGAATGCATGCCTATAGTCAGCAGCATTCGTTTTGAATACAAAAAATGTCAATTTGACTAAATCAGTCGAAACTATGCCTAGCTGAACCTTCCTTACACGAAGCAGAAGACTGTAAGAGCAGTGAATCCCACCCGGTCTCTTAAAGGATCCTGGAAGCTGCTTTGCCCTATCGTCCACAGCAGAAAGTCAGCCTCTCAGTTTATTTTGTGACCAAGACTGAGAATGGATTTAACAAGATCACCTTCCAAAACTATACGCTTGGTCCTCAGAGAGATGGATGGAACGTACATGAGAATGAGAACACACATGATGAATTACTAGAATTACAAGAAAGTAACTTTTCCTTCCTCATGAAGGAGTCCTCTATAATACCCATAAATGGTTGTCTAGACCTCAGATGATTGGTTTCCCGAGAACAATGATGAAATTCATGCTCACAGGTTCAAAAGGGACACCTGTTCCACTAATGTGCATGTTTTGGATTGAAAGTCTCAAGCAGAAATGCATAGCAGGTGTATGAGAAGAGCTCTAGATAGCAGCTCTGCGAGTGCTTGTAGGTTGGACATTGCTCAGAAGAGCAGCTGCAATGCTTTTCCCTCTGGTGACATTAACCCTGGGTTTACCTGGTAAAAGTCTGCTGCCCCTTTAAATCAGGTGATAATCCAGAACTCTAGGAAGAAGCTGAACCCCCCTCCCAAAAAAAAGAGATGCTCAACTTTGCAGGTGTCCTTGTTTGTGTTTTTTTAACACTCCATGGTTCTTTTAACACCCAAGGTGTGTAGGAGCCAGGACGCTGGTGATTTGCAACCCACATGAACAACAAATCCCATATCGTCCAGATGAGCACCTCAACATCCAGCCCATCCCTGTGACCTGTAGCCTCCGATCAACCCACCCCATCTTCTCTAAATTGCAATCTCCACCCGGAGAAGTCCTGGTTGGCCAGAAAAATATGATCCATCAGTATGTGGACGACACCAAACTCCACCTAAGAACCGCATCACCCGCTCAAAGATTGCCTCGCCCCCATCCAGGCCTGGATGTCTAAGTTGTACTTTATGTTCAAACCCCTGAAAACAGAGTTTTTTTAAAACTAATTGCCAGCAACAACCAACCGAAGTGTTCAGGAACAGCCATCAGACAAATCCTAACAGCTTTAACATACTAAATCCCTAGGATTTCACAACCACCCCACACCTGTAGCTTCAGAAGGCACATTTCAAAAACACAAACAGCTTGACACCAAATCATCATGTTTTGCAAAGACAAAGTTTTTCAACCAGTAGCAGACTTCAGACCTCCGTATTCCTAACCTCTCCTTGATGGAGAAAACACCCTTCTTGTCAGGATTCCAGAACCATATTTGATCCAGCTGAAGATTTCTTCATGCCATTGTCCCTCTGGCTGAGGAACTGACAGATTCTTTGACTCGCAGAGTACTAAAATTGTTCCCTCTACCAGCTTGCTTAACCTTCTAAGTCTGCATCATTATCTACAAAGTGGTAATAAGTGGCAACTTCAGCACGCCATTGTATCTGTCAGTCAAGGTCTGTGGTGCGCCAACACTCGCAACAGCAGCCTTATCAGGTTCAGGATAGAAATACTGGAAAGGGAAGAGAAGATGCCAAGCTTTCTGCTACTTGAAACTACGATATGGAACGCTCGCCCTCCCTACTTAGATCAGGCGAACTGCCTTGACTATAAAAATCAAGTGAATATCTTCTTCAAGCAAAACACCATTCACATGTAACCCTTTTACCTGTACATTGGGATACGGGATGTATATGTGCGACCACAGTCAGTCACCACACAGTGGGATGAGAGGGCACTAGCCCGTTTTACACTGACTAGGGATACACTCGGTAAGTCCTCCTGACACACGCATGAGGGGCACAAAGACAAAAATAACATGAAGCACCTCCAGGGGACTTCCATGATTTTTTTTTTTTTAAATGTGCAAATGGTTTTAATTTATTATTTTTCAACCTCTAATGTGCCAGCATCTTTCCTATCAAGCATAATTTTAGATTTTCTGCACCTGCCACATAATCCATCATCTTCTGCATAACCTGAAGGATTTATTTTTTTAAAACTTTTTTTATTTAATTGTAAATGGCAAACATCACTTCTTTGTACATATCAAATAGTGTATTTATGGTCGACACAGTATATATTCCTTGTTGTTTCTATTTACCATACATCATTGTTCGCATCTTGCCGCATGCATGTACATTATTACAGACATTAGTGTCAGTTACATTACTTTATTCCAATTCTCGGGTCACTATTGGCAATTCACAGATATCCCCCCTGTAGGAGTTCCAGCCTCCCCATTTTCTCATCCATTTTTTAGGACAGCCCCTGTGCACGTATATGGTCTTTTCCGCCACCATGGCCGTGTCCATATCCCTGCACCACTCTGCGAGTGTGGGGGCGGTGGCCAGACCCCAGCGTTTAGCAATATTCCTTTTGGCCAACATCATACCCAGGGTCGCCCAGGCCTGTAACGTCGAGTTGAGGTCTGTCGCTTCCCAGATATTGAGTAAGCAGCATTTGGGCTCTGTAGGGACTAGATTCTCACTCACCCTCGTGATGATGGACATGACTGACTTCCAATATGACATTATTACAGGGCAGGCCCACAGCGTGTGAAAGAATGTACCAACCGCCCCATATTGCCGCAGGCAGAGCTGGGTGTCAGCTTTCCCAATCTTATAAAGAGTAGTTCTAGTGTAGTAGATTCTATGGAAGATCTTGAGCTGCACGAGGCGTAATTTGGATGAAATCGCTACTTCTCTAGGTGACGCTAGAGCCTCCTGCCAATCAGTATCATCTAACTCTCCCAGGTCCGCCCGCCACTTGTCTCTGAGCTTCTGCACGGGGTCTGGCATGTTGTTAATAATCTTCCGATAGGTCATCGAGATTGCTTTCTTATCCATATGGTCCGTCAGTAGCCTGTCCTCTAACGGAGAGACCTCGGGTAGAGTGGTGTCAGGGGGAATTACCGCCTCTAGGGCGTGTCTGATCTGGCGGTATTGGAATTGCTCCGTTGGTGCCATCTCATACTGGTCCTGGAGCTGTGTAAATGGGATCACCTTTCCCCGCACCCAAAGTTCACCAACCTTGGATATTCTGATATTGTCCCAATGATGAAAGCCTTTGCTTTTACCCAATCTTCCCAGCCTGTCCGTGACCCAGAGGGGCGTTGCTTGTGTGATCTTGTTGTGCCATCCCAGCTTATTTTGCACCATATTCCATACCTGGAGTGTGTGGTTCGTGGGGCCCATTAGGGCCCGGGTCTTGTTATAGAGCGCCCGATATAGCCCCTCCTCTCCCAATTCTGATCGGTCGAGGATGTAAGCTGGGTCCGTGTGTGGGACATGCATCCAGTGGTTAATCACTATCAATTGGGAGACCCAATAGTATATTTGTATGTTCGGGAGTGCGATGCCCCCATCATACCAGGTGCGATACAGTTTCGTCATAGCTATGCGAGCTGGTTTATAATCCCAAAGGAGTTTAGTGACTTCTGCCTCTATGGCCCGGAAATAGGACTGGGGGACCAAGAAAGGTGCATTTTGAAGGGCGTAGAGGAACCTTGGGAGCGCCATCATTTTGAAAAGTGCTGGCTTCCCCAGGAGCGACAGTGGCAACGACTGCCAGTGCTTGGTATCTCTTTGCAGCCGTTTCAGGGGGGCCTGGAGATTCAGAGTCATAAAGAATCCCCAGATATTTGAAAGTGTCCTCGACAATTGTTACGTCGCAGCCAGCCGGGAGAATTGGTGGGGGACCCTTCAGGACATAAAGCACTGATTTTGTCCAATTAACCGTGTACCCGGAGTATCGTCCATATGAACCACAGATGTCTAACATGCGAGACAGGGAGCGTCTGGGAGAGGCCATATAGAGGAGGACATCGTCCGCATATAAGGATATTCGATCCTCACATCCCTCAGTCCATCGAAGCCCGCGAATGACAGGGTCCTGTCGCACCCAGGCCGCCAGAGGCTCCAGTACAAGGGCGGAGAGAAGCGGCGACAGCGGGCAGCCCTGTCTCGTGCCTCGGTGCAGCGGGAACTCTCTAGATCTATGCCCATTGGCCACTACGTGGGCCAGTGGAGTAGTGTACAGCAGCCTTACCCAGGAACAGAATTTTGGTCCGGACCCCAATTTCACGAGAACAGCGAAGAGAAAGGGCCACTCGACCGTGTCAAAGGCCATTCGTGCGTCAAAGGACAGCACGATGGCTTCTTCTTGGATGGTATGCTTTCGGCCCAACACGTTGTGGAGGCGTCTCAAATTTAAGGCCGTATTCCTCCCAGGCATAAACCCGGATTGATCCGGATGTATTAACGTTGCTAGGTGCGGCGTGAGTCTGTTGGCCAGGGTCTTGGCCAATATCTTGGCCTCCGCGTTAATCAGAGATATGGGCCGGTAGGAGGCACACTCCTGCGCGGGTTTGCCGGGTTTGTGGATGGCCACTATTGTTGCCGTTCTTTGGTCTCGGGGAAGTTCCCCCCTGTCCAAGCTGGCCTCATACATAGCTACGAGATACGGTGTGAGTGTCGTTGTGTTACGTTTGTACCACTCTATGGGAATACCGTTCGGGCCCAGAGCCTTTCCTGACTGAAGTTTACCGATTGCTGTCGCAATTCTTCGGTTGAGAGCTCTGCCTCTAATAATTGAGACTCCTTCTCCGTGAGCTTTGGAAGTTTAATATTACGGAGGAACTCCTCCGCATCCTCTTGTGTTATTTTGAGCGCGGAAGTGTAAACCTGTTCGTAGTGGTGTGCTAGGAGGTCTACTATGCCTTGGGGATTGTGTGTGGTTTCGCCCGTGGGGAGCTGAAGTTCTGCGATCCAGCTATCCGCCTTTTCCCGCTTGTCAAGCCAGGCCAAAAGCCTGCCGGCCTTATCACCGATTTCATATATAGTGTGTTGGGTAGTAGAGAGTCGCGTCTTCGCTTCCTCCCACAGATGGACTTTA
This sequence comes from Calotriton arnoldi, assembly GCA_963921515.1. NCBI lineage: Eukaryota > Metazoa > Chordata > Amphibia > Caudata > Salamandridae > Calotriton > Calotriton arnoldi. The sequence goes on from CAWUFW010001362.1 coordinate 2,676,811, forward strand.
TACTCCTGCTTTTTAAGGTATAATAAGTGAGTGTTCTCATCGGAGGGGTCCTGTCCCTGGGTCCTCTCTACGACGTCTACCTCCTGTTCGAGTGTCGCTACCGTCTGAACCTTCTCTCTTTTATGGTGCGTTATGAGTGAGACCGCCTGCCCACGGAGCACTGACTTGTATGCCTCCCAGAGGACAAGTGGGGAAGAGAATGAGGGTGCATTTTTGCTAAAATAGTGTTTGGTAGAGTCAGTCCTTTCCAGATCGTAGGGGTCTTGAGGTATCCAGGGTATATAGGGAATATACGACGCTGTGCCGTGGTATGCCAGATGTATAGAGCGCTGACCGGGGAGTGATCAGAGACACCTCTCGGTAAATGTGCAACGTTCAGGAAGTTTCTATCTCGCCTGCCGGTGCCAGTATGTGATCTATTCTGGAGAGGCTGTTGTGTGCACCTGAGTAATATGTATACTGTCGTGTTCGTGGAAAGCGGTGGCGCCAGATGTCTACCAGGCCTATGGTGTCTAGGAAATCTGTTAGGGTAGTGTGTGTCCGGTGTTGTTGCCGAGGGGGCATACGGTCTAGAGTATCATCCAATGTAGCATTGAAATCGCCTCCAATAATTAATTTGCCCTGTGGGAGCTGAAGTAGGCAGTCGCTGAGCGCCCGGAATGCTAAAGAGTGGAGCGCTGGAGGGATATAGACTGACACTATGTTGACCATCCGACCTTCCCATTGACACGACAGCGCCGCGAAACGGCCCTGGTCGTCTGTGTATGTGTGCTTGATGACTATCGGGTATTGTTTTTTATAGAAGGATTCCTACCCCCCGTGAACCAGATGTAAACTCAGAGTGTACCGCTAGTTTGAAACCCCACCTGTCTAGTGCTTTGCAAGCCATCCCTGTTAAATGGGTCTCTTGCAGTATGGTTATTGCTGGTGCCTTACGCTTTAGATATTGTAGGACCAGTCCGCGCTTGAGCTTATCCCGGAGACCGTTAACGTTCCAGGATATGATAGGTAGATGCTGTGCGTGAGGTGTCACAGGTGTGGTGGGATCAGGGGGCGTCGTCATGGATAGTGTTGGAGGCGTACGCTATACGGTCGAGATTGTTTTGCAGCACTGCACGAACAACATGGGTGGATCTACGGTGTGCCATATAACATATAAAAACAAATAAACCAAATAAGGCAGAACTTCCCCAAGAAACCCTCATACCCTCCCCCCTCCTTGCCTCCCTGCAAGACGGTTTTAGAACTACCCGCCACCCCAACTTTGCAGAGTGCCTATTTCCCATTACCCGGTACCTTCGTAGGGGGAGAGAGAGCTCCCGGGCTACCCCCACGGGGGCCTACTCAGACAGAATTGCCCTGCCAGCTTCATTTAGGTAAGCATAATAAGATGTCGGAAACCCCATGTCCATACAAAGTCTTGCGGGGGGCTACTAGTGACCGTCCCTGGATAAGTCACTGCCTCAGTGGGTCATTGTAGGAGCTTACAGCCCCCTCCCCATACAGGTCAGGATCGCAGCGTCGTGATTCTTCACTCAGTGCCATATCCGGACTGTGGAATGGGTCCCAGTGCGTCAGCACCTCCTCAGACGGTGCCAAATATGTCTATTCAGTTCTCTTTGGGCCTGATCTCTGACTCCGGCGAGCCACCCATCCGGTCCAGGGATTGTGATCTTGTTGTGTCACGAACGGCGTTTCGTCCGGGCTTACCGCGGTGTGGGACCTGTCGCCATCCCTCCAACCAATCCTGTGCTTTCCCCGGGGTGGTGAAGAACCACGTCTTCCCGTCCGCCTCCACTCTTAGTTTCGCAGGGAACATCATAGAGTATTTAAGTTCGCGATTCCGGAGTTCCTGCTTCACGGCTATGAAGTTCCGTCGCTGTTTAGCCACAGCCGCTGTGTAGTCTGGGAAGAAAGAGATCGTGCTTTGCTGATATCGGATCGGGGGGGCCGCTCTTGCCGTCTGGAAGATGAGTTCTCGATCACGAAAGTTGAAAATACGTGCTAGTATGGGCCGAGGGGGCGCTCCCGGCCTGGGTCTGCCCCCGGGGACATGGTGGGCTCGCTCGACCGAAAAATAATTGGAGAGTCCCCTGGGTTGCAGGTGGTTCTTGATCAGGTCCTCCACAAAGAGGTCCACTGCAGGGCCCCCCGTTCCCTCCGGTACTCCCACGATTCGCACGTTATTGCGTCGGGAGCGACCTTCATAATCATCGAGCTTCGCCGCCATGGTTCTGTTGTCTATTTCTAGCTGTTTCATTTGTTTCTTCAGGGTGGTTGCGTCTGTACTTAAAGCAGTTGTCGTCGTTTCCACCACCGTCACCCGGGAGCTGAGATTTCTGAGGACCGCACGGATAAGTGAGAGTTCAGTGGTAACGGTATCTATACGGGACTCCAGAGAGGTGTGTACCTTGTTGAGGGTAGCCATAATATCCGTAAGCGTGACCTCTTTCCCTGTTGCGGGCTCTTTGGTTGCTGCTGCGTCAGCATCGGCACGGTCTTGCGGATCTTTGTCCGATTTGGAGAAAGCATACTTCTCAAGTTTGTTTTGGTGGGTCACTCGCTGGCCACGGCCCCCCATTGCGTCCTGCTCTGCAGCTATGACCAGTGGTCGCTGGCCGCCCGGTGGTAGTACTCACCGCCGCCTGCCTGTGTTAGCTCGTGGCGCATGCGGCCTGTCGGGTTTCCTACCAGCCGGTGGATGCCACTGCGTTTCCGTTATGGGGCCAATAATGTGGGCTGCTTACTGGTCTTGCCGTGGCGTTTGTAGATCGGCACCCCCCCTGGGTGATCTGCGGTTTCCGCACACAGGAGCCCCTGAAGCAGGCCGGTTCGCAAGCTTTGGGAGGAGAGGATGGGGCCTCCTCGGCTTCACAGTAATTGGACGCACAAGGCCCCTGCAAATGTGTGGTTTCAGTGTCTGCTCGGGTCCCTTTTAGTGGGTTGGTTGTCTTTTGTGGCCCCCACTACGACCCGCCGTGATGTAGGCCCCTGTTGGATCCTGGCGCTCTGTAGGCCACGCCGTGGCGTCGTGATTATATGTGCCTCCGGTCCCCACTACGTGTAATGTGGCCCCCGGTGGGTTGCTACGTTCAGGCCACAAGTTCGCCGAGGCGCCTGCCGCTCCCAGGTGCTACGGGAGGCCACCCCGCCAACACGCCGCTGTCCCAGCGTGCGTACCTACCCCAGTGCGGGCGCCGATGCAGGCTTGTCTCCCCGGCTGTTGGTATACGTGGCCGGTGGGTCCTCCCGCGTCTCACTCCTCGCGGGTCCCGCCACGCGGCCAGAGGAGAAAGGAGTGTCCTTGGAGCCCCAGGTGGGGGGGGGGGCCTTTATGTCGAGGGACAGCTCGGGGCGCACTTTGCCTCTCGCCGCCGCCAAGTTCTCTATGCCGGGAGTGTCCGCCGGGTAGAGCCCCTACTTGAAGCCCCGGTCGCGGCGTATCACCAGGCCACGCACCACGGCAGAATATCGTCGGGGCAGCGAGGTTGAACGCGGCAGCCAGCCCGGTAGATGCAGGAGGGGCTCCGACGTTCCCGCTGCTGGTTGTAGCTGGGTTAGGGTGCGGATAAAGTTATCGGATTTGAATTTCGGCCTCCGGAGGTCCGGAGCTCTCCTAGGCAGCGGCCATCTTCATCGGCTGCCGGCCACGCCCCCCGGGACTTCCATGATTGTTAAATCCACTAAAGGAAAAAACACTTATTTATCCAGAAAATGTCAAAGGGCATACAACCTTATCAAGCCATGCTTAGGACTTTTATCCTAACACCCACACAGATAAGCTGCAAGTGAATTACTGGGAAAGAATTTGTTTTCATCTCAGACTCATTTTATATTTTCTCCCTCCTGTGTCTCTCTGCTTACTTCATTTTTCTGAGCCCATCCTAAAGCCAAGTCAAGGTTTTTTAAGGGTTCAGAAGAAACATGTGAATGGCCGCTAACTTGGTCGTCCTCCATTCTTAACACACAGACTGCAAATGTGCAGAACATGGTGGTTAGGTTGGCTAAGCCAAGATTTGTTTTAAAGTGTGCTGTTACACAAAAAGGGTGCCCCAGTTTATAACTTGAGCAGACACAACAGGGCATCAGACACTCATTCCTTCACTGGCTCCCTGTCACTATGTTCATTCAATTAAAGACTGTCTCTACCATCAAGCCCTTTAATCAGCAAGCTCCATTTACCTACATAATCTGCTTCCTGGACATTTTCCTCCCACTCCCTCTGATCCAACTTGGCTTTTTTGCAGACTGCCCAGCATCACTAGGTTGGGAGGCCGAGCGTTTTCGGTCATGGTTCACATTCTGTGAATTTTCTTCCCCATCTATTTATGTCAGGTACACAACTATATTTGATTCAGAAAAATCACTCAAAACATCTCCTCTGCTGAGCCTCTGGCTGTTTTCGATCAGTTTCAGCACCAGGATGCCCTGGGGCGACTTTCACACTTTACAAATGTATATTTATTAATGCATCTTAAAATAAAAATGTGCAAAGCTTGCCATTTGGAGGTTTAATGTCAGTAGTGACATGGCCAGAATGAACTACGGATGATTAGTAAACTTGCAGTTAGTTCTGTGGCCTCCTGCAGATTTGCACTCCTATTCTCTGCCTATGTGCTAATAGAAAGGTTTAAACTAGAAGGAGCTTTTTACACTTTTAGCACAAAAGAAGGATCAGTGCAAAGCACACCTGTGTCCCAGTGGTGGCTCCGTGTATGGTTCAAAGGACAGGCAGAGCTTGCAGCTCACTTATGCACCTTGAAGCCATAATTGGCACTAAGATGCTTGTTTTACAGAAAGAAGATTTGTTTCAGAGTTCATCGCTTTAAAAGCTTGTGACATCATATGTGATTAAAGTACAACCCTATGAGTGGATCTTCGAGATGCAGCATGGTAGCCAGATGTCTTGCATGTTACTGCTGTATATTAATACTTGCACGCGACACTGCACTAGGATTGCCAATACCACAGGCACCCACAGTACAGATCATACAATGGCATGGTCGAACCATGTACAGGACATACCTTGCGAACCACAGTGAGGCGAGGGTGCAGGTTGGCAAGTCCCCCAGGTGGAAGCGTTGAACATCCAGTAGTGAACTGCAGGAAAGCTTTCCTCTCGTCAGAAGACATGCCACACAGCACTCGGACAAAACGCAGGAAACCAGGACTGGAAACAGAGAAGTCTGGGTTAGAGATTCAGCATGTCCACAGGCAGGGATCAGCCTGGCATACATCACTGTTTATTGTCAACATTGCCTCCAATTACAAGCACACACTACCCATCCAGTCATTGATTGCCCACAGTCAAGGGCAGACATCTCCCCTCCACTGTTCCTCACATGCACACAGTGCTGTCCGGCAGACGTCGTCCCTGAAGACACTATTCTTTATTGCTCTTGGTAACACGCACACAAAACCTAGATACCAACATTGTACCTCAATCACATGAAGACACCACCCCTCCAGGCACCATAAATCTACTGTCTCTCATTCACATCTGCAGACACAACGGTCCTTCAGAAAACGTAATATATTGCATTGCCCTCATACGTTGGCACATCCCCAACCCTCCAGATGGACACGTTTCTTGCCTTCAGTAACGCTCTTTCTGGTGGAAACTATCTCACCGCAGAGAGATCAAACCTAAAGAACGGGCCATAGCACTGCCGTCTTCAAAGTGATCCAGTGCAGTCAGTATTTACAACAGAAGGCCTGGAACTGTTACACGGCAGAGTCATAAAAAAACATGCTGGCACATCATTGGAAAATACTGTGGTGTATCTAGTCATGATTAGATTAAGAAGCTTGGATAGCGCGACAGCAACCCACTCGGGTTTCCCGGCGCTTTAACAACAGGCATGAGTTGTCATGGCCCAGCTAGTTCAGAACAGCCAAGTCTTCAATTGTCTGCAAAAAATGGTCAGTGAAGGGCAGAATATCAGATGTTCTGGTAAAGAGTTCCAGAGTTTTGGGCCGAGGTACATCAAGGAACGACCTCCCATATGGGATCATTTAATCCTGGCAACTGTGCATAGAAAGAGGTTGCTAGATCGCAGACAACACATGGGCAGATATGATTTTATCAAGCCAATGATGTGGCGGCGGCGGCAACCTCAGACCTTGCTTTGAAGATGTAACAGAGAGCCTTAAACGAAATGGTTACTTACCAGTAGGAGTAGTTTTGCAGCTTGAAGAATTTTCTGGATTCACATGCTGTGCATCATTCCGCCAACTAGTGGTTGGGTCCGGAATAGTCTGTTTTTTTTCTGGTTTTGGGCGTTGTCGACCAACATTTGGTGCCAGGTACGTCCCCTGTGTGACGTCAGACGGCGCCCTGGAGGTTGTTGTGCGTGGTAGCCATCTTCGGATTCTTTTTTCTCTATGTGTTTTAGTCTATAGTCCTTTAGATGGTTTTTCAGATAGTTATTATATATTTCTTCCCCACCTGTTTGTATTCCTCGTAGGGGAGGTTGGGTGGGTCACCTGTGAATCCAGAAATTTCTTCAAGCTGCAAAACTACTCCTACTGGTAAGTAACCATTTCGTTTTGCAGCGTGAATCCTTTTCTGGATTCACATACTGTGCATCTGATTACGTAGCGGTTTCTCCCGTCTTGGGGAGGCTGTGGTGAGAGGAAGACTTTGCGAACAGGTGTTGAAGTACTTTCTGTCCTATTTGCGCTTCCTTATTCATTTGTATGTCCACACAGTAATGTTTGGTGAAAGTGTGTGGGGATGCCCATGTGGCTGCTGCACATATAGTGTCTATGGGCACATTGGCTATAAATGCTAGAGTCGCTCTTTTCTTCCTAGTGGAGTGAGCTGTTGGCCGTACCGTTAATTCTTTGTTAACGGTGGTATAGCATAGTTGGATGGTTTGGACTATCCATCGTGAGATTGTTGCCTTTGTGACTGGCGCTCCTGTGTTCGTATGCGCATAGGTAACAAACAACTGTTTGGTCTTACGGGTTTGTTCAGTTTTTTGTAGGCAATACAGTAGTGCTCTCCTTACATCCAGGATATGGAGGCTTTTTTCGCCTCGTTTGTGGGTTTTTGAAGAAAACCCGGAAGGAGAATACTTTGATCTAAGTGATATTTGGATACCACTTTTGGAAGTAATTGTGGGTTTGTTTTTAAAATAACCTCGTCGATGTGCATGTATGGTTAACGCCTGTAACTCACTTACTCTTCGCAAGGAAGTAATGGCAATGAGAAAGGCTGTCTTTAAAGTGATGTGTTTGAGTTCTGCTTTATGCATGGGCTCAAATGGTTTTGTCATTAAGTTGCATGAGCACTGTATTTAGACTCCACATAGGAACTGGAGCTGTTCTAGGTGGTGCAATTCTTTTAGATCCTTCAAGGAATCTTTTTATGACTGGTCTTTTGAAGAAACTTTTGCATGTTGTTCCCCTTGTGTACGCTACGATGGCAGCGAGGTGTACCTTTATGCTTGAGTAGTTGATGTGGCTGTCTAGGAGATGAGTTAGATATATGATCACTGTTTCTTGTGTTTTGATGGAGTTCATCTGATTGCTAGCTGTGCACCAAGTGGTGTATCGCTTCCATTTTGCAGCATAGCATTTTCTTGTAGTTTCTTTTCTTGCCTCCTTTAGATTTTCCATTGTTTGTTGAGGCAGGTTGAGGTGAGCAAACTCTACGTATTCAGGTGCCAAGCCACTAAGTGTAGCGTCATTGGTTCCGGATGAAAGATTTGGCCTTGTTGCATTGTCAACATGTCCTTGTCTGCTCTGATCTCGATTATTCATCATTTGGACAGTTCTAGCAGTGTCGAGTACCATGTTTGTCTGGCCCATTGTGGGGCAATGAGAATTAGGTTTGTCCCTGGTTGTCTTGCTTTTTCTAGAACTCTTTGGATAAGAGATATCGGTGGAAAAGTGTATGCAAATGTCCCTGACCAATCTAGCGACAGGGCATTCCCCCTTGACAGGTGGTGAGGAAACCTCGAGGCAAAGAACTGGCATTTCCTGTTCTGTATTGTTGCAAACAGGTCTATCATTGGTGTTCCCCAGATTTTGAAGATGTATTGTACTGTTTTGCTCTTCAATTCCCACTTGTGGGAGCAGCTGTTCTGCCTGCTCAGCAGATCTGCTGTTTGTGTTGATTACTCCCAGTAGGTGTATTGTTTGCAGACTGATACCTTGAGGTACTGCCCAATGCCAGATCTGTTGTGCTAGCTTGCTTAGCGGAAACGACTTTGTACCTCCCCGTTTGTTGAGGTAGAACATTATGGTGGTGGTGTTGAATCAGGACAGTCTTTTTTTAATGCGTTTCTGGAACGCTTTCAATGCTAGGAATACTGTCTTCATTTCCAAATAATTGATGTGTTTTATGGAATCTTGTTTGTTCCATTGACCTCATACCTTTAGTTGCTTGAAGTGCGCTCCCCATCCATAGAGGGATGCGTCTGTTATTGTCACAGAAGGAGTTGGGTTCTTGAAAGGTCTCCCCTGTGCTATGCTGTTGGATGCCCACCATTGTGTCTCTGCTTGCAGCTTGTGCGTAACAACCACCAGATCCTCCCAACTCCCTGTGGCTTGAGACCAGTTGTTGGTAAGCCATTCCTGGAAGGGGCGCAGATGTAGGCGGGCATGAGGGATGAGTGGGATGCATGACGCCATCATGCCCATGAGATTCATGACTCTCCTCACTGTCAGAGATTGACCCTTCTGGTAGAGGAAGGTCTCCTGTTTGATAGCTTGTATCCTCTTTTGCGTCCGGTAGGCCTGCGCGTTCTTTGAATTTAGCCTTGCACCTAGGAAAATCTTTTCTCTTTCTGGTTTTGTGGATGATTTTTTGTGATTTATGGATAATCCTAGCTTTTGTAGCGTGTGGATTGCTGTTTGAACAAGGCAGATACATTTTTGTCTTGTGCTTGCCTTTATGAGCCAGTCGTCCAAGAAGGGGTAGATGTGCATTCCAGCCCTTCGCAGGTGTGCCGCGACTGCAGCTAGGCACTTGGTAAAGACATGTGGTGCAGATTTTATTCCAAAAGGTAGTACTTTGAACTGGTAGTGTGTTCCGTTGTGCAGAAGCCCGAGATATTTTCTGTATTTCTTGTTCATAGGTATGTGTAAATAGGCATCCTCGAGGTCTATTGTAGCCATGTAATCGCCTTTTTGAATTTTTGGGATTATCTCTTGGAGAGTAGTCATCTTGAAATGTTGCGTTAAAATTAATTTGTTTATGAACCTTAGGTCCAGGATTGGTCTTAGTGATAAGTCCTGTTTTGGAACAAGGAAATACGGTGAGTAATTTCCTTTGAATAATTCCTCTCTTGGTACCAATTCTATTGCTTGTTTTTGAAGAAGGTCTTTGATTTCTGTATTTAACTGCGTGAGTTCTGATTTGAGGAACTTCTTTATTCTTGGTGGGTTTGCAGGTGGTGTTTTTGTTCGTTCTATGCAATACCCGTATTTTACCAAATTTAAAATCCATTTGTCTATGGTGATTTTTCTCCACTGTTGTTGGTATTGTGTTAGTCGTCCTCCCACTACTGTTGTGTGTGGATCCTTGTCCGTGTAGGAGTCAATTAGAGCCATTTTCTCTTCCTCTTGAGGTCTGGCCTCTGCCTCTTCCTCGAAAGGACTGCTTCGGCTGTTGTTGCCAACCTTGGTAACCTGTTTGTTGGCCATTCCCCTGGCCTCGTTGTTGGTGTGACATTTATTGTCCCTGCACAAATGCTCCCCTTCCTGTGGGCTTTCTGCTGTTAAACCCTCTCTTTTGAAGGTTCCTCTTTGCTACAGGGCTCCCATTGCTCTTGCAGTCTCATTATCATTTTTGATTTGTTGGAGTGATTCGTCCACCTCCTTTCCAAATAGTGCCTCCCCTGTGAAAGGCCTGTTAATGATGGAAGTTTGAACCTCCTGTTTAAAACCTGAAATTCTCAGCCAGGAATGCCTTCTCAAGGTGGTGCCTGTGCACATCTGCCTGCTGGCAGTGTCTTCTGCATCTAGTGCAGATTTAAGGCATGTGTTTGCGATGTTCTTGCCTTCCTGGACAATAGATTTACCAATTTTCTTTTTCTCCTCGGGGAGCTTGCTGATGAGCTCTTCGATCTCATCCCATTGCTGGTGTCCGTACCTGTTTAGTAGGGCATTAGAGTTTGCGATGCGCGACTGCGTCGCTGCCTCCTTTTCCATCTTCCTGCCCACCATGTCCATCCGTTTGCTTTCCTTTTCTGGGGATGGTCCACTGTTAGAGATTGCGAATGCCCTTCTCCTGGCCGTGGTAACTATGATGGAATCAGGTACAGTGTTCCCTTGGATATATTTAGGGTCCTTGGAGGAGGCTTTGTACTTTTTCTCGACCCTAGGTGTTACCCCCTTGCTTGAGGCAGGTTCTTTAAAGGCCTCCTTGCCTTGGTCTAGAATGCTTGGCAGCATTGGCAAGTACTGAGTCCCCTTGTTGGCTGGGGCTGTTTCTAGAAGGAAACATTTGTCACCTTTCTCCTCTTCGAGGGGGGACTCCGAAAGTGTCTGCTGCCCTTTTAACTAGTCCGTTGTAGAAGGCTATATCATCTGGTGGTGATGCCTTCGAGGGATAGCAGCAGATTTCCTCTTCGGGACTTTGTGTCGAGGTCATTCCATGTGTCCTCGAAATTTTCTGAGGCCTCCTCTTCAGGAGCGGCTATGTATTCCTCGAGATCTTCCTCGCGAGGTTCGGGGGTTGGGGTGATTCGAAAATCTCCTCTTCCTCCCCTTTGGCGTCCTGCGCCCCTTCGGCGTCGACGTCTGCTTCGGTGGCTGGGACCTTTGGAATTCGAAAGTCTTTCAGCGAAGCGTCAAACTCCTTATTCTTCTGGAGAAGCGTTGCAATTTCGGCTTCGAGTCGTCTCTTCTTCTCGACCTCGAGGGCTCTCTCGGCGTCGGAAGACTTTCTTTTCTTGTTTGCGCTTGCCTCTGCTTTCGACGGCGTTTAGCTACCTTTCGGGGTGTCCTGTTCGACCCTCGTCTTCGGCGCCTTGTGCGATTTTCCCGCGACGGTCTCCCTTGGTAGGGTTCTGTGGGGTTCTTTTGATTGCGGCTGGCCTTCGATCGACTTTTTCTTCGGCGTCGGGGCTGCCTTAGGCTGCGCCTTGCTCCCGTGGCCCTTCGGTTCTGATGGATGTGTATGGTGTCTTACCTTATCCATCTTCTTCCCTTTATCACCCGTCTTCTTGTGGGTGGGTGGATTTTCGGAGTCTCCTTCTAGAATTTCAACGTCCGATCGTTCTGCCGGAACTCCTTGGTCTTCTTCATCACTGGAGAGGACTAGGTCCTACAGTAAAATCTTCTTCGAAGTCTGTGACATTGTTGCGTAGTGGGCCTCTCTCTGCTTTCGGCGTGTCCTGAGTGTTTTCGGCTGGAACGCCACGCATGCGTCACAGTCTTTGTCCTTATGGTCTTTGGGCAGGCAGAGGTTGCACACCTCCTGTGGGTCGCGTTGTGCAAACTTGTGGTGGCACTCTGGGCAGAATTTGAAGGGGGTATTTTCCATGGCCCCTACCTCGCAATTTGTCGACCCTCGATGTCTTTTGATGTCGATCTCGGAGTTCTGTTCTTCTCTCCGGCAGCGATGTCGATGGACTGTGGAGTGTATTCGAGTTCTCGTCTTTTTCTCTTCTTTTCGGGGTTTTTCCAGAAACTTTTTTCGGGGCCTCCTGTCTTGCTTCCAGACCCAACGGCGGAAAAAAGAATCTGAAGATGGCTACCACGCACAACGACCTCCAGGGTGCCGTCTGACGTCACACAGGGGACGTACCTGGCACCAAATGGTGGTCGACAACGCCCAAAACAAGAAAAAAAAAAGAAAAGACTATTCCGGACCCAATCACTAGATGGCGGACTGATGCACAGCACGTGAATCCAGAAAAGGATTCATGCTGCAAAACTGGATATGTTTCTTCACACTTAGCCAGTGAAGCTCACGCAGAAGAGGAGTGGTCGATGCATGTTTTGGCAGTCTGCAGATCAGTCTGGCAGCCGCATTCGGCACCACCTGAATGGGTCTTTTGGAGGCTTTATCAACCTTCAGAAACAGAAGGTTAACATAATCCTGGTGAGATGGAATAGGTGCCTGGAGGACCATTCTTTGAGCAGAGAGAGGAAGGATCCAGATACATTTCCGAGCCATTTCAAGGTGGCAAAGCAAGTTGCTGACACCTTCACAACCTGAGGCTTCATGGAGACACTTGATCATGACACAGGTGCCCAGGGTATGACCCAAACAGCCCAGTTTTGCCTAGACCAGCTCACAAGATTTATTTAGCTGCATTTTATTTGTCTTGGATGGTCTGTGAGAAGCCGTCACTTAACTCATCATTGACAGCTTTGTCAGATCTTACTGGCCATATCAAACAAGGCATGTGTTTGGCGTGCAAGAAGGTGGTCTGCATTCAGTGACCTCAGCGCCGAACTGGTGACTGTAAAGACTCTTTTGCCACAATGTGCTGACACACTCTCCAGAGGTGCAGTAAGGAATGCATTGGGATTTACCTTGCTCGTAAAAGCGGGATCCCCAAGCTCCCTGGACTTGGGTGAGGGGTCAGGAAAGTCACGGCCTTGGGGTAGGTCGACTTATTTGGGGAGCACAACACCACTTAGACCAGGCTCCTATCAATGTTTGTCAAATCTAAGTGAAAGGGCAGTAAGGTTTCTGAGGTAGCAGGCCCATGATACAAAACTCCTGTCAGTTGGTTTGTCTTGATCTCTACAGCAGTCAAGAGCTAAAAGCTCTGCTACTCTGTGGACTACTACCGCACAGGAGGCACTCTCCTCAGTTGGGGGACCTGGTACGGAGCCCAATTCTGCATCAAGGGATGTTCATCTACAGTGGAAGGCTTGACCTTTGTAATCTCGTAAAGAGAGTTTGGCCAGGTGCAGGCCAAAGTCAGCTCCGGATTGGAGATTGACATCGGATTGAGAGTAGGTGCCACTGGAGTTGAGGCCCGAGCGGCTGGAACCAATAAGGCCTCTGGAGCACGAGTGGAGACATGTACATGTGCCAGTAGAGGACCAAGCAGAGGCCCCAAGGGGTCAGTCGGGCCTGAAGTGCACCACACTGGTGAAAATTTGACTAGTACCCCTGCACTTCAGGATCCTACAGGCATTCCATAAAAAACAGCAGCATGAGTTCTTTTAAAGTCTCTATCTGCTGCAGGATCAATGACGTCCTGGGGAACTCGTGGTAAGCCAGGACCAGCTTTGGGTGGGGTTCCGAGTGAGATGATGGAAACAGTCTGGTCCTTTGAGTGCTGACTGTGCATTCTCTCTCCTTAGCAGAAGTGAAAAGACGGGGATGAGTCCCTCTTGATGTTTTTTTTCGGGGAAACTTGTCCCTCGACTTCTACTTACCAGAGGATGGTGAAGTGGAACAGATGCGCTGCTTCGAGTACGACCTGACCTGCTTCTTGTGCTCATCAACGTACAGCTTTACCAGATTGCCTTTGGAACAACCAGGGATCATCGGTCTCGTACCTACATACCACAAGCAAATTGTGTGCATTTGTTACATACATTTGTTTCCTGCAGTCACGGCACAGTTTGAAGACTGTGGTCTTCAGAGGAGATATTTTCCCTAGCATACCGTTTAGGAAAACAAGCTTTGGAGTTGGTAAATAGCCTGAAGCAAATGAGAGGGACCCCTTTAGCACCAAAGGACTAGGCTTCTGTTATCAAATCAAAATAGCAATGTATCCTCTGGTGGACCATGTATGGCCCAGTGTTAACATTCATCCAAAACAAACATATCACTCAATCCACGGAGAACACAAAGGGAGGAATATCGTTCTCTGCTCAAAAACTAGTGTGTCAACACGCAAGTATGGTAATAGAATTTGTACATATCACTTTATTAAAATCATTCAAAACAATTTATCATAATAAAAAAACAAGTGTCACAGGAAATCTAATCACATATTTTTCATATCTATACACAATACCAATAACTTGCAACAATATCAATGAAAAGAAAGTGTATTTTTCTAAATACTCTTCTTTTCCTTATTTTCCACCTGTTTTTTAAATACTCTCTTCTTTATTTTCCACCTGTTTTCTCTCTCTATTTGCATTTGGTTTTGTGTCATTGATATTGTTGCAAGTTATTGGTATTGTGTATAGATATGAAAAATATGTGATTAGATTTCCTGTGACACTTGTTTTTTATTATGATAAATTGTTTTGAATGATTTTAATAAAGTGATATGTACACATTCTATTATCATACTTGCGTGTTGACACACTAGTTTTTGAGCAGAGAACGATATTCCTCCCTTTGTGTTCTCCGTGGATTGAGTGATATGTTTGTTTTGGATGAATGTTAACACTGGGCCATACATGATCCACCAGAGGATACATTGCTATTTTGAGTTGGTAAACAGCAACAAAGTAGGGAACACAGCTCCAGATTCATGTTGGAAGGAGCAGAAAGAAAAGAACTGAAAGTGCGAAGGGGTGGCACCTATATAAGGCTCCATCACTCTGATCATGGTTGCAGTTGGCACTGTAAGGGTTCTCTGCTCGATGTGCTATAGGTCACAAGCTGCCCTTAACAAAGAGGCCCAAACAGCCCAGAAAGGTATGAGATTACTTGCATTTCCACCTGGAGGAGGCCATGCCTGGCAGTTCAGGATGGACTGCCTCCATGATTATTATAAAGGAGGGCCTCTGTCTAGGGTGGCATGAAAGATGAAAAATGGACTGGAATGCGGCCCAAGCAATCGCCAGAGGCAGAGATTAATTCAAGCATTCCATCCATCAACTGGTTCTTTGTTGAAGTGGACACCCTAAGTGAGACGGGTAAGCCAAGTTGTGAGTATCGTGCTGACTGTCCGTTAGGACTAAAGCTACACCATATTGATGAAGCCCAAATAAACTGAAAACAATTTGGAGTTGCTTGTGCTTCTGTATGGAGGGCCCCATGCCTGGCAGGTTGGGATGGACTGTTTCCATTAGGAGCAGGGTCAGTACTGATGTGCATTCAGCTGACCTCTGTCTAGATTTGCAGGTCAAGTGAAAAACGATGGACTAGAACGAGATCCCAAGTAATCGCCAGCGGCTAAAATTAATTGAAGCATTCCATCCATCACCTCGTTCTTTGTTGCTATATACAACTCCATGTTGTCACTTCCTGGGGCAGCGTGAGGGAGCCATGGAGCCAATGGCGCCATCTGTCGGAGCACAGAAGTGGTTACTATGATAAGTTCTAGATCCGAACTGGCGTATAGGGAATTCAAAAGATTAGTAATATGTGGTTAGAAATATCCACCACAAACCATAATTTACTGTCGCTCAACCTGGAGACACAGTCCCCAATATAGCATCATGTATTGCCCTCATTCCTGGTCAAGACACCACCTGCTAGATAACATTATTTACTGTCCCTCATTCGTCTTCCAACACTTCAGACACCATTATCTAGGACCTTTATAGACCAGCAGAACCCGGACAGTTACTGTCACGCACACTGGATACAAAGGCCCGTTTTTATCAGCACAGTGCACAGTCTGGAGCCCTCTCAAGTGTATCCCTCTGCCCGGACCTAATCCCTCTTAGCACTGTCCCCAGACTATACACTCCAAGGTTCAGCGCAGTTTGAGATGCTTGACCAGGAACACCACTGTTCAAAGCTCCCCCTTCACTGTGAGCAGCTCTGAGCTCTCTAAGGTGTAGCCTTCTGCCCAGATCAGACCCCATCCCCTTCACACTGCCCAGACTCTCCCTTGGTGTAGCTCCAAGCTCATACCTGTCCCGAGTGTAGCCTAGCTTCGGCTCCGTGTAGTTGATGATGTCTTCTGCTATCCACGACGGGGACTGGTTCCCACAAAGAATCATTTGCACTTCCTCATGACTGAAAGAACTCAGCTTTTCCATAGGGAACACCCTGTTGAAGCCAACTGGAGAAATCAGAACAGAAGCAGGTTAGAAGTGTTGGGCAAAAGAGAGCAGTGCATATTTATAAACATTGAGTCCTTCTATTGTAACCCAAGGTTCGACATCCAGCTCTGCATAAACCAGACAGACCATATGAAACCAGCCACATCTGCTGCAGCCACACAGCTGCCTGAACAGCAAAGAATTCTAACCTGCACCCTTATGTGCAATTATTGCTGCAAAGTGTGACATCCTTCAGGGAAGAGCTCAGCTGCATCACATTTAGCATGCGCCTTTTACCTCTAGTAGGAACAGAGTCAATCCCTTATTACATATCTGTACACATTTCAATGAGAAACAGCTTTTCAGGCAGAACCTTTTCTGCATCTAACTGAAAGAGAGCAGAGGGTTGCAACAGTCTTAATCTTAATGGTCTAAAGTCTGAAATCATGGCTGTTAGCAGAGAAGCAGCAGCATGACCAGCAGATCAACCCGGTACAAGACCTAGCCCAGAGCATCACTTCAAAGAGTTTAAACTTCATCAGGAAGAGATGCAGAGGTTCCTCTACTCATGCAGGGAACTACTATGTGGATAAAGCACAAGTTACTAACTTGTGTAACGATATATCTGTAAGAGACAGTAGTTAGTGACAGATTCCTTACCTTAGAATATCCCCAGGCGTCAGGCTGGATCCGGAAAGTTTTTTTGCGTAGCAGTACCCTTGCGCGTCGGTAGGCGGCGTCGTGCGGCTCCGCGTCCGTCGTCGTGATCGCCGGGATGACGTCGCGGGCAGTACTTAGGCGCCGCCCCTGCGCGCTGACGTCAGTTCTGTACACGACTTTCCGCGCCAGGAACGCAGAGCCATGCAAGAAGCTGACATAGGTGTCTGAAAAATACTAGGGCCCTGAAAGGGATGTCCTTAACCCTAGAAATCAGTTCGCAGAACGGGGAGGATGGGTGGGCGGTAGGAATCTGTCACTAACTACTGTCTCTTACAGATATATCGTTACACAAGTTAGTAACTTGTGCATCTGAAAGAGACACGTTAGTGACAGATTCCTTACCTTAGAATAGATACCCCAGCAATACCAACCCCGGTGGTGGGTCTGTGAACAAAGATCAGACAAGGAAGTCCTGGAGGACAAAACGGCCAAAGAAGCCGTCCCTCCGGACCTGACTGTCAAGGCAGTAATGCTTTGTAAACGTGTGCAGCGAGGCCCACGTAGCTGCCTGACAGATAACCGGCAGCGGAACACCGCGGCCCAAGGCCGTGGTAGCAGCCGTTGCCCTGGTGGAATGGGCACGCAGCCCAACAGGAGGCTCCTTCTTAGCCAAAGAATAGCAGGTCTTGATGCACAAGGTAACCCAGCGGGAGATGGTCCTCTTGTGCACTGCCCGACCATTTTTGGCGCCCACGTAGCCAACAAAGAGCTGGTCATCCAACCGGAAGTGTTTTGTGCGGTCAATATAGAAGGAGAGCGCACGTTTTGGGTCCAGACGGTGGAGCCTCTCTTCCTCTCTGGAAGGATGCGGAGGCGGAAAGAAGGTGGGCAAAGTGATGGTCTGCCCAATGTGGAAAGCAGTAACCACCTTTGGCAAGAAGGACGGACGCGTCCGAAGAACAACCTTGTCTGGATGAACAGACAGAAAGGGAGGTTTGCAAGATAGAGCCTGGAGCTCACTCACCCGCCGAGCGGAGGTGATGGCCACCAGAAAGGCTGTCTTCAGAGTCAGAAGACGAAGAGGAAAGTTATGTAGAGGCTCAAAGGGAGCGCACATTAAAAGGTAAGAACCAAGTTCAAGTCCCACTGAGGCATCACAAACGGAACAGGAGGGAAGAGGTGAGTAATGCCTTTTAAGAACCTGTTAACAACAGGGGACTTGAAAAGGGAGGGCTGATCAGGTAGCCTGAGAAAGGCCGAGATAGCACAAAGATAACCCTTGATGGTACCCAGGGCAGAACCCTGTTGGGACAGAGAGAGAAGGAACAGAAGGACCTCAGAAAGAGGGGCAGAAAGGGGATTCACAGCCTTTGCTGTGCACCATGCCACAAATTTGTTCCACCTGCAGGCGTATACCACCTTAGTGGAGGGACGCCTGGCTGCCAGAATCACATCACAAACTTCGGGAGGCAAGTCGAAAGGAATCAACTGCCGCCGCTCAATCTCCACGCAAGCAGGTGTAGACTGGACAGGTTCGGGTGGAGGACCGTCCCCTGCTGCTGCGACAGAAGATCCTCCCGAAGAGGCAGACTGATCGGGGATCGACGCTCATATTGAGTAGCTCGGGATACCAAACTCTTCGAGCCCAGTCCGGAGCCACAAGAATGACTTGGGCCCGGACGTGCCGAATCTTCTTCAACACTCTGGGTAGAAGTGGTATAGGCGGAAAGGCGTACAACAGACCGCAACTCCACTCGCGACGAAGCGTCGCCGAGCGAGTACCGCCTTGGAAATTCCAACACGCAGAACTGATGACATTGCGCGTTCTCTTCGGTGGCGAATAGATCTAACCAAGGCTCTCCCCACTGTAGAAAGAGTCCTTGCGCCACTTCCGAGTGAAGACGCCATTCGTGATCCATCATGCACCTGCGGCTGAGTTCGTCCGCCCTGGCGTTCAGGGAACCTGCCAGGTGTTGAACCATCAGGAACATGCCCTGATGTTCCAGCCATGTCCAGAGGCGCAGAGCCTCCTGACAAAGGGTCCAAGACCCCACGGCGGTGTTGTTGTCTGTGAACACCTGCACTACCTTCCCTTTGACAGAGGGAAGGAATGCCTTGAGTGCAAGTCGGATCGCCCGGAGCTCCAGAAGGTTGATATGGAGCCGGGACTCCGCCGGAGACCAGAGGCCTCTGATCTCCGCCTCTCCCATGTGACCGCCCCATCCCAGAAGGGACGCGTCCGTCACAACTGTGTGCTCTGGCTGGGGAAGGGAGAGGGATCTGCCCATGACCCATTGCCGGTTCGAGAGCCACCACTGCAACTGTCTTGCAGTCCCCTCCGAGATCTGGACGTGATCGGACAGGTTGCCCTGGTGCTGCGCCCACTGGAACTTCAGGTCCCACTGCAGAGCCCGCATATGCCATCTGGCATGATTGACCAGCAGGATGCAGGAGGCCATGAGGCCCAGCAGCCTCAGGGTCATCCGTACCGAAACCCAGGATAAAGGCTGAAAGATCGGAATCATAGCCTGAATATCCCGGACTCGCCGTTCGGGAGGATAGGCCCGAAACTGCGTCGTGTCCAGAACCGCTCCGATGAAAAGGAGCTGTGGAGAAGGAATCAGATGCGACTTCGGCACATTGATGGAGAACCCCAGCGAGTGCAGGAGTTCGGCCGTAGTCTGGAGGTGGGAGACGACTGCCTAGGACGAGCCCGCCTTCAGCAGCCAGTCGTCGAGGTAGGGAAGACTGAAACCCCTGCCCGGCGCAGATGAGCTGCGACCACCGCCATCACTTTCGTGAACACCCGAGGGGCACTTGTAAGGCCAAAGGGGAGCACGGTGAACTGAAAATGCTCGGGCCTACCGTGAACCGAAGGTAACGCCGGTGGGCCGGCAGGACGGGGATGTGGAAATATGCGTCCTGCAAGTCCAACGCTACCAACCAGTCTCCAGGGTCGAGGGCAGTCAAGACCTGAGCTAGGGTGAGCATCTTGAACTTCTCCTTCCGGAGGAAGCGATTGACGTTCCGGAGGTCCAAGATAGGACGCATGTCCTCCTTGTCCTTTTTGGGCACCAGAAAGTAGTGGGATTAGCAACCACGCCCTACTTCTGGGGTCGGAACATGCTCGATGGCCCTCTTGGTCAAGAGGGCCATGACTTCCTTCTGTAGAAGCACCAAGTGATCCCCTGACATGCGGTGGAATTGAGGTGGCATGGCTGGGGGTGGTCTCGAAGGGGAGGGAGTAGCCCCTTCGGACAATGTCCAAGATCCACCTGTCCGAGGTGATGGTGCGCCAGTGGGGAAGGTGATGGCGGACCCTGCCCTCTACTGGCGTGCTGTGCACCTGAAAGGAGGGACTAGGAGGGCTTGGAGGCCGCGGACGGGTTGGAGGTGGTGGCCTGACCCGCACGCTGGTTGCCCGATCCGCCACGGCGGAATCCACGTCCTCGGCCACGCCGAAGACGCCTGCTGCGCGGGCCGGTGGCTGGGCTGCTGACGTGAAGGGGCGCCCTACCGTGGCCACGATAGGGGCGAAAAGCAGAAGTCAGCGGAGGGCGTGTAGCAGAAAGGCCCAGGGACTTGGCAGTAGCCCGTGAGTCCTTAAAACGCTCCAACGCATGGTCTGCTTTGGACCCAAAAGACCGACTCCATCAAAGGGCATGTCCATGAGAGTATTTTGGACATCCCCTGAAAAACCAGTGGTTCTCAGCCAGGCGTGGCGTCGGAGCGCCACCGTCGTTGCAATAGACCTGCCCAGCGAGTCGGCGGTGTCAAGGCCACAACGTATAGTGTATTTAGCCGCATCCCTTCCTTCCGCAATGGCGCGGGAAAGCAGTGTCTGGACCTCCTCAGGACACTGGGGCAAAACATCCGCCACCGAATCCCACAGGGAGTGGGTATATCGGCCCAAAAGACAAGCGGTGTTAACGGACCGCAAGCCAGCACTGGAGGAAGAAAACCTTTCTTCCCAAACTGATCCAGGCGTTTGGATTCCCTATCCGGAGGGGCGGTAGGGAAGGCGGTTTGGGAAGCGGAGGCTTGGACAACCAAGCTCTCAGGAGTGGGGTGGACAGAGAGAAACAGGGGTCGCCCGGAGCTGGGTGATGGCGTCGTGACACGTTCCGATCCACAGGAGCCCCTGTGTTGGGCTTGGACCAGGCGCCCAAGAGAACGTCAGTGAGGGCGTCGTTAAACGGCAGCACAGTCTCCGCAGAGGAGGCTGCCGGCTGAAGCACCTCTGTCAAGATGTTAGGCTTGACCGTCAAAGTAGGGAGTTGGAGACGTAAGGCCCCAGCTGCCCTACGCAACACCGTACCAAAATTGGCTCCCTCCTCCGTAGCCACGGGAGGAGACAGCATGCCAATGTCAGGGGAAGTATCCAGACCACTGGCCTCCCCTAGACTCTCTGTCCAGTCCTCATCGTACTGACAGTGTATTGTCAGAGGGTCATCAGACCCCTCCCAGTCCTCCTGGTCCTCCTCTGGTTCAAAATAAGGAGGAGGAGGGACAGTTGGGACCCAAGGTCCCATCGGCGCCGGAGCCGGCGTCGAGCGACGTCGGTCCGGAGCCATGTCCGGAGCCGGAAGGAACTGGGGGACGCCGCCGCCCGGAGCGGCGTCGAGAACGGCACCGGAGACATCGGCGCCGGTGGAGGTGTCGTTAGGTCGACCGGCGTCGATGGGGGTTGTGGAGCCGGGATCGAGGCCGGGGCCGGAGCCGGGATCGAGGCTGGAGGCACGGGCGACGCCGGGGCCGGAGCCGTCGGCGATGCCGGAGCAACCCCATCTGGGCCCGCGGGGCCCGAAGGCGCACCGGAGGGGCCTGAAGGCCCGAAGAGGCGGGCCATGGGCGACAGGAATTCCTGCACTTTGGCCGGATCCGCCCCCGAACCCGGGAAGGGCGGGTATGGCGGGGGCGACTCCACAGGCATGGCCGCGGGGGCGGGGACGGTGCCGGGAGGGGCCTCAGCCGAGTCGCGAGACCGGCGAGGCGAAGTCCTAGAGCGATGATGCTTTTTGGACTTCTTGTGTTTCGACTTACCGGACGAAGAAGACTTCGACGCCGACGACCGGTGTGGACTCCGCGATCGACCCCTGGACCTCTCACGCGACCGGGGCTTCCGCGGAGCCGAGTGCCGGGCCTCGAGGAGCTTTCGAGACCGCTCTCGCAAAGCTTTCGGGTTAAGGGCCTGGCAGTCGGTACAAGACTCCGTGTCGTGGCCTCGGCAGAAGAGACACTCCCAATGCGGGTCGGTGACGGACATCATCCGCGCACAGGCGCCGCAACGTTTGAAACCGGGCATCCCTACGACACCTTGAGAGATGAAAAAACAGTGAAAAAATTCACCAAAAAGTATGGTCAAAAAATGACCAGGGTACTGCTCTTCCCGGATCTGCGCTTGCTGGCGCGGAAAAAGAAGAACTGACGTCAGCGCGCAGGGGCGGCGCCTAAGTACTGCCCGCGACGTCATTCCGGCGATCACGACGCCGACGACGGACGCGGAGCCGCACGACGCCGCCTACCGAAGCGCAAGGGTACTGCTACGCAAAAAAACTTTCCGGATCCAGCCTGACGCCTGGGGATATTCTAAGGTAAGGAATCTGTCACTAACGTGTCTCTTTCAGATCTGTCCCTTAATCTCATGCTGTCACAGGATCATTTCATTTTTAAGCACAAAGTAAAAACCTCAGATACCCTACATTTTAAATGGTGGGGAGGTGTTGCGTTTACTATGTTCATCAGGCAAAGAGTTTATAGAACAGGGAAAACTAGTCTTACAAAGCCAGACTCGGAACAAAACACATTCAGCTTTAACAGGTCTGCTAAGAGTGCGGTCCACAAGAAGTAGGCTAATGTGAAGGAAATACAAATGTTACTTTCTAACCATCTGTTCGCAGCATGTAGTGCTGTAGATTCACATGCTTTGCAAACTCCTATCTAGTGCTGGGCATGGACTATTGCAAGTTGTTTTTGAATCACAAGGCCTGTGGCAACTCCACCCTTAGTCCACAATGCAGCAGGGCTTCTCCTCAGATTGTTTCCACTCAGCAGGTGAGTAGTTTAAGTGGAGTGTAGAAGACAGAGGACCTAAGTACTGTCCATTGTTAAATGAGAGAGTGTTGAGAGCATCTGTGATCACTGCTGGCTTTTGGGGAGGAGGGTAGGCACATTGGAATCTATAGCACTACGAACAGTTGGTTACAGTGCAAGTAACATTTTCAGTTTGCCGCAGGTGCTCTGCATAGACAGTTCCTCCCCTCAGAGGCGGCTAGCGAGCAGATGATGTTTGAAATCAAGTTATTAACACATTCTGGCCAAGTACAGCTTAAAATGTCCACATAGTAATGTTTGGTGTGCGTGGTTGACCATGTAGCAAGCTTTAAGTGTCAGCTAAGGAAATGTTTCCTAAGAAAGCTATAGTGGCTCTGTTTTTAATACACAGAATGCCCTGTAGGCAACCCAAACAGCATACACTTGACATTTCAATTACACATTTGTATGCATTTCCCAATTTATATGGCAATGCCATGCTGAGCAATAGGATTTCCTATGTGTGGCTCAGCAAAATCTACAAACAATTACTTTGTCTTACTAGTGGATTGGATTCTATTGATGTAATACATGGACGCCCCCTTAATGTCTAATGTACGTAAAACCCTAAAACCCTTTATGCTAGAGGCGGGAAGATGGGCAGCTCAATAGTTAGCGTGACATGGAACTGAAAAACCACATTTGAAAGGAACTTGGGCTTGAGTCTCAGTGACTACCCTATCCCTATGAACAAGGATCAAAGGCTCTTCTCTGGTTAAGGCATGCAGCTCACTGATGCACCTCAAAGAAGTAATGGCTACTAAAAGGCCACCTTCCATCAAAAGAACTGCAGGAGTGCATAAGTTCAAAGAGTGGGCCCCAGCAGCCTTGTTTATTTATGTTTCAGGCAGATGCACGGGGGGTCTTTGAAGGGATCACTCTTTTGAGGCCTTCCAAGAAGTCCTTAACAACAGGGATTTTAAGGAGTGATAAGTGTTCCCACTTTTGCAGGGAGGTTGCAACCGCAGCTAGATGTAAACAAGATAGATGTGTATGCTAATCCTGCTTTCTGCAAATGTAACAAGCAGAAGATGATACCCTGCACAGAAGATGTAAGGGGGTCTATGAGTTTGTTAATTCAGTAGTTGTCAAACCTTTTCCATGGCTGCGCAGCAGGCAAGCATAGTGGGCTTCCACTCTTCATGCAGGAACTCTTATGGAGTTTGAGGTAACCAAACAGTAAGACCTCATGTGCTAGATCGATAGACTGAGATGTCGGGGGTCTGGATGCCTGAGCTGACCCTGATGTCGAGATAAAAAATTTGGCAGCAATCGAAGCTTCTCATGCAGATGTACTGACATCTTTAGAAGCACTGAGTATCATGGTTGTCTCACCTAGGTTGGTGCCACCAGAATGAGGGTCATTGACACTCGTCTCATTTTCCTGACCGGACATTAATCCATCCACAGTGCACTACCCATGGAATAGGGGTTTAGTTACCATTTTGCATTTTTTTGCGGAGGTAAACAGATCTGTGGAGGAGGTGCACCACATTTGAAAGTACTGTTGGAGGACTCGGGGATTAATTCCCCACATGTATAATTGTTGATGTGTCAAGCTTAGCAGCTCTGCAAAGTCAGTTTCCTCACCCGGGAAATGATCCGCCAGGAGTAGAACCGGGTTGCAAATAGCCCAATGCCGTATTGCCTGAGCCAACACAGACTGTTGAGGAGTGTCTATGTGTAGGAAGCTGGCTCTGTATATACTATACCAAAATAAGGTATAGTGTGCACAGAGTCCAGTGGAACCCCAAAGGTAGGCAGAGGTAAAAGTAGATAGCACCTTACTCTCTATGTGTGGTAGTGTGGGCGAGCAGTAAGGCTTTATCAGAGGGTAGTGTTAAGCATTTGTTGTACACACTCAGTCAGCAAATGTCACACACTCAAAGACTGAACTCAGACCAATTTGCTTTGTATAAAAAAAATTATTTAGTTATATTTATTTCTTCGAACCAAGCAAGCCTGGCACAGCTAAGTGATTTATACTTTGCAGTAACAATACAGTTTGAATTGCAGTTGTATATATACTTTGGTTTGGTTACAGTGAAATTACTGGAAATGCAATACCTACAAAAATATTGTACATATACTTTGTAATGACTTTTCAGTAGTAGGTCATGTATATTACTTTGCATATTTCTTTTCTTACATAGTGTAGTATACCTGGATACTGCACTGGGACATTTCCTAAATAAAGGTAAGTAAACGCATTTTGGTTATTTGTACACAGTTGTATAGACTTTTCTAGATTTTCCAACATCAACACTTAGAAACTTTTTCATAGAAAACAGTCAATGTTATCCTATGGATAGGAAATAGAGTTATCAGTTAACAGGTAAGTACTTTGTTGTGGGAGTTGGTTTTCTGGGGTTAGACTCAGGAGTCTCCCAGGGTCGAGGATGCACTCTCAAAGCACCCTCAGTGGCACTAGGGTGCAGAGTGCTGAGGCCCAATGTTGTCCAATGGGGAATAGGGGGGCTTCGGTTGGTGACTGCTCAAGAGCAGGCCACAAGGTTGTGGAAGCTAAGCTCCTGGACTTTAGCTCAGGGCAAATGGGGGTTCAAGTTAGCACCAAAGGTACACCCACAGCGGCACTAGGGGTGCAGGGTGCTGTTTTGGCGTCGGGTGCCCTGTTACTTTTAATGGGGAATCTCCGGTTTGCAAACACACTGCAGGCTCGGGGAGGAAGGTCTTCTGGGAGCGACCACCACTTGGAGAGGTAAGTTGCGATGCTGGGCGTTGGCTGGACACTGTCGGTTGGGCCACCCAAGGCCGTGGGGCGTAGGGTGCAGGGGTGTCTTTTAGGGTCCGATCTTCTTACCAGCTCCTAGTCGCGGTTGGGGGGACCTTCCGGTTTGAGACTGGAGGCAGGTCAGGGGTCGCCGAATCTCGGGTCAGGATCGCCGGGCAGACCTCCTCTTGGTTTTGGGGCACTCTAACTCGGGCCGTGGGCGTAGGGTGCAGAGTGGTGCAAACTCGCGGATCCTTGCGGAGCTGGTGTCTGTTGTATGAACAAATCCGGTGTTCACGGGAGACAGAGTCTTCGGGAATGAAGGCAGGCAGGTCCTCCGGGTTTCTTGAGGTTGCTGGCTGCAGGACACCGGGATTTCGCTGGAGCAGGTTCGAGGTGGGGACAGGCCGGTAGGGCTGGGGCCAAGTCAGTGGGCGTCCTCCTCTGGTTAGCTTCGGCACGGCTGTTCGGTCCTTCTTTTCTTCTTCTGGTTTCTTGTCTGAGGAAGCAAGGTTCAGGGGTGCCCCTAAATACTAGATTTAGGGGCGTTTCAGGTAGGTAAAAGGGTGGGACCAATGGGTCCCTTCCCTGGGGTGGGTACACCCCCCATTATGCCACCCTCCAGTGGGAGGGGGGCATATGCCTCACTCTGGTTGGCTGGGTCCACCCATCTGCAAGATGGCGGGGACTGAGAGGTGTGCTTCACCTCGCCTCCCTCACCTGAGGGGTGGGGTTGGCAAAAGTGGGCACACCTCCCTTCCTCACCTAGTTTTCCCACCGGTTCTCCCGCCCAAAGTGGGGGTCAGAACTGGTGGGGACCAGTTGCTGGAAACAGCAAAAGGCCTGGGGAAGCTCACAAAGGCGGGAAGCCTTTGAAGATTCCCCTTCGTGGACCCTGCCCATCCTGGGGGAGGAGGCTTGGCACCTCGTTCCAGGATGTGCATTGTTTCAGGCCCCCGAGAGCAGCCGGCTCTCGACCCAGGGGTCCAGAAATATGTCTGGTGGTGGCAGCTGGGGAGCAGCCACTCAGCCTGGACACTAGTGTTAGGTCGTTTTTCAGGAGGCATCTCTAAGATGCCCTCTGTGTGCATTTTTCATTAAATCCCACACTGGCATCAGTGTGGGTTTAATGTGCTGAGAAGTTTGATACCAAACTTCTCAGTTTTCAATGCAGCCATTATGGTACTGTGGAGTTCGTAATGACAAACTCCCAGCACCATATACTCTTAATGGCATTACTGCACTTACAATGTCTAAGAATTGGCTTAGACACTGTAGGGGTACAGGGCTCATGCACCTGTACCCTCACCACTGCTATAGTGCACCCCGCTAGAGGGGTGGCTGATCTATGCCAGGGCAGTGGGTTGTAGACATGGCACACAGGGACTCTTCACTTTGTTCTGCACCAAAACACGCAGCCTGCAAAGGCAGTGTGGGAGTGTAAAGGTACAGGGCCTCTAAGGGTGGCACAATAAGTGCTGCAGCCCTTAGACGCCTTCTCTGGTCACTGAGCCCTGGGTACCTGTGGTACCATTCACCAGGGGCTGACCTGTGGCCAGAGAGTGCTAATTGGGTTTTGTCTTCAATGCAGTTTTAGGGAAAGAACATAGGTCCTGGGTACCTGATTGGCAGGAGCCCAGGGCACACTCAGTCAAAATACATCAGCAGTTCAGCAAAAAGTGGGGGCAACCATGCAGAAAGAGGGCACTTTCTCACACAATGTGAACCCAGTTTCTGGATGCAGTACATGGCTGTCACAATGCCTGTCCATATGAGGACAGTCATGCCTTGAATCAGCATGTGGAAAGCTATGAGCACCAGGGTTTCCATGAGTTCTAAGCAACTGATGTGGCAAGTGTTTCGCCAAGGGATTCAGGTACACTGTACAGTTATGTGGTCGAGATGTGCTTCCCAAACCATAAGTGAAGCATCTGTGATAATGGTCACTTGTGGAAAGGGGTTGAGGAATGGCCTGCCCAGCAATAAGTTGTTGCTGCTCCACCACAGGAGAGATTGTGGCGTTTTGGCCTTTACCAACACTATATCCTCCCAATGACCCTCCCAATTCTATAACTGCCTAACTAGACACTCTTGCATATGGGGCATTTCCAGTTTGTTGGGGGATGACTGCTACTTGTACAACAATAGTACCACACGCCAATCTCATCACCAGCTGTAAAGTGAGGGGAAATGCTCTGTGAAAAACAGGCAGCAGCTGTTGGAATGCTATCATTCCCCCTTGGTTGTGGTAGGCTTTATCTGTGACAGCATTCAAGTTCTACCACAAAAATAACTGGTTCTGCTGAGGCTGAAGTTGGGACTTATTCGCATGGGCGGTGAACCTGAGCTTGTGGACATTGTTGAGGGTGTGCTAGGCATTGTTGTCTGCTTGATCAGTCAGTAATTCAGGTGAGGAAATACATGAATAGTTTTTTCTGTGCAGATGCACAGCAGCCATCTCTAGACACTTTGTAAATAACTTTGGGGCGGTAGTGACACCGAAAAGTAGTACTTTTAATTAGTAATGTTTTCCACTTCCCACAAGGTGGAGTCGCTGGTGGTGGTCTGGATATATGGGGAAATAGGCATCCTTGCGTTTCAGAGCTGTCTTGAATTGCCCTCGCCAGAGAAACAGGATACGTCCTGCAGGGTGGTCGTGTGGAAGTACTCCAACAGCATGCAGTGGTTTAAGGATCTGATGTCCACAACTGGCCGTAGGGTACCATTTTTCTTGGGCATTAAAAACGGGGAGTAAACTCCTTCAACCGGCTGGTGTAGGGGCACTGACTCGATGGCACCTTCGGCAAGGAGTGCCTGCACTTACCCCTTTAGAAGACGCTGATGATTGCAGCTAGGGACGTGGTGTCACAGTGGAAGGCTTGGTACTGTGCATCTCTAGGCAGTACCCCACTTTGAGGTGCTGGGTATACTTCTGCATCACCCCATGGTACACAGCAGTATTGAGAGCCCACGCTGAAATCCTCCAATCTGTCATCTCCCTACCTAGCAGCTAAAGGATCATAGTAAGTGTTCCTGGGGTACTATTGGTCTTCCTAGTCCGATTTTGTGTGGACTAAGGTGGGGATTGTGGAGTCTGTGGGTGCAGAGGTGTACAAGGGCGTGGCGGTGGTGGGGGGGGGGGTAATGATGCAGGAAACCCGGGGTGCAGGCGGTAATGGACTTGTAGCCCTGTCCCTAACCCTCTTTGGATAAGGGGGGAGTCCTAAAAGAGTGTTTGCCTTCAAAAGTTAGTCTCCTCTTTTTGGGGATCCGAAAGGGTGTGCTCCTGTGAAGGGTACCCAGTGAGAATGGTTGTTGGAAAGATGAATGAAGATTTTGTTTAGTCTCTTGTCCAGGGCCTCCAGGAGCTGAATTGTTACTGGGTCCTAGCTTGTGACTGAGATCAGAGTTGAGTTTTTTTTAGCATTGACCTTGCTGCCAGTCTAGCTGGCTGTCGTGGAGTCTAGTCTGGCTCCGATGCTAGTTTCTCAAGGTTGAGGAAAGCTAAACGCCCTTTGTCAATGGCTTGGATGGAGTAGAGGGCAGGTCTCAAGGTCGAGAGGTACCCACTGCCAGAGCCTAACCGGAATCTTGTTGTCTCTTGAAGCCGGGTTTGGAGCTCAATGACCGACTTCCACTGTAGGAGTGTTCTGCCTTAGCCTGCCTATGCTTTCAAGGTTGAATGGTTTCAGGTTGACCCTTGTGCATCTGTTTGAGGTGGGATAGATAGGGGCCATGGGTATGATCATGGGCTTTGAACCCGAAGGTATTGGGGAATGGCGCTGTTCATCCTCAAAATCTGATTCAGAATCCTCAGAGGATATAACTCCTGTGCTCTTGCCCCTGTGCCACGATAAGACCCAATGAACCGGCTTCTTCTCCCTCAGCGCTAAAGGCATCTTCCTAACCGAAAATGTAGGGTGAATCTTGGTGCTGCATTCTGTGGTGTGCCCAGCGGCTCTCCCTTTGGTACCGAATGGTCTTCTTGCACAGAAATGCCTCTCAGGCAGTGCAGAGGGCTCATTGGGTTCATCTAAGGGGGTATTTTGTGTAGCATCTGGGTCAGAACTGGAACCAGATAACTGTTCTCTCAACAACCCCCCTTAAGTAATTCTCTTGGTACTACCTGATGATTTGATGTGGAGAGGGTGTTATGGAGGTTGGTGGTAGCAACGCCGATTGCCAGTGACTATCCCAATCCACCAAGAGTCCTTCCTTGTGGCACCTCAAAGTGGATCGGATGCCGCTATAAAGTCTCTGCAGCAGGCACTGAAGACGTTTGCAACTGTTTTGACATCGCCGGACTGGCACAGACGTTTCCAGCGAGAAATGGTTGCTGGTCCGGGTTCTGGCACTCGAACGTTCGAACCCACTGGCGAAATAAAACCACCTCAAGTAGAGTCGTAGTCCTTTTGTATTGAGGACTAAGGGTGGAGTCACCACGGCTTGTGACTCAACTTTGGATAAAAACTTGCAAACATCCGCAAAGTAGTTTGCAGAGCAGTCACACTTGCTACGAACATTAGGTAACTGAGCTGTAACAATGGTTCTCCAGTTTTGCCGTTGGAGAAAGATGTACACTTCAGGAGCACCTGGCCCGCACCAGATGAGAATTAATTCAAGCATGTAATACTATCGGAGGTGCCAGCACAGCAGAATCGATCCATTGTCTATGTTCCCCTCAACCATGGGAATGAAGAGAAGTGAACAGTAAGCGTGAGCACCGCTGACATTCCCTCACATCACCTCAAATAAAAAGGTCATGTACTAACTGGATAAGTGCCACCCAATGAAGAAAGCCTCCAATACGATGGCTGCCTGGTAACAATTAGAAATGTTTCTCTTAAACATGACACCCTCCTGCCCCAATGAACAAGTTACTTACCTTACGTAATGCTATTTCCGGTGGATACTCTATCTAACTGTAGGTTCTTAACCCTGTGGGCACCCACCCCTGGCGTCAGACTCCAAAAAATCAAAAGCAGTTCTCCTGCACGCAGGTGGGTAGCATTGTGTGGCTCCACACAGATTTCATTACGCTCAGCAAGAAGTCGCATATAAGCGCCACCTAGGCATCAGTTGCTTTCAAGAGTTTGGCCGCACTCTCACAAGCCGGGCACCATCAGCAAAGTGCCTTCACCAGTGTGCAGGTCTCTGTTTTGGGACCTCTTTAGATGGAAAAGAATCAATTTCAGAGAACGGGGAGGTGGGTGGATGGTCAGTGAGGAATCTGCGGTTAGATAGAGTATCCACCAGAAGGTCAGCTATCGAAGGTAAGTAACTTGCTCTTCTGATGGATACTTCTAACCACAGATTCCTCACCTTGTGAATAGATACCCAAGCAGCACTTCCCCAAAAAGTCATGTGGGACCGAATGGGCGAAATACCCATCTTCATACACCAGACTGTCAAGACAGCAGTGCTTCGTGATTGTGTGCCCACCTAGCAGTCTTTTACATTAATATTTAACACAAACATATTCCTATTAATTTATCAAAGTTTAAAAGAATTCATAATAAACTCTTTGAATTTTCCCTATACTTTCCATAGGGAGATCTCCACCCCGACTGTGGAGTCTCCCTAAAGTATAGGGAATAGTAAAGTTTATTTAACTCTAAAAAAAAAAATAATAATAATAACTAATTTTTTATTCTGCATTAATTATTAAAGGTGATGTACACAATTAAAAGTATTTAAATTATATTTTAATAATGTGTATTACTTTAATTTATGAATTAAAAAGTTAAAATATTTTACAATTACATAATAAATGTTTTATTTTTAGATTATTTAACATTAAGTTTTATTTTAAATAATGTAATTTACCATTATTTCCTCTTAGGTTTTATTTGAAGTTCCTACCTTTGCTATTCTCTATGGGTGGGTGTTGCAGTACCAGTGGTTGGCCAGGTGTGGGGCTGCAGTAATTTACTACTGTTTTGGGTCACTTTGGCTGTAGGAACTTTAGAAGTGCAGTTGGTGAATGGTAAGGGGCTTACTCTTTTGTGGGTAGGTACATGTCTGTCCTTAAACCCCTCCTTACTCATACCTAAACTCCTCCCATTTAGCCGCATGCATGTCCCTTTTTCCAGCTACTCGCCTGGTCCCTTCCACATTTATTATTAGGTAGTACATTTGCGTAAGGATCTACCCATAGAAATGATAGGAGAGGTGGAGATTTACACTCCTAGGTTTGTGAACAACGTTTTATAGTACTTTAGGAGTAGTACTGTAGTACTGCTAAATGTACTACAAAATGCAGTTTGTGAATAGGCCCCCACTCTCCTGCTTCTGAGGCAGGAACCCTCTCTGTGGCCCCTTTGGTCAAAAAGGCCCGAACTTCCTGCTGTAAAAAGGTTAAGTGGTACTCCGTCAGCCACGCTGGGGTAGAAGGTGCGGTGTGGTGTAAAGGAAACGGAGGGTGTAGCCACATTGAACAATTTGGAGGAACCATGCGTCCGAAGTGTTGCCACCCTTGGAGGAAATGTCTGATCCTGCATCCTTCAGGTTGCATGTGTGTTGAAAAGGACACACTGAAGCAGTTTTGTGGGTGTGGTTGCCAGAGAAGGGGGTGGAATGACAAAACTGCATGCTGTTCCTGATGTTCTGAGCATTGTCTCTGGGGGCTGTGGCAGAGGCCACAAAAGGGCTGAGAAGTTTGTTGTGCCAGTGGTGGGGTCTAGAGATATGAATAACCCCTGGCATACACACATACACCACAAAGCTCTGGTTGTAGAGACCCAGGAGTCAGCTGGCATTGACAGAACGCATGGAAAGGCTGGCTGAGGAAAACATGTGATTGCCAAAGGTCCCCATGCTCTTAGATTCACAGTCAGGAGGGGTCTTAAGGACTGTATTAGGGTTTACTCTGCTGGTAGACGACTGTATCACTAAACTATCCAGCGCTGGGAGTTGAGTTAGGAAATCAGGCTCTTCTAGGGTTAGTCTGTGGCAACGAGCTACCTGCCTTTTGACTGGGGGCTCAGGACATTGTTTTGCCCAAGTGCCCGTAAGATGATCTGTAAGAACTTTGTTAATTGGCAGAAGAGGCTCAATAGGATCCTGGCCAGGCTGGACGACCTCCATGATGACATTGGTCTTCATTTCCAAGGTAGGGAGCTGCAGGGCAAGGACCTCTGCAGGCCTTTGTATGACAAAGGAAAAAGTAGCACTCTGCTTGTCTCTCTCCCTTGTCCTTCCACAGAGGAGTGTGTCTTGGGTAACATTAAGACTACTGGCATCCTAAAGTTTCACATACTAATTGTTCTCCTCATACTGTTGGACAAATTTGTCCCCTTCATCATAGCAGTTTTTGTCTGAATCAGAACCAAAAAGCGGTGTAATTTACAAGCTCTGCCGCTTGGTAAAGGCAATGAGTCAAAGAGGTTGCCTATTGGCTGTGCTCCAGCGGGATCGCAATGCGGCCTCGGTCAAGATGAGGTTGGCTTGGAGTCGGAAACTACCGTCAAAGCCGCTGCGGAACTGGAAGCAGGTTCAAGAGGCACAGAAAGTGTCGAGGGTGAGCCTGCTGGCGGAACCCCAATTGCAGGCCTTCGCAGATCCTTGGATCCTGAAGGCGTGCCAAGGGGAGCTGGATGTGTGCGAAATATGTGCAGCATGGCCTCCCTAAAGGCCTCAACCTGCTGCAACGTTGCAGATGAACCTGGAAATTCGGGTTGCATCAGGACCAGATTTCGAATCAGTTCTTCAGGAGTTTGGGGGTGAGAATGGGTGGCAAGCTGATGCTCTCAACTCTCTGGAGTACGAGAGTGGTGGGAAGAGGCAGATTCCCACTTGGACTTTTTGTGCTTTTTCTTCGAATTACCTGCAGACTTTGAACGAGACAAGGATCTGCCATGGGAACAACACCTTCCTTTCAACTCGGCACATTGTCTTCCAATATTTGGAGAGGTAGAGTTTTGCATCGCAGTCTCAATGGCTTTTGGGTTCCTCTGGACGCAGTGGTTGCAAGTCCTAGAGTCGTGTACCAACCCCAGTCATATCCTGTTCAGTCCGTCACAGACACCTGTTTTCTACGGTCTCTACAAGGTTTAAGCCTTGATGTTTTGGGAAAAGTTTTTTTCTGAGATCAAACTAGTCAAAGAAGAAAGGAATAGCGCTCAGGATCTGCATCTGAAGACGTGGAAAAAGGAACTGACATCAGCACACCTGGGTGGCACTTATATGTGACCCTGCTCATCACTTCCAGAGCGTAACACTGTTGCGGAGCCGCACACCACCACCTTCCGGCATGCAGGAGTACTGCTTCTAAGTTTCAAGAAGTAGTCTGACACCTGGAGGAATATTCAAAAGGTGTAGAATCTGCAGTTAGATAAGTCCATCAGAATTACAAATCTAGATGTAGCTTCCTTAAAATAAATCTGACCTACAAATAGAAGCAGTTGCTCTATTAAGAGGTTTTACTGTATTGAAGCAATAATTTTAAGTCCATATAAAATAGCAGATACACCTGTCATCCTAATATTATTGAAGTCTAAATGGTGAAGAAGTCAAAGAAAGGGTCTTGTGTGCGCTTCACATATCACTGCCCACAAATGATGGCAGATCAGTAAGCATAGTGGGTTCCTAAATGTTTGCCATGGATGACAGTCCAGCCATAACCCTCACTTACACTAGTCCCTGTAAGTGCCTACCTCTGAAAGCCTCCATCTGCTTCTGTACACCAGTCTGCATACACATGTCGAACATTAGATCCACGTATTCCTCAGCGTTCTCAATTGTCACCATCTGTGAAGCAAGAACAATTCAGAAATCAATAGTGGGGAAGGCAAGTGAGACCTCATCAGAACAATCAGGACCAGGAAGAAACAATTCCACCCTACTTCTCCAATCAGACTGTGCTAATCGTTTTGCTATTACAATAGCCACTTGCTGAAGACAACGCTGTAACTTCCCAATAGTGCTTCAGAAACAATGAGGTCACTCAGATATGTGATTTGTCATCTTTGAATATCTTTTTGTCACAGGCAAAAATACATATAGGACATCAAAATCCCTCTAAACTAATGCCCAGGTCAGAGGGAGGGTAGCACTTCAGCGGAGATACTATGACTGGTTCAGTTTCTCCTCTCTTACACTGGTGTGCAGGCATCCTCATTGTCTAGTTGCCAATGAGGGCTCAAGAACTTGCTGAGTCAAGTACTTTTAACCCCCTGGTTGTCAAGGTGGGATGCCAGAGCCAACCAGAGGGTCTGGAATATTCAAAGAATTGTGGACTCCTTCAGTACCAGAGGAGCATCATGTCCTTGTTGGAGGCCTAATATTATGACCATCTGAGTCATAAGCCTAAAGGCAAACCAGTGTAAAATGTTTAAAGTCTGTGTATTCACCTCTGTCATGCATGCTGGGATGTTGAGTTAAAAAGGCCAGAACCCCTATCTAGAATCATGCTGTCACCACGTACTCTGTTTTGTAGCCACTTTTGAACAGCTGGAGGTACACATAGGGCAATTGCCTGACATCAGAGCATGGCTCCTCTACTGACAAAAAAGGAAACTCTCAGAGAGCATCACCACTTGGTTTGTATGACTGTTGAGATCTCTAGAGAAAAGCAGAGGTGACATGAACAGGGTCTCACAGCTCCACAAACCTGGGCAGACAAGATTGATCCAAAATCCAGTCACTTTGAGAGCAGACAAAAGCAGGTTCCTGAGCAACACAGGGTGTGTTTTGGAACTGAAGGTGCCAGAGGTCCATGGGCCGACCTTCTCAAGAGACAACGCGCAGACTGTTTAAGGGTCAGTATCCAAGTAGAAATAGCTACTAGACAGACAGACAGACAGACACACACACACACACACACTTTCTTTTGCAAAGCCAGTTTTGTTCTAGAAAAAGTATTTTTTGCAGCATATAAAAAGGCTATGTTGGCCAATTTTCACCTATTTACTTTAGCAGTTTTGATAGTTTTCTTTATACAGAGATGAAGTTTCATGGAAGAAGTGAGGTTAATTCCCTTTGACCATTCTCTGGGAAAGTGGAACAGTTGCTTGCGCTATACTGAAGATTCCCATGGAGAAGAACGAATAGTTTCTTACCTGTCGGTATAGTTTTGCAGCTTGAAGACTTTCTGGATTCACTATGCTGTGCATTGTAGTGGTTGGGTCCGGAATCGTAGTCTTTTTTCTGTTTTTTGTTGTTGTTTTTTGTGTGTAGCCCAGGTGGGCGTCGACGCCCCACCATTTGGTGTCTTCCCGTGACGTCGGCGCGCTTCCTCCGGAAGCTCCCACCCTAGGGCGCCATCTTCGGATTCTTTTTTTTTTTGTGCTTGTGTTGTTAATCCTTTTACCCTTTTGAAGGTGTTTTCCATTTGTTAGTCCCATCTTCCACCTGTCTCATCTTTCTGGCGGAGGCGGGTGGGTTCGCTAGTGAATCCAGAAAGTCTTCAAGCTGCAAAACTATACCGACAGGTAAGAAACTATTCGTTTTGCAGCGTGAATCTTTCTGGATTCACTATGCTGTGCATAGACTTTGTAGCGGTTTGCTATATTTGTGGCGGCTGGGTGGAAGATGAGAGTTGGTTGTTGAATATATGTTGAAGCACTTTTTGACCTACTTGTGCTTCTTTGTTCATCTGTATATCCACGCAGTAGTGCTTAGTGAATGTGTGCACTGAAGCCCATGTTGCCGCCAGGCAAATGTCTTGGATAGGTGTGTTTGCTAGGAAGGCTATTGTTGCTCCCTTTTTCCTGGTTGAGTGAGCCTGAGCTGCTCCTGTAGCTCTTGGCCTGCCTGTTTGTGGCAGTATTGAATTGTTTGTGCGATCCATCGTGCAATGGTATTCTTAGTCACTGGTCTGCCCAGGAAACTGCTTGTGAAGGACACAAAGAACTGCTTTGTCTTTCTACAATCCTTAGTCCTTTCGATGTAATGCATTACTGCTCTCCTGGCGTCCAGAGTGTGCAGTGCCCTTTCAGCGCTGGTGGATGGTTTCTGGAAGAAACTGGGAATTTGTATTGTTTGGTTTATATGGAACCTGGACACCACCTTTGGCATGAAGTGTGGGTCCGTCCTCATTACCACCCGGTCATTGTGAATCTGAATGTAGGGTTCTTGTAGTGTGAGTGCCTGCAACTCGCTCACCCTACGTAGCGAGGTAATCGCTACCAGAAAGGCCGTCTTTATTGTGAGCATAGGTAGCGATGCTTTGTGGATGGGTTCGAACGGTGCTTTCATAAGCTGTGTTAGAACTACATTGAGGTTCCATGCAGGCGGTGGCATCCTCTTTGGCGGTGCTATTCTTTTGGCTCCTTCCAGGAATCTTTTTATTACTTGAGATGTAAAGAAGCTTTTCCCTGTTTCTCCTCTTGTATAGGCTACTATTGCTGCCAGGTGCACTCTTAGAGAAGTGCAGCTTAGGTTACTTTTTAGTAAGTGTGTTAAGTATTTTAGCACAGTTGATTCTTTAGTGATTCTCCTGTGGAGCTTTTTGTTGATGCACCATTCAGTGAATCTCTTCCATTTTGCTGCATAGCATTTCCGTATGGTGGGTCTCCTCGCTTCTCGCAGCACTGCCAGCGTGCTTTGTGGAAGCTTGAGGTGAGCGAACTCTAAGTCCTCAGGAGCCATGCTGCTAGGCTGAGGCTCTCTGGTTCTGGATGGAGTACCCTTCCGTTTTGTAGCGAGAGCAGGTCTTTCCTTCTTGGGAACTGGTGTGGTGGTCCCTGTGCCATCTCCACGATCTGCGAGAACCAGGACTGCCTGGCCCACTGTGGTGCTACCAGAATTAGCGTCATGTTGCTTGTTCTGCACTTGCTGAGCACTTTGTGTATCAGCGGTATCAGTGGAAAAGCGTAGGCAAATGTCTTTGACCAGCTCATCCATAGGGCATTTCCTTGGGATTGATGGCCTGGATGCGAAGTATTGGCATTTTGCATTCTGGTGTGTTGCAAACAGGTCTAGTTGTGGGGTCCCCCACTTCTTGAATAGTTTTTGCGTCTCCTGCGGGTTGAGCTCCCACTCGTGTGAGATTGACGTCTGTCTGCTCAGTCTGTCTGCTTCCACATTGTCCTTCCCTGGCAGATGTATTGCCAGGAGGTCTATTTGTAATGGAATTGCCCATTTCCATATCTGTTGCGCTAGATCTGAGAGCGCCACTGAGTGAGTTCCTCCCTGCTTGTTGATGTAGAACATCGTTGTGGTGTTGTCTGTTTGTACTAACACCCTTTGGCCGTACAGCTGCTTCTGGAACGCTTTTAGGGCAAGGAACACGGTCTTGAGTTCTAGGTAGTTGATGTGTTTGACGGCATCTGTTTGTGTCCATAACCCCCTTACCTTGAGCAGTTTCATGTGCGCTCCCCACCCCATTTGGGATGCGTCTGTTGTGATGGTCACTGTTGGAGTTGGTGGTGTGAATGGGTTTCCCCTTGTTATGTTGTCCCTGTTCCACCATGCTATCTCTTCCTGCACTGCGTGCGTTACAACCACTAGATCTTCCCAACTCCCTGTTGCCTGTGACCATTGCTGTTGCAGCCATTCCTGGAATGGTCTCATGTGTAGCCGAATATTGGGGACTAAATGTATGCAGGATGCCATCATGCCCATGAGCTTGCTCACTGTCAGACGTTGCCCCTTCAGGTAGCGGTGAGTCTCCTTCAGTAGTGCGAGGATCCTTTTCTCGCTGGGGAACACTCTTCCCTGAATGGTGTCGATTCTCACACCCAGGAAGATCTTCACTTGTTCTGGTTCCAGCGATGACTTCTCTTTGTGTATGGAGAAGCCTAGTTTTGTCAGCGTCTGTGTGACCTGCTGAGCATGTAGTTTGCATTGGTTGTAGGAGTTCGCCTTTACCAACCAGTCGTCTAGGTAGGGGTATACATGTATCCCCTGTCTTCGCAGATGTGCTGCTACGGCAGCTAGGCATTTGGTGAATACTCTTGGTGCTGATTTGAGGCCGAAGGCTAGGGCCGTGAATTGGTAGTGCGTCTTGCTGATGGTGAATCTGAGCAGATGCTTGTGTCCTTGGTTCATGGGGATGTGCAGGTAGGCATCCTTGAGGTCTATTGTGGACATAAAATCCCTGTGCCTTATTTGAGGTATGACCTCTTGTAAGGACGTCATCTTGAACTTTTGAGTTTTTATGTATTTGTTTAGGAACCGTAGGTCCAGTATGGACCTTAACGTTTCGTCTACCTTTGGTACGAGGAAGTAGTTGGAGTACACTCCTGTGCCCTTTTCTCTGTACGGCACCCTTTCTATAGCCTGTTTGTGGAGGAGTTCTTGTGCTTCCTGCCACAATAGTGACAGCTCTTCTGTTGAATGTTTCTTGTTTGTTGGCCTCTTGTTTGGTGGCCTCTTTAAGAGTTCTATGCAGTAGCCGAACTGTATGATGTTGAGTATCCACTTGTCGGTTATCTTCTCCCACTCCTGGGAGAAGCGTTTTAGTCTGCCTCCTACGGGCGTTGTATAATGGTAAATTTGTAAATGTTGTCCGTGTCTTTTGTTGTGCCGCGGCACTAGTGATGTTGGGAGTGCGGGCACGTTTTGTAGTGTGGAGTCACTTGGGGGCGGGTTGCTGACCGCCTCTTCGTGTATTGCCTCGTCCGTTTGGTCGGCTTTGAAAGGACTGGCCCCTCTGTTGGTTCTGCCAGCCTTGTTGCTGCTGACCCTGTTGCGCCTGGCTGCTTCCCTGAAATGTTTGCTGGAAGGCCTGGTGCGATGTTCCTGGCTGGTTCCCACCTCTGCCATTTGGTCTTCGTAAGGGGGTGCCTCTTCTCATACCCCTGAACTGTAGTGCTCCCATGGACCTTGCCGTTTCGTTATCTTTTTTGAGCTGCGTCAGCGTCTCGTCCACGGGCGTGCCGAACAGCTTTTCCCCCGTTGAAGGGCAACTTCAGGATGTTGTTTTGCACCTCCGGCTTGAACCCGGAGATCCTGAGCCAGGCATGTCTCCTCTCTGTCACCCCGATCATCATCAGCCTGCTTGATGCATCAGCTGCGTCTAGGGCCGACTTCAGGCAGGTGTTGGCCATGTTCTTCCCCTCCTCCACCAGGTGTGCCGCTCTCTGCTGTTGTTCGGTGGGGAGCAGTTTGAGCAACTGCCCCACTTCTTCCCAGTGCTGGTAGGTGTGCCTATTTATAAGGGCATTGGAGTTGGCAATGCGCCAATGTATTGCCGCATTTCTTCCAATTTTCCTCCCTGTGAGGTCTATCCCTCTTGCTCTCCTTGTCTGGGGGCGGACCGGAGTTTGTGGGAACGTTGGCCCTCTTCCTGGCTGTTGCTGTTATTATTGAATCAGCTGGCACAGATCCCTGGATATATGGTGGATCCTTTGAAGAGTGTTTATATTTTTTCTCAGCTCTGGGGGTGACCGATCTGCAGGTAGATGGCTCCTTGAAAGCTTCCCTGCCTTGGTCTAGCACACTAGGGAGCATAGGAAGAAATTGGCTCCTAGTTTGTGTTGGTAGCAGTGTTTCCAGGAGAAAACAGGCTTTTGGCTTTTCCTCTTCCATTTCCACTTTATAGGCGGCTGCCGCGTTCCTGACGACCATGTTATAAACTCCTATGTCGTCCGGCGGCGAAGGCCTCGACGGATACGTCTCCACGGCCTCCTCCGGGTTTTCGGCGTCGAGATCCTGCCATTCCAGGTCTTGAGCCTCCGAGGGTGTTGAGCCGAAGAGCGTTTGCTGGTCGTCATCACCCTCCGTATAATAGTACAGGGCCTCTTCGTCCTGTTGTTCCGATGGTTCGGGAGTTTTCGGCGGCTCGATGGTGTCGAACTCCTCTTGCGTTTCCGCTTCGACGACCGTCGAGGGCTTCGTAGGGATGGTGAATCTATTCATCCGGTCGTCGAAGTCCTTCTTCCTTTGGAGGATACTGGCCATTTCGGCCTCGAGCCTTTTCTTCTTCCTCTCCATCTGCGCCGCTTGATCGGCGTCGAGAGTTTCGGCAGTTCTCTTCGAGGTTGTAGTTGACGTCGAAGGTGCCTTCTGCTCTTTTCCCTTCGGCGTCGAGTGCGGCTTCTTGGAACCGTGCTTCGGCGACCTGGGTTTGTCAAGAGCTTTCGCCGACCGGGAGTCCTTTTCGAAGGATCCGCTGGGCTGTTTGTCCGTGGACGCAGCTTCGGTCGTCGAGTGCTTCGACGCCGGTGCTCCTTTTGAGGACTTTGGCTCGGATTTTCGAGAGTCTGTCGGGGTTTTTTCGGTCGACGTGTCTCTTACCTCCTTCCTGGAAGTGTTATCGGTCTCTACGACCGTGCAGTCCTCTGGTCCCTCGGCGATGTTGTCCTCTTCCCCACTGGAGAGGCCCAGGTCCCGCAGCGACGGAGGTGGCCCTTGGCCCTGCATGCTGTAGTTTGCTCTCCTCTGTCTGTCCCTCACCCTGAGGGTCTTGGTGGCGAATGCTGCGCAGGCGTTGCAGTCGTCGCTTTGATGGTAGATCGGTAGGCAGAGGTTGCAGACAGGATGCTGGTCTTTCTGCGCGAACTTGTGGTGGCAGTTACGACAGAACTTGAATGGTGTCTTGTCCATTCCCGCGCTCAGGGAGCCCCCTGTGTGCGCATTCTCCGTTGGACGTCGAAGTTTTCTCTACCTCTCACCCGCTTCGTCGTCCCGGTAGTATGTTCTTTGTCTTGTGATGAAGATCTCCAATTTTTCTCGGTTCTTTGTGCTTTCTCTTACTTCTTCTCCCCTTTTCCAACTCTGGAGCTCCTCACGACGATCCAGACCCAACGGCGGAAAAGAATCTGAAGATGGCGCCCTAGGGTGGGAGCTTCCGGAGGAAGCGCGCCCGACGTCACGGGAGGACACCAAATGGTGGGCGTCGACGCCCACCTGGGCTACACAAAAAAAAACACACAAAAAAACAGAAAGAGACTACGATTCCGGACCCAACCACTACACCGCGGAATAATGCACAGCATAGTGAATCCAGAAAGATTCACGCTGCAAAACTAGGATCAGACATAAGCAAGTATTCCTTCTCCTCTAAGGCATTGTCATTATTAGTTAGAAGCACTGAATAGAACAGCAAGACTATCCCCAATAAAAACTGAGAAAAAGGGTAAAAAGGAAAGACTGAATATTACACTAACCAAAAGTATTCCACAAAGAAGCTTGACTCACTTGGGCATCTGCTCTGCAATCTGTGTCAGTCCAATAATGTCTTGTGAAAGTATTACTGTGAAAGTATTACAGACCTCCAGGTGGCCGCCTTACATATGTTAGCTACAGAAATATTCCTTAAAAATGCTGCAGCGAGGCCCTACTGTAAGAAAGTGCCCTCTTTCTGCATGGTTGCCCCCACTTTTTGCCAAACTGTTGATGTACTTTGAGTGTGCCCTGGGTTCCTGCCAACCAGGTACCCATGGCCTATGTTCTTTCCACAAAACTGCATTAAGACAAAACCCAATTGGTACTCTTTGGCCACATGTCAGTCCCTTGTAAATGGTACCATAGGTACTGTGGCCAGGGAAGGCATCTAAGGGCTGCAGCACTTATTGTGCCACCATTAGAGGCCCTGCACCTTTACTTACACTTACACACACACTTACACACTTACACACTTACACACACACACACACACACACACACACACACACACACACACACACACACACACACACCCACACCCACA
This sequence comes from Calotriton arnoldi, assembly GCA_963921515.1. NCBI lineage: Eukaryota > Metazoa > Chordata > Amphibia > Caudata > Salamandridae > Calotriton > Calotriton arnoldi. The sequence goes on from CAWUFW010001362.1 coordinate 2,718,762, forward strand.
CCCCCCCCCCCCCCTTTTGCAGGCTGCGTGTTTTGGTGCAGAACAAAGTGAAGAGTCGACATGGCATACATCCCTGTGTGCCATGCCAACAAACCACTGCCCAAACATAGATCAGCCACCCCTCTAGCCTGGTGCACTATACCTGTGGTGAGGGTACAGGTGCATGAGCCCTGTACCCCTACAGTGTCTAAGCCAATTCTTAGACAATGTAAGTGCAGTAATGCCATTAAGAGTATATGGTGCTGGGAGTTTGTCATTACGAACTCCACAGTACCATAATGGCTTTACTGAAAACTGAGAAGTTCGGTATCAAACTTCTCAGCACATTAAACCCACACTGATGCCAGTGTGGCATTTAATGACAAATGCACTCAGAGGGCATCTTAGAGATGCCCCCTGAAAAACGACCTAACTAGTGTCCTGTAGGAAAGTGGGTTTCTGTTGCAGTAACCCCCCCCACTTTTTGCCTGATAACTGATGCACTTTTCCTTGGTGTACCCTGGGTCCCTGCCAATCTGTTACCCAGGGCCTGTGTTCCTTCCCTAAAAACTGTACTAAAGCCTAAACCCAATTGGCATCTCTGGCCACAGGTAAGCCCCTGGTAAATGGTACCCTAGGTACCCAGGGCACTGTGACCAGAGAAGGCCCCTAAGGGCTGCAGTACTTATTGTGCCACCCTTAGAGGCCCTGTACCCTGACACACACACCCTGCCTTTGCAGGCTGAGTGTCTTCGTGCAGAACTAAACAGAGTCGACATGGCACACATCCCTGTGTGCCATGCCCACAAACCGACTGCCCTGGCATACCCTCAGTCACCCCCCTAGCTGGGTGCACTATGCCAGTGGTGTGGGCACAGGTGCATGAGCCCTGTGCCCCTACAGTACCCAGGGCCATTCCTGGGCACTGTAAGTGCAGTGATGCCATTAAGAGAATATGGTGCTGGGAGGTTGTCATTACGAACTCCACAGCACCATAATGGCTACACTGAAGACTGAGAAGTTTGGTATCAAACTTCTCAGCACATTAAACCCACACTGATGCCAGTGTAGGATTTAATGTAAAATGCACTACAGAGGGCATCTTAGAGATGCCCCTGAAACCTAACCAACTACCAGTGTCCTGACTGAGAGGCTGCCTAGGCTGCCACACAGCAGACATGTTGCTGGACCCCTGGGTAGAGAGCCATCCGCTCTCCTGGGCCTGCAACAATGCACATCCTGGGACAAGGTGCTAGGTCTCCTCCCCCAGGATGGGCAGGGGAGCTTCAAAGGCATGCCGCCTTTGTGAGCTTCTCCAGGCCACTTGCTGTACTCAGCAACTGGCCCCCACCGGTTCTGACCCCCACTTTGGCGGGAAGACAGGCGGGAAAAACAAAGGAAGGGAAGGGGGTGTGCCAGCCTCTGCCAACCCCACCCCTCAGGTGGGGGAGGCGAGGTAAAGCACAACTCCGGGCTCTCGCCATTTTGAGAATGGGGAGCCCTACCCAATCAGCTAGGCTCCTGCCCCCCTCCCACTGGAGAGTGGCAGGATAGGGGGTGTACTCACCCCAGGACAGGGACCCATTGGTCCCTGCCCTTGCCCTACCTGTAACGCCCCTAAAGTTAGTATTTAGGGGCACCCTGAACCTTCCTTCCTCAGATCCCGATTCTGCAACAAGAAAGAAGAACAAGACGACGACCTGCCGTGCAGCTGCTAACAAAAGGACGACACCAACTGACTTGGCCCCAGCCCTACAGGCCTGTTGATCCTTGAACCTGCTAAACCCCGGCGTCTCCAGCGGACAGCAACCTCGAAAACCCCGGAGGACCTGCCTGCCTTGCTCATCTAAAGACTGGGACTCCCACGAGCAGTGGTTCTGCTCAAACAAGCAACACCCCTGGTGCCAGCCAGGAACCGCGAATCCAGCACACTCTGCACCCGTCGAGCCCGGCCTGTGCCTGAGTGAACCAAGACCACGAGGACGTCCCCCCGGCGATTGTGACCTGGAATCCAGTGCCCAAGGACCCTCCTCGACGACCCAGACGACGCCTGCAGCCTCACAAGGGACCCCCCAACCGCGACCAGCAGAGGGTAAGATTTCCCGACGACAAAAGACACCCCTGCACCCGGCGCCCCACGGCCCCCTGTGCCCAACGCCTGGGTGCCTACCTATCCTCCAAGATCCCAACTTACCTCTCGAAGTGGTGGTCGCACCTGAAGAATCTCCGTCCCCGAGCCTGCAGCCTTTGTTCAACTTCCAAGTCTCCCATTGAATAACATTGAGCGCCCGATGGCTCAAAAGCACCCTGCACCCAGCCGCCCGAGTGCCCCTGGAAGTGCAACCTCTACCCTAACCTACTTCCCCATTTGCCCTGAGCAAGTGACCAGGAGCCCAGCTCCCACAGCCGCGTGGCCTACTTGCCAGCAGCCACCAACCAAAGGCCCCCTGCCTTCCATAGGATAACATTGGGCCTACTCACTCTGCACCCGGCCGCCCCTGTGCCGCTGAGGGTGTAACAGTTGTACCTACCTGACCCTGGGAGACCCCTGAGTCTATGCCCAGAACCTTAACTCTGCCAGTCGAGTACTTACCCAAAAGCCGATAACTCACTTTTCTTCCATAGGGTAACATTGACTGGTTTCACTTGGAAATTCTTCTAAGTGTGGAGTTTTGAAACTTTAAAATATTCATCTAAAATCAGCCAAATCACGAAAACGAAAATACTCACCTGTTATCAGGAGAGATCCCAGTGCTGGATCTTGGTGCCCAGCACTGAGCCTGAAAAGTAATTATAACTGTACTTACCGGTAACTTGAATTTCCTTCCATAGGATAACATTGCCTGGTTTTTGCTGAAAAATTTCTAAGTGTCGATTTTTGAAACTTACAAATATTTGCTAAAAATCGCCTGTGTGACAAACGCATTCTTTCAATTGTTTACAGGAGATGCACGAGTGCTGGATCCAGGATCCAACACTGAGTAAGAAAAAGTAACGATAACACTACTTACCTGCTAAGTGAATTTCCTTCCATAGGATAACAGTGGTGATTCTATGTGAAAAAGCTTCTAAGTGTCAACTTTTAAAATACAATAATATTCCTTAAAAATCACAACTGTAACCAAAACGCTTTTACTCAACTGTTTACAGGAGATGTCCCAGGACTGAATCTAGGATCCAGTCCTGTGGTAAGAAAAGTAATCCAAAAAGTAATCTATTGCATTTAACTAGAAATTCCCATTGAGCCCAATTTATTATTGTGTTTGAAATTGTGTTGCCTATTGCAACAACTAACTACTGTATTCAAAAGTCTATTGCCTCTTGAAAGTATTTAACTAAAACATCTCATTCTGAGAAAGTATATTTTGATACCTATTGTTGGTTCTAAAATAAAACAACTATATATTTTGATACAAAACCATTGGCCTAGAGTTCAGTTCTTGAGTGTACAACAAATGCTGACTGAGTGTGTACAACAAATGCTTTACACTGTCCTCTGATACTGCCTTACTGCTCGACCAAGCTACCACTTTAGAGAGTAAGGTTATATCTAACTTTAGCCTCTGCCAAACCTCTGGGGACTGTGGACTGTGCACACTGAACCTTACTTTGGTGCAGTATATACAGAGCCACTTTCTTACATGTCCTGGCTGAGTGGCTGCTTTCAGCTGCCACCACCAGACATGTTTCTGGACCCCTGGGTCGAGAACCTGCTGCTCTCGGGGGTCTGAAACAATCCACATCCTGGGACGAGGTGCCAAGCCTCCTTCCCCAGGATGGGCAGGGTCCAAGAAGTGGAAGCTTCAAAGGCTTGCCGCATTTGTGAGCTACCCCAGGCCTTTGCTGCTTCCAGCTACTGGCCCCCACCGGTTCTTAACCCCACTTTGGGCGGGAGAATCGTCAGGAAAACCAAGTGAGGAAGGGAGGTGTGCCCACCTTTGCCAACCCCACCCCTCAGGTGGGAGGTGAGGTGAAGCACAACTCTCAGTCCCGCCATCTTGCAGATGGAGGGACCCAGCCAACCAGAGAGAGGCATATGCCCCCCTCCCACTGGAGGGTGGCATAATAGCGGGTGTATCCACCCCACAGAAGGGACCCATTGGTCCCAACCTTTACTTACCTGTAACGCCCCTAAATCTAGTATTTAGGGGCAACCCTGAACCTTGCCTTCTCAGACAACCGACCAGAAGAAGAGAAGAAGAAGGAACGAAGAAGCCGTGCTGATCTAAGAAAAGGAGGCTGCCCACTGACTTGGCCCCAGCCCTACCGGCCTGTCCGCACCTCGAACCTGCTCCAGTGAAATTCCGGTGTGTCCTGCAGCCAGCAGCCCTCAAGAACCCGGAGGACCTGCCTTGCCTTCCAAACCCAAAACTTTGTCTCCCATGAGCACCGGATTTGCTCACCCACAGACTGTGGCCAAAACCGGGAGTCTACACCACTCTGCACCAGACGCCCACGGCCTAAGTTCAAGTAGCCCAACACCACGAGGTCGTCTCCCCGGTGATCCTGACCTGAGATCTGGTGATCTCTGACCTGCCTCGAATCTCCAAACGACGCCTGCATTCTCTTTCTGGAGGATCCCCCCCCGACCGCATCCGGAGCTGGAAAGAAAACCCGATGCCTAAAGACACCCCTGCACCAGACGTTCCACAGCCTTGGGTGGCCCAACCAACGGTGTCCCAGCATCCTCAGGCATCTCAACTTACCTCTCCAATCAGTGGTCACCTCAAGAAGATCTTCGTCCCTGAGCCTGCAGTCTTTGTTGCAACCGGAGAATCCCCATTGAAATCAACAGGGCACCAGACGCCAAAACAGCACCCTGCACCCAGCCGCCCCTGCGGGTGTACTTTGGATGCTAACTCGGATCCCTCTTTGCCCTGAGTCGAACACCAGGAGCTTTGCTCCCAAAACCTTGTGGCCTGCTCGTGAGCAGCCACCAACCGGAGGCCCCCTATCCCCGATAGGATAACATTGGGCCTCAGCACTCTGCACCTGGCCGCCCTAGTGCCACTGAGGGTGTTTCAAGAGTGCGTCCTTGACCCTAGGCCGTGGGACTTCGGGTGCAGGGGTGTCTTTAGGCGTCGGGTTTTCTTACAAGCTCCGGTCGCGGTTGGGGGGGGGGGGATCCTCCAGTAAGAGGCTGCAGGCTTCGCTTGGAGATTCGAGGCAGGTCAGAGATCACCAGATCTCAGGTCAGGATCGCCGGGGAGACCTCCTCGTGGTGTTGGGCCACTCGAACTCGGGCCGTAGGCGACGGGTGCAGACTCACGGTTTTGGCTGGAGTCTGAGTCAGTTAGTGAGCGAATCCGGTGCTCACGGGAGACAAAGTCTTTCTTGTGGAAGGCAGGGCAGGTCCTCCGGGTTCTTGAGGTCGCAGGCTGCAGGACACACCGGTTTTTCGCTGTGGAAGGTTCGAGGTGGGAACAGGCCAGTAGGGCTAGGGCCAAGTCAGTGGGCGTCCTCTTCTTAGTTGCAGCACGGCTCTTCGGTCATCCTCCTTCTCTTCTTCTTGGTCGGGTCTTGTCTGAGAAGGCAAGGTTCGGGGTTGGCCCTAAATACTAGATTTAGGGGCGTTACAGGTAGGTAAAGGTTGGGACCAATGGGTTCCTTCCTTGGGGTGGGTACACCCACTATTATGCCACCCTCCAGTGGGAGGGGGGCATGTGCCTCCCTCTGGTTGGCTGGGTCCCCCCCATCTGCAAGATGGCGGGAACTGAGAGTTGTGCTTCACCTCGCCTCCCCCACCTGAGGGGTGGGGTTGGCAAAGGGGGGGGGGGGGACACACCTCCCTTCCTCACTTGGTTTTCCCGCCGATTCTCACGCCCAAAGTGGGGGTTGGAACCGGTGGGGGCCAGTTGCTGGAAGAAGCAAAGGCCTGGGGAAGCTCACAAAGGCGGCAAGTGTTTGAAGCTTCCCCTTCGTGGACCCTGCCCATCCTGGGGGAGGAGGCTTGGCACCGCGTCCCAGGATGTGCATTGTTTCAGACCCCGGGAGCAGCAGGCTCTCGACCCAGGAGTCTAAAAACATGTCTGGTGGTGGCAGCTGGCGAGCAGCCACTCAGCCTGGACTCTAGTGTTAAATCGTGTTTCAGGGGGCATCTCTAAGATGTCATCTGTGTGCATTTTTAATTAAATCCCACACTGGCATCAGTGTGGGTTTAATGTGCTGAGAAGTTTGATACCAAACTTCCCAGTTTTCAGTGCAGCCATTATGGTACTGTGGAGTTCGTAAGGACAAACTCCCAGCACCATATACTCTTAATGGCAGCACTGCACTTACAATGTCTAAGAATTGACTTAGACACTGTAGGGGGTACAGGGCTCATGCACCTGTACCCTCACCGCTGGTATAGTGCACCCAGCTAGAGGGGTGGCTGACCTATGCCAGGGCAGTGGGTTGTAGGCATGGCACACACGGATGTGTGCCATGTCGACTCTTCACTTTGTTCTGCAGCAAAACACGCAGCCTGCCAAGGCAGTGTGTGTGTGTGTAAAGGTACAGGGCCTCCAAGGGTGGCACAATAAGTGCTGCAGCCCTTAGAGGCCTTCCCTGGTCACAGTGCCCTGGGTACCTGTGGTACCATTTACAAGGGACTGACCTGTGGCCAAAGTGTGCCAATTGGGTTTTGTTTTCAATGCAGTTTTAGGGAAAGAACATAGGCCCTGGGTACCTGTTTGGCAGGAACCCAGGGCACACTCAGTCAAAGTACATCAGCAGTTCAGCAAAAAGTGGGGGCAACCATGCAGAAAGAGGGCACTTTCTTACAACTTGGGAGAGATGGACTGCACTCTTCTCCAGCAGGTTGACGTGGTATTTTCTTCTGGGTAAAGGTGCCAAGTCGCCTCCCCCAGGATGGGCAGGGTCCATGAAGGGGAAGCTTCAAAGGCTTTCCGCCTTCGTAAGCTGACCCAGCCATTTGCTGCTCCCAGCAACTGGCCCCCTCCGGTTCTAACCCCACTTTGGGAGGGAGAATCGGCGGGAAAACTAAGATAGGAGGAGAGGTGTGCCCACCTTTGCCAACCCCACCCCTCAGGTGAGGGAAGCGAGTCAAAGCACAACTCTGTCCCCGCCATCTTGAAGATGGGGGGGACCCAGCCAACCAGAGTGAGGCTTATGCCCCCCTCCCATCGGAGGGTGGCATAATGGGGCGTGTACCCACCCCAGGAGAGGGACCCATTGGTCCTGACCTGTACCTACATGAAACGCTCCTAAATTTAGTATTTAGGGTCAACCCCGAACCTTGCCTCCTCAGTCAAGCAAGAAGAAGGACCGAAGAGCCGTGCTGAAGAAAGAAAGGAGGACACCAACTGCCTTGGCCCCAGCCCTACCGGCCTGTCCCGACCTCGATCTGCTCCAGCAGAATCCTGGCGTGTCCTGCAGCCAGCAGCCCCCCAGAACCTGGAGGAACTGCCCTGCCTTCCCTACAAAGACTGTCTACCGTGAGCACCGGACTTGCTCAAGAACCAGACTCTGGCTCCAGCCGAATCCGCGAGTCTGCACCACTCTACACCAGACGCCCACGGCCAGAGTTCGAGTGGCCCAACACCACGAGGAGGTCCCCCCAGCAATCCTGACCTGGGGCCTGGTTATTCCCGAGCTACCTCAAGCCTCCCGACGATGCCTGCAGCCTCTATCTGGAGGGTCCCCCCAGCCGGCACTGATAAGGAAACCCGACGCCACAAGACACCCCTGCACCCGACGCCCCACGGCCTTGGGTGGCCTAACCGACGGTGTCCAGGCAACCCCCTGCATCGCAACTTACCTCTCCAAACGGCGGTCACCTCCAGGAAGCTTCCTTGCCCGAACCTGCAGTGTTTGTTCCGACCGGAGATCTCCCATTTAAAACAACAGGGCTCCCGACGCCGACCCTGCACCCGGCCGCCCCTATGCCGCTGTGGGTGCACCTTGTGTGCTAACTTGGATCCCCCTTTGGCCTGAGCTTAACCCTAGGAGCTTTGCTCCCTCAACCCTGTGGCCCTCCAGAGAGCAGCCACCAACCGATGGCCCCATAGGCTAACATTGGGCCTCAGCACTCTGCACCCAGCTGCCCTAGTGCAGCTGAGGATGCTTTTCAAGTGCATCCTTGAGCCTGGGGGAACCCTTGTTCTAACCCCAGAACCTCGACCCTCAAGACCGTTTACTTACCTACAAACCGATCACCTCATTTTTCTCCATAGGATTGCATTGACTATCTTCCTCTGAAAAACTTTTGTGTTGAGGATGTTTGTATGGAAACCTAAGTAACTGTGTTTTATTTCAAAAGTGTTTTACTTATCTTTTATCTAGGAAATGTCCCAGTGTGATATCTAGGCATATCACACTGAGTAGAAAAAGTAATCCAAAAAGTACTCTAAAAAGTAATCTCAAAGAAATTACAAATACTTACTTTTTTGAAATATTTTACAAACCTGTAACAAAAGTCATTTTCATCCAGCTTGCTTGTTTTGATCAGTCTGTTTTGAAAAGTGCAATTCTATTTACCTGTACAGGGTCCTGCTTGGTTCTAAAAATACAATACAACTAAAGAAATATTTTTGATACAAACAATTGGTCTGAGTACAGTCTTTTCGTGTGTGACATTTCGAGTGTATACAATAAATGCTTAACACTACCTTCTGATAAAGCCTTACCGCTCACCCACACTACCACAAATAGAGTAAGGCATTATCTACCTTTACCTCTGTAGGCCTTTGGGGATCCACTGGACTCTGTGCACACTATACCTCACTTTGGTATAGTATATACAGAGCCAGCTTCCTACAGTGGCAATATCACATATAGAGCCAGCTTCCTACAGTGGCAATATCACATACAGAGCCAGCTTCCTACAGTGGCAATATCACATACAGAGCCAGCTTCCTACAGTGGCAATATCACATACAGAGCCAGCTTCCTACAGTGGCAATATCACATACAGAGCAAGCTTCCTACAGTGGCAATATCACATATAGAGCCAGCTTCCTACAGTGGCAATATCACATACAGAGCCAGCTTCCTACAGTGGCAATATCACATACAGAGCCAGCTTCCTACAGTGGAAAAATCACATACAGAGCCAGCTTCCTACAGTGGCAATATCACATACAGAGCCAGCTACCTACAGTGGCAATATCACATACAGAGCCAGCTTCCTACAGTGGCAATATCACATACAGAGCCAGCTTCCTACAGTGGCAATATCACATATAGAGCCAGCTTCCTACAGTGGCAATATCACATACAGAGCCAGCTTCCTACATTAATATAATGTTTTCAGAAGAATTTGATGATTAAGCTGTTGCCATCTGCATAATGTGATATAATAGATTGAGTGCTTTTGTTTGGTGAGAAGGCCAGCGCTGGGAAACCTGTCAGGGTAGCCATGTGCTTTACAAGTCGCTGTAACATAACATGCATGGAGGGACTTAGTACCAAATGGTCAGCGATGCCCACAACAACAAAAAACAATGAGACTAAGAAATAATTCCAGACCCAGCCAATAGATGGTGTAATAATACATAGCATGGGAATCCAGTAAGGGACAGATGTATGAAGCTTTTTTGCAACCGCAAAAAAGGTTTTCGTTATATACAAACCTCAAATTGCACTTTGGTAACAAGTTACCAATTTGCAATTTGGGCTTGTGACCAAATGCCTATTCAGTACTTGGAAGGGGTGTTCCTTCTAAAATACCGAATCGGAATGGTATGTATTAATGTTTTATGACCAAACTCCGATCACAAAACATCAATTACCGACTACAAATCTGTAGTGGTAACCCATTTACAAATGGGAAGGGGTCTCTTTGGGAAGAGGCAGGTGGTCCGTGGTACCAATGCGTATTCTTAAACAAACAAACACAAAGTTTATTTTTAAACGCAGTCCTGAGGTAGGTTGCAGATTGAGACCTACCTCATTAATATGTATGAGGGAGGTCAATTTTCGACCCACAAGGAAATGCTAATTTAAAAATAAAAAGTTTCATACATTAGGAATAGCGATTTTTCTGATTGCGAATCAGCAATATTCACAGTTAGGGAATCGCTATTCCTAATGTTAGTACATCTGGCCCTAAATTCTTAAAGCAACAAAACTACTCCTAAAAGTAAGTAATCATTTCGTTCCACATTCCTGTCATGCAAAAACACAGTAAACGTCTAAGATTTCTAGTGGCCACAAATCAGCACCACAAATCCTTTTGTAAGTGTATGGCTGTGGTGGCTGTACATTTTACAAAAATCTAAATTTTCATCTATCCATATCTGGATTACTGACTAATAGAGACATTAACTGGTCAGGGAGCCCAGCGATTGGGTCTTAGAGTAAGTCCGCAGCAATTCCAAGCCAAGCCGTCCATTACGTGGGAGTGGTCATTTGGAGAAGAGACTTGTGTTCTATCCACCTTAAGTGTTGGAAACTTATATAGGTGAAATTCCCTGCGGTCCGTCAAATTTCACTACGTCTGGCTGCAGTGGCATCCTAAATCTTTGTTGTACCTAAACCTGTCACTAAAGTGTGGAAGATCAGTGGTGCCAGCTCTCAGGCAGCTGGAAAACCAGGATAACTCTCCCTCGGCTGCATCTGACTCCCTTCCATGGCACTGCTGATCAGTCGTTGTCCAAACAGTGTTACCTTACATCCGGACCCTCTGCCCCAGCCCATAGTAACGGAAGCTCCCCCGTTATGTTGGGGAGCTCACATGGATGGGCTTCATGTTCAGGGAATGTGATCAGAGAAATGTGCTTTGTTTCAGGACCCCAAAAGCGGAAGGCTCTCGACCCAGGGGTCCAGAAACATGTCTGGGGTGGCGAGCAGCCAGTCAGCCAGGACACTAGAGTTAGGTCGTTTTTCAGGGGGCATCTCTAAGATGCTGTGAGAAAGTGCCCTCTTTCTGCATGGTTGCCCCCACTTTTTGCTGAATTGCTGATGTGTTTTGACTGAGTGTACCCTGGGCTCCTGCTAATCAGGTACCCAGGGCCTATGTTCTTTCCCTAAAAACTGCATTGAAGCCTAAACCCAATTGGCATCTCTGGCCACATGTCAGCCCCTGGTAAATGGTACCACATGTACCCAGGGCACTGTGACCAGAGAAGGCCTCTAAGGGCTGCAGCATTTATTGTGCCACCCTTAGAGGTCCTGTACCCTTACACCGCCTTTGCAGGCTGCGTGTTTTGGTGCAGAACGAAGTGAAGAGTCGACATGGCACACATCTGTGTGCCATGCCTACAACCTACTGCCCTGGCATAGGTCAGTCACCCCTCTAGCTGGGTGCACTATACCAGTGGTGAGGGTACAGGTGCATGAGCCCTGTACCCCTACAGTGCCTAAGTCCATTCTTAGACATTGTAAGTGCAGTGCTGCCATTAAGAGTATATGGGGCTGGGAGTTTGTCATTACGAACTCCACAGCACCATAATGGCTACACTGAAAACTGAGAAGTTTGGTATCAAACTTCTCAGCACATTAAACCCACACTGATGCCAGTGTGGGATTTAATGAAAATGCACACAGAGGGCATCTTAGAGATGCCCCTGAAAACTAACCCACCTCTAGTGTCCAGGCTGAGTGGCTGCTTTCAGCTGCCACCACCAGACATGTTTCTAGACCCCTGGGTCGAGAGCCTGCTGCTCTCTGTGGCCTGAAACAATGCACATCCTAGGACGAGGTGCCAAGCCTCCTCCCCCAGGATGGGCAGGGTTCACGAAGGGGAAGCTTCAAAGGCTTGCCGCCTTTGTGAGCTTCCCCAGGCCACTTGCTGCTCTCAGCAACTGGTCCCCACTGGTTCTGACCCCCACTTTGGGCGGGAGAACCGGCGGGGAAAAACAAGTGAGGAAGAGAGGTGTGCCCACCTCTGCCAGCTCCACCCCTCAGGTGGGGGAGGTGAGGTGAAGCACAACTCTCAGTCCACGCCATCTTGAAGATGGGGGGACTCAGCCAACCCGGGACAGGCTCATGCCCCCCTCCCACTGGAGGGTGGCATAATAGGGGGTGTACCCACCCCAGGGAAGGGACCCATTGGTCCCAACCTTTTTACCTACCTGTAACGCCCCTAAATCTAGTATTTAGGGGCACCCCTGAACTTTATTTCCTCAGACAACAAGAAACTGCAAGAAGAAGGACAGAACAGCCGTGCAGCAGCTAACAAGAGGAAGACGCCCACTGACTTGGCCCCAGCCCTACCGACCTGTCTCCCCCTCGAACCTGCTCCTGCGAAATCCCGGTGTGTCCTGCAGCCAGCAACCTCGAAAACACCGGAGGACCTGCCTGCCTTCAATTACAAAGACTTTGTCTCCCGTGAACACCGGATTTGTTCATCTGCAACCTCTGGCTCCGGCCGGACACCGCGGATCCGCCCCGCTCTGCACCCGCCGTCCACGGCCCGAGCGTGCAAACACCACGAGGAGGTCACCCTGGCGATCCTGACCCGAGATCCGGCGACCCCTGACCTGCCTCAAGCCTCCAGCCGACGCCTGCAGCCTAAATCCAGAAGGTCCCCCCAACCGCGACCAGGAGCTGGTAAGAAGATCCGACCCCAAAAGGCACCCCTGCACCAGACGCCCCTGGGTGCCCAAACCGATGGTGCCTAACCAACCCCTAACTTCCCAACTTACCTCTCGAAGTGGTGGTCGCACCCAGAAGACCTTCGTCCCCAAGCCTGCAGTGCCTTTACAAACCGGAGGTTCCTCATTGAAAACAATAGGGCGTCCGACATCGAAACAGCACCCTGCACCCGGCCGCCCTAGTGCCGCTGAGGGTGCACCTTTGGTGCTACTTTGTTTCCCCATTTGCCCTGAGCTAAAGTCCAGGAGCTTTGCTCCCACACCAAGTGGCCTGCTTGCCAGCAGCCACCAACCGAGGCCCCCTATCCCCCATTGGATAACATTGGGCCTCAGCACTCTGCACCCCGGCCGCCCTAGTGCCGCTGAGGTGCAACAACAGTGCATCACTGACCCTGGGAGACCCCTGAGTCTACCCCCAGAACCCTAACTCAAAAGACCGATTACTTACCTCGAAACCGATAACTCGTTTTTCCTCATAGGATAACATTGGTGGTTCTTTGTGAAAATGTTTCAAAGTGTCAACTTTTGAAATACAAGAATATTCTTTAAAAATCGTACAAACTACAAAAACGTAATTACTTACCTGTTTTAAGTAAATGTCCCAGTGCTGAATCTAGAGTCCAGCACTGGATCACAAAAGTAACGTTAAAGTAACTTACCGGTAACTTGAATTTCCTTCCATAGGATAACATTGCCTGGTTTTGCTGAAAAAGTTTCCAAGTGTCGATTTTTGAAACTTACAGATATTTGCTAAAAATCGCCTGTGTGACAAACGCATTCTTTCAATTGTTTACAGGAGATGCACCAGTGCTGGATCCAGGATCCAACACGGAGTAAGAAAAAGTAACGATAACACTACTTACCTGCTAAGTGAATTTCCTCCCATAGGATGACATTGGTGATTCTATGTGAAAAAGTTTCTGTCAACTTTTAAAATACAATAATATTCCTTAAAAATCACAACTGTAACCAAAACGATTTTACTCAACTGTTTACAGATGTCCCAGGACTGAATCTAAGATCCAGTCCTGTGGTAAGAAAAGTAATCCAAAAGTAATCTATTGCATTTAACTAGAAATTCCCATTGAGCTCAATGTATTATTGTGTTTAAAATTGTGTTGCCTATTGCAACAACTGTAACTATTGTATTCAAAAGTCTATTGCCTATTTGAAAAGTATTTAACTAAAGTAACTCATTCTGAGAAAGTATATTTTGATACCTATTGTTGGTTCTAAAATAAAACAACTATATATTTTGATACAAAACAATTGGCCTAGAGTTCAGTTCTTGAGTGTGTGAGACCATTTGCTGACTGGGTGTGTACAACAAATGCTTTACACTGTCCTCTGATACTGCCTTACTGCTCGACCAAGCTACCACTTTAGAGAGTAAGGTTATATCTAACTTTAGCCTCTGCCAAACCTCTGGGGACTGTGGACTCTGTGCACACTGTACCTATTTGGGAACAGTATATACAGAGCCACTTTCTTACACACACTACCACAAATAGAGAGTGAGGTGCTATCTAACTTTACCTCTGCCTACCTTTAGGGATCCACTGGACTCTGTGCACACTATACCTCACTTTGGTATAGTATATACAGAGCCAGCTTCCTACAGATGCCCTCTGAGTGCATTTGGCATTCAATCCCACACTGGCATCAGTGTGGGTTTAATGTACTGAGAAGTTTGATACCAAACTTCCCAGAATTCATTAAGGCCATTATGGTGCTGTGTAGTTCGTAATGACAAACTCCCAGACCATATACTCTTTATGGCTTTACTGCACTTACAATATCTAAGAATGGACTTAAACACTATAGGGGTAGAGGGCTCATGCACCTGTACCCTCACCAGTGGTATAGGACACCCAGTTAGAGGGGTGTCTTACCTATACCATAAGCAGTGGGTTGTAGGCACAAAACAGCCCCAAGCATAGACCAGCAGCGGCACAGGGGTGGCCGGGTGCAGGGTGCAAATTCGACATCGGGCGCCCAGTGCTTTTCAATGAGGATTTTGTGGACGGCAAAGAGGCTGCAGGTGTGGCACCGGAGGTTTTAGGAGGAAGACCAACTACAGCAGAGTTAAGTTGTGATGTAGGGGGTCGTAGGGGCACAGTTGGTTCAGCTCACCAAGGCACAGGGGCTTCGGGTGCATTGGTGCCTTTCGACATTGGAGTTTTCTTACCAGAGCCGGTCGCGGTCAGGGGGAGCCTCTGAATTCAGGCTGCAGACGTCGTCGTGGATTTCAGGAGAGGTTAGCCAACGCTGAATTCTAGGTCAGGATCGCTGGGGACCAGAAACATGTCTGGTGGTGGATGGCAGCCTAAAGCCAGCCAGTGCCCACACCGTAGTCGGTAGGTTTTCAGGGGGCACCTCTGAGGTGCCCTCTGAGTACATGGTGTAATAAATCCCACACTGGCATTAGTGTGGATTTATTACAAGGAGCTGTTTGGCACCAAACACTCCTTGTTTCAGTGAAGCCATCATGGTGCTGTGGAACTCGAATTGTCGAGTTCTCAGCCCATGTACTCTTCATGGCTTCCCTGGCACTTACAAAATTTAAGAAATGACTTAAGTATTGGAGGGGCATATCTACTCATGCAGATCTGCCCACACCTGTGGTATAGTGCACCCTGCCTTAGGGCTGTAAGGTCTGCTAGTGGGGTGACTTACCTATACCTTCAGGCAGTGATGGCTGACATAGCATCCAGGCAGGGTGCCATGTCGGCTTTGTCGTTTTTCACCTCAGAGTAGCATTCAAGCTGCAAGGGCAGTGGCATGGTCCTAGTGAGGGGGTACCACAGGACCCTCTTCAGCTCCCAGGCCCTAGGTATCCAGGGTACCACTTACTAGGTACTTACAGGTGGGCGGAAGTAACAATTGTGGATGTGTTTTAGGGAAGAAGCACTGGCACAGGGGACCTTGTTGGCAGGGACAATGTGCACTACAATTGAAACCACATCAAAACCAGACAGAAAGTGGGGGCTAAACATGAAAAAAAGAGGCACTTTTGCACAACTATACACATTAGTTGAACTAGGATTTCATAAAATCATAAAACTGTGTATTGTTGAGTGTGGCTATTCATGGTGAAGAGATATGGATCCCATTAACAAATACCCCTGTACGTCTCACAGGACTGATTGTTGCCCATAACACACCATTCTCATGGTTGGTTTGTGGGTTACAGTGCACCAGGTTTACTGTCCAAAGTTGCCACTGAGCCTAGAAAACCTAATTCAGGGCTATATTTTGTATGAAAACTACATAAAATGTATTACTACTTCCGCTGCATCGGGGCTTCACTCACGTCTCTCTGAGCCACATATAAAACTTTAGTGCACTTAAAAGATAGCATGTCTACCAGACGGCACTCAACACTGAAAAGAGGCACCTTGAGGCTGAAGTGGAGGCCTTCAATGGGAGAAAGGAGAAGTACAATGACTCCGTGAAGGGCTATAGGATGCCCCTTCTAGTCCTTGAAGGAGAAACCGGTTGAGGTCAAAGAACAGGAGCTAGAGCTGGTGACAAGGCAAATTAAACCTCCTGCACCTCAGTCTAGAAGTGGCAGATTGTATGCAGAAAAAGGCAAAGGAATAGTTCCTGAAAGAGAAAAGGGAACTTGGAGACTACTCAGTCTACTTTCTGGTCTGAAAACCAGACGTCCCTCAGGCTCATCATTCACCTCGGGCTCTCAGCTGGCTCATCAAGATGCAGAAGTTTCAGATAACACTACAAGGAGGTGATCCCAAAACTACGAAGAGGGGATTATACGACAACAATAGACCTCAAAAATGCATACCTCCACATGCCAGTGTACAATAGAGACAAGAAATTCCAATGATTCGTGGTAGACAAGGTGCATTACCAATTCACTGTTGCCATTGAGGATAAAATCAGCCCCAGGACGCTCACAAAATGCAGTAGTGGTGCATTTAAGGAGAAAATAAATCCTTGTTAACCCCTTCCTAGAAGATTGACTGGTAAAGGCAAAGTCGTTCAAACAATGTCACAACAGTATAAGGATTGTAATGGAATATTTACACAACTTGGGGTACTCCATAAACTGGAAAAAAATCCTCCCCAAAACAGGAAAGGGAAAACCTTTCTAGCGGCTAGACTGAATTCCAAAGGAAAAGCGCTCACTGTTGAGAAGAGAATCCTGGCATTGACTGAGCAAATCTGCCTTGAAGAGAAGGGGCAACGTCTAACAGTGAAGACAGTGAGGAGGCTGATGGGTATGATGGCATCATACACACCACGCATACCAAATGCCATCTGCCTGCAACTGCAGGAGTGGCTATGGAGATATTGGTCACAGGCAACAGTTGGGTAGATACAGTGGTTGCTTACCTCATCCTCCCCATTTGGCTTCAGATCGACCGCTGTAAAGCCGTACACCCGGGATGACGGGCAGAACTGGAAGTTCAGACTGCAGGATACAGAAAAGATGTTAGTGTGCCTCCTCCAATCACTTCCTGCTATCTGGCACTTGTACAACCTACTCGTTCGCCAACACTTCAACCTCATTCTCTAATGGAGCCATTGGCTGTAAGACAATAAATACCTTTCTACAGCTTGTCCAGCCCCCTCTCCTTCATCTATCATTGCCTTCTTTTGTTCCCTGCCAGAGACCCACCTAGCTATTAACATCACCTTCCTTATGCCTCAGATTAGTCACTATGCTCGAACAGCCAGGCTGAGACCCCCACATGCTTAAAGACTCCCATTCTGCACCACTTGCTCTCTGACTCAGGTGTGGACTTACCCCAAGTCCTCAATGCTAACTGGCGGGCCAGACCCTGAAGGGTTCTTTAGCACCAGTTCTTGCAGTTTTGTGTTCTTTTCATCCTCCGACAAACACTTGTTGGATAACACGTGCCGCCTCTTGACTGCCAGATCTTTGATCTCCTTCAGGAAGTGGGCACGGTGGGGGTTCACCAGCTCAAAGTCCTCCCAGGTCAAGATGCCCTGGAACCATGCTGGCGGCTTTGGCTTGGGTGGATCCAGGATAAACTCTGACTTGGAATCTTCTTCCAAACTCCCAAGGGATAAAGTGTCGTGGCCTTCTTCCGTGGAAGCCTCGGACTGGCTCTCCGTGCAGTGCAAGTCTCTCTCGCCTCTGGACTCATATATGAGTTTGCTCATGTTGCTCTTGATGTCCCCCATGCACATGAGCTTAAAGAAAGGTTTCGATATGGGCAGATCCACCAGGCGGTTGTCCTGAATACACTTGGCCAAAAAAATACCCAAGAAGTGGAAGAGTTTGGTGATTCTGTCCAGCTCATCACTGTCCTGCGGGTAAGGTGCCGTGAAGAGGCCACATGATCTCTGAACATAGAAACCAGGCGGCTTCCATCCCCCTCCAAGGTCGACCTGTGAAGGTAAGAGGGCAGAAGAAATACATCAGGGAAGGAAGAGCGCAGGTTATCAGTTGGAGCGATGGTAGACCGTTAACATGAACATCAACCTTTAGAACACAAAGACAGTGACAACCATGCCGCAAACTAAATGTTAAAAGGCAATGTCATTGGGACAGTTTAGTCTACAATCGATCAATCACTTGCCAAATTGTGTGGCAGCCAAACACAATAACAGTGCTATCAACTTACTTTACCAGTGGAAGTGTGAACTACAAGAAAATGAACTCTCAAACCAGGGAAAGTGGCCAGGCCAGAAGAGCTGCTTCCCCTCCTCAACACCCCTAGCCGCCAAATCCGGAGAGCCCAAGGCTTCTGAGATAAGAAAATGTTTAACTGGTCAGGATGGGCCTGAAAAAACTGAAAGTAGATCATCACCTGGCGGGATTCATCATCAGGAAAGTTGTCGTCACACAGCCATATGCCCAGGTCCGTCCTCTGGAACTCTGCAGCCACCAGAGCATAAAACTCTAGCGTCGGCCCCAGGCCCGTACCTTCTTCCCCTAGAAACTCCACCTGTAGGAGACGAACAAAATGGAAAGAAATAAAACAAACCTTATGCGGGACAGATCATTAAAAGACACTGGTGTCCAATCCTAGTTCCACATCATGGGCATCCTCTCTGAATTCATAAACGGCAGATACCCCAAATATGGTGGCAAGAAATCCCGAAAGGCTCAAAATAAACACACCCTTTCAGAGATCTACTCTTTTTCATGAATGTGGGAGTTGGAATGAAAGATAGAATCCCATGATCGTCAATCTCAGACATTACAACATACATAGCCTGTGCCAACAAAGGCGGGAAGAGAGACCTTACGGATCTGTAAATGTCTCCCTAGGTGAGACCACGCACATCAGAGTGGTCAGGTGTCCTCTAAAGGCTTGAGGCACTCAGTCGTAACTGGCAGCATATGCAGCTGTGTTTCAAAGGCCACAGTGGCAGCTAAATGTAACCAGTGCCAGTTCAAGAGGGGCCCATTTCAAATAAATGGATAGTTCCTCTGACGGTTCGCGGAACTAATGCTGAATGATACAGAGGGGAGAGCAGAATGTGTTCTAAACTTGTAGTTACAAGCACAGTGTGTGCACATAGGTGTGGGGACAACACAGAATCTGAAGGTTGCCAGCCTGCTTGTTCCTGGACTTCCATATTACAAGCTCTCTCAACCAGGGATCTGGGCCCCTTTGACTCGAAAGGGAAGGAAGGCCCTGCTGGCAGCCTACAATATAACAAACACGAGAGGTCAGTGGTTTAATCTCCAGAACTTGAGCGACTCTGTAATAATTATGTAGAACTAGAGCCAAAGCTGCTTGACGAATAAGAAAGGAAACGCCTCCTTTTCAGGAGCTCCAGTACGCTTACCTATTGTTGCAGTCACAATATAATTCTGAGAACTGATGTAAGAGTCTGCTAGTTAAGGAAGAAGGAATACATGCAGGGCCAGTTATGTGACAATTCATCAACTTTGCTTTAAAATCGATGACAGGCTGAAAGGACTACAGGGAACCACCTCCCTGTTGTAACTGCTGACACTAAACCTACATCACCACAATCGTGATTAAAGGTAGAGCCTTCTGGCGTTAAAGGGTGGACACATGTACGCTCCACTATTAAGCAGCTTATTCTACCATTGTGTGGTCAATGCCATGATATGGGGATGTGCTGTAATGCACCGTGTGCTACACATCACATACCTGATTTGACACAACTGGCTTACCTCGAGCACAGACTTTCTGTCTGCGTGTATTTGCATGACATTCTCTGCCCACTCCATCAGAGACTCTCCCCTTGGGACCTTGACTCGCTCATGCTTCAGACGTCCGACTCTGAACTCGCCCGCATCATCGCGCCGGACAGTGCTGGCCGTCCTTGTACGCTCCACTGTAGCCTCGCGCCGGTTTTGCAACCACACTATTGCTCTAAGGAGAGGAAAGGAGACCGATTACCACTAACTTGCTACATACAGGACAAATAAATATCAGCTACCAGGGGCATTTGCTCACACAAAATACTAGCAGAGGAAGGGAACATAGTATGGCTTTGGATGGAATTTTATTCTACCAGAAAATGTTTTCCGTAGAGAAGCGAAGTATTTAGGCTAAACTAAATTATCTAGGATTAAATGTTCCCTATTGGTACACAAGGTCCCTGGAGACAATGAATGCAGAGTTATCCTCAGACAGCAGAGGCATGGACTTTGCGAAGGAAGCAGTGATTCAACTCCCTTCCCTGCAGAAGAGGGCAGTACAGATTCTCCTTCTGCAGGGTCCAACAGAACCAAAGGGCTCCTTCAGTTTCAAGCGCTTGTCCCAGCCTTTACGAGAAGACAGCCTCTACCAGGAGAGAGAAGCTTTATCAAAGAAGGGCCCTGATGTTAAGTCTCCTCTCCCTAGTCCACACAAATACTCAAAAGGACCACAGGGCTGGCATTTGTCCCATTGTGGGAGCAATGGTGAAAGCACAGACCAAACAAAGGAGACAGTCTTCAAATTTAAAACCATACTAAAATCAAAAAGTAAAACATCTTCAGTCTTTGTTCTTGCCTTTGTGAGCTTTTGCAGGTACAGGTCAGGACCAGTCCATATATCAGGACGACAGACTGGGCCGTGTTAGTTTGGTCGTGAGGAGAAGATTCTGCCCTAGCCCACTAAACAGCCATGGTTTTGACAGGATCCAGTATGAAGAACTTGTAGATTATCATGTTCCTGGAGAGAAACCGCCTTTACATGTGGAAATTACCACAGTGTCTTTACCACACATTTTTTGATACCACACAAAGTTTTAGGACGCATTACTTTACCACGCATGAAAAGTCTATTTAAGATAAGTGTGTGTGTGTATACTCATTCAAGGGTTTAGGGTTGGGTAGGGGTATAGGGTGGAAAAGGTATTTTAGGGTTTTGGGGTGGGTAGGGGTATTGGGTAGTAAGCGTATTTTTTTGGGTTTAGGGTGGGTAAGGGTATTGGGTGGTAAGGGTGTTTTTAGGGGTGGGTAAAGGTATTGGGTGGTAAGGGCGATTTTAGGGTTTCAAGGTGCGTAATGGGAATTGGATGGTAAGGGTGTTTTTAGGGTTTGGGGGTCGGTAAGGGCATTGGGTGGCAAGGGTATTTTTAGGATTTAGGGCTGGGTAAAGGTATTGGGTGGTAAGGGTGTTTTTAGGGCTTGGGATGGGTAAGTGTATTGGGTGGGAAGAATATTTTTAGGGTTTAGGAGTAAGGGTATTGGATAGTAAGGGTGTTTTTAGGGTTTAGGGGTGGGTAAGAGTATTGGGTGGTAAGGGTTGATTTAGTGGTGGGTAAGGGTATTGGGTGGTAAGGGTATTTTTAGGGGTGGGTAAAGGTACTGGGTGGTAAGGGTGTTTCTAGGGCTTAGAGGTGGGCAAGGGTATTGGGTGGTAAGGGTATTTTAGGGTTTAGGGGAAGGTAAGGGTGTTGGGTGGTAAGGGTGTTTTTAGGGTTTAGAGGTGGGTAAATGTATTTGGTGGTAAGATTCAGGGGTGAAGCATGTTCCTTCACAGCCCAGTTCAGCTGCTAGCTGTT
The DNA here is from genome assembly GCA_963921515.1 of Calotriton arnoldi. Classification (NCBI taxonomy): domain Eukaryota; kingdom Metazoa; phylum Chordata; class Amphibia; order Caudata; family Salamandridae; genus Calotriton; species Calotriton arnoldi. The sequence continues at coordinate 2,740,247 of CAWUFW010001362.1, forward strand.
GTATCAAATGGACGCCTTCTGCAGAAGCCACGGAGAGGTAAGAGGAGTGGGTCATTTACAGCAAAGGGTACTTGAAAAAGAGATAAATCACAGTGGTCAGAGGTGCAGCTCATACCTGGAGGCGCCAAAGGCGGTGCAGGTGAAGTAAAGTTGCCTAGTTTCGAAGGGTATCAGGAAAGGACACTTGCTGGTTAACTGTTCACACCAGTCTGGCAGAGCACCACTTGCTAGCGCCAGGGGCTCCTGTACGAGAAAATGTGAAACTTTAAATTGACTGCAAGAGAAAACTAGTCTGCTAGAAAGGTAAACAAGTTGCTCATGAAGAAGGACAAACACCAAGCACTTCTGTACGAAAGAGCATAAGCATGCTAAAGTCCTTGCAAGTTTTAACCTCAAGAGACACAGGCAAGGATGCATGTAAGGCACTCGCCGACTGCTACAGAGCAGGCATAAACATACTAGCAAGGCTGTGTGCGGATACATGCAGATCCAACAAACATGTAAGCACACTGAAAGCAGAAGCAGGTTGGTGTGACGCATGAGATGTGCAATGAATAGCGTCCTAAATAACTTGCAGTCATGCAATCTTCAGGCAAGCTAAGACAGTCATACTGGTGGCACAGTAACAGCCGTGCACATATGGTACAGCACCCTACCATCATTGAAGGACAGCCATACATACATGGTACAGCAACATACAGTTATGCAACAATCTAGAATATAACCACACATATGTGGGGCCCTGCAGCTATGCCTTACATTGGTCTTGTGTGTCGGCAGGTTTCTGCTTCAGAAAAGGGCCCACCACTTGCCTTCTCTCAACAGCAGAAGGCACTTACGCATGACAGCTCTACTGCACAAATGTATAACCAGCACACCTATAGGGCCCTGTGGCAGCAGAGTGCATCACCCAGTACACAGATGCAAGGAATTCTGCACCACATGTGAAATCATGCAAATCAACACAATAGAAAGCAGTGCAACACCAGAGCTTATAGACAGGCTCACAAGGATGCCTTCAGAGCATGCAGCAAGTGTCGATCTAGGACCATAAAGACAATACAGTGGCCCACAATATATGTGTATAACTAAGAAAACACCGATGACGTCAAGATCCGCAGGACAAGTGTGAGGCCAAGCACGTGGACACAAAGTATGCATTTCCAGGAGTGTGAAGTAAGACACACAGGACACTGCAGCTCACAAGAGCACAGGACACACCGCAGCTCACAAGAGCACAGAGCACACCGCAGCTCACGAGAGCACAGGGCACACCGCAGCTCACAAGAGCACAGGGCACACCGCAGCTCACAAGAGCACAGGGCACACCGCAGCTCACAAGAGCACAGGGCACACCGCAGCTCACAAGAGCACAGGGCACACCGCAGCTCACAAGAGCACAGGGCACACCGCAGCTCACAAGAGCACAGGGCACACCGCAGCTCACAAGAGCACAGGGCACACCGCAGCTCACAAGAGCACAGGGCACACCGCAGCTCACAAGAGCACAGGGCACACCGCAGCTCACAAGAGCACAGGGCACACCGCAGCTCACAAGAGCACAGGGCACACCGCAGCTCACAAGAGCACAGGGCACACCGCAGCTCACAAGAGCACAGGGCACACGACAGCTCACAAGAGCACAGGACACACGGGCAGCTCACAAGAGTACAGGACACACGGGCAGCTCACAAGGGCACAGGACACACGGGCAGCTCACAAGAGCACTGGACATACCGCAGCTCACAAGAGCACTGGACACACCGCAGCTCACAAGAGCACTGGACACACCGCAGCTCACAAGAGCACTGGACACACCGCAGCTCACAAGAGCACTGGACACACCGCAGCTCACAAGAGCACTGGACACACCGCAGCTCACAAGAGCACTGGACACACTGCAGCCCACAAGATCACAGGGCACACTGCAGCCCACAAGAGCACAGGGCACACCGCGGCTCACAAAAGCACAGGACACACCACAGCTCACAAAAGCACAGGGCACACCGCAGCTCACAAGAGCACAGGACACACGGGCAGCTCACAAGAGCACAGGACACACGGGCAGCTCACAAGAGCACAGGACACACGGGCAGCTCACAAGAGCACAGGACACACGGGCAGCTCACAAGAGCACAGGACACACGGGCAGCCACAAGGGCACAGGACACACAGCAGCTCACAAGAGCACTAGACACACCGCAGCTCACAAGAGCACAGGACACACGGGCAGCTCACAAGAGCACAGGACACACGGGCAGCTCACAAGGGCACAGGACACACGGGCAGCTCACAAGGGCACAGGACACACAGCAGCTCACATGAGCACTGGACACACCGCAGCTCACAAGAGCACTGGACACACCGCAGCTCACAAGAGCACTGGACACACCGCAGCTCACAAGAGCACTGGACACACCGCAGCTCACAAGAGCACTGGACACACCGCAGCTCACAAGAGCACTGGACACACCGCAGCTCACAAGAGCACTGGACACACTGCAGCCCACAAGATCACAGGGCACACTGCAGCCCACAAGATCACAGGGCACACTGCAGCCCACAAGAGCACAGGGCACACTGCAGCCCACAAGAGCACAGGGCACACTGCGGCTCACAAAAGCACAGGACACACCGCAGCTCACAAAAGTACAGGACACACCGCAGCTCACAAGAGCACAGGACACACCACAGCTCACAAGAGCACAGGCCACACCGCAGCTCACAAGAGCACAGGACACACCGCAGCTCACAAGAGCACAGGACACACCGCAGCTCACAAGAGCACAGGACACACAGCAGCTCACAAGAGCACTGGAGACACCGCAGCTCACAAGAGCACTCGACCCACCGCAGCTTAACTAAACACATACTTACCTCTATCTGTTGCATTATCTTGGTGGTGATCTTTTTGCTGGTGAATTCATCAGGTGGCACATTGAACTGGAGCTGCTCGTCTCCTTCTGTGAACAATAAATGGCATAAGTACGTCCCTGTTAGTGGACTCTAAAAGCGCCTTTAAAAGTGATAATATTCTACAATTAAATGCAGGTCAAGCAACGTTTTGCTATGAAAATCCAGCTGAACTTTGACTTTCTTGAAAACACTCTCTATAACGGCAAGCAATATGTTATACTTGGAACTGCGAGCGCCTGGACTGCTTGCACTCCTGGACCTGCCTATAGGTTTTCAGGAGATTTACAAGCTTTGCCTTTTGTTGTTACTGGGTAAGAGGATCTCTAGTAAACTCCTGCCTTTTTACACCGCAGAGGGTGAAGAATCCACTGTCTAGTGATGTCTGAGTACAGCACAGGGTGAAAATCTGGAGAACTAATTTAATTTATCTTGCAAGAAGCAGCAATCTCACATGACAATTAAGAAATAGGAGGTCAGATGAGCTGTATGTGAAGTTGCCTAAGATATCCATGCTGAAAAATAGCCAACACAGCCAGGAACTACTTTTGCCCTAAAAATGGATGAGTCTTAAGAAATAAGATACTTCTTTGTAACTAGAACTCCAGCGTTTGTATCTTTTATAGACTCACATATATAATTGCTTGGACAGTTAGGCAAAAAGCCTTGCGAGGGGTGCCTTAATTCTATATTCTATGTCATATTGAGATGTCACCTTAACCCAAGAAAGCCTATTTTTAATGTAAACGCACTGGCACTTTACACAAGCCCGTTGGGTTGCATTGTCTAGTTTTTATATTTTTAACTATTCACATCTAAACTATGTACGATTTTAGCAAAGAATTTGTAGAAATGTTTATTGTACAGCTTTGCCGATAACTATTTTATGTCTTGTGGTGCAACAACATGTTTAAATGTACTGAGTGAGTAGATTCTTAGATCAACCGTGTATCAATTGGTTATTTGCACTCTCTCAATTTTCTACCTTTTGTATCAAAGTTGCACAATGCTTTTATGATACAAGTTATCGAAATAAAGCAATTAATGATGATGATATAATTGTGAGGAAATGGGGTGTCTTATAAGGTGTGCTGGGCGACCTCACTGTGTAATACACTAACCAACACCTTTAGGACCAGTAGTTTTCGTTTGTCAAACACTTTGCTCCACCACGTAGCTGTGGCTCTGAGCAGCAAGGCTTACACAAAGGAACAAGTGTGAAGCATTTAAACAGCACCAAAACAGTTGCAGAAGAAATACACAAAACATTCAAGAAATCTGACATCAATTTATAAAACTAGACTGTATTTTTATGTATTTTTAGACAGCACAACAAAAAGGATCCACTGAAGGGTTCTGGAAAACAGCAATTACAAACTATAGTAAATATGCACTTTTACTCTTAACCACGAACAAGAACGGGCAAATTGAACATATCTAACACTTAAGAACCTTTCGAAGAAAAACTAGGGTAAGTATCAATGTGGTTACTTAAGAGTTAATTTTGGAGACCAACTCCAGCAGGGAGCCAGTCAAGGGGACCAACAGGATCCTCAGAAACCGTTATCTCGGAAGAAGAGGCAGTCTCCAGCCCGTTCCAGGCACTTTTATCTACTAGCCCTAGACTCCTACGGAAGTGGCCCTGATGCAAGGAATACAGGACGCTAAAGATGCAAAGCGTTCGATGGGGGGGGGGGTCTTCCTGCGGCTACTCTTCCGTCCAAATCTCGATGAGGCAGCCCTGGCAATGGGGGTAGACGTCCGTCGAAGTCCTATCGCGCCTGGCAGAAGTCCAGTCGCCACTCAGCTACAGTTGCGAGGTCAAGAGCAAATCCTTCCTTGGCTGGTAACTCGCTTTCTGGGCAACCAAGCTGCACTCAGACGAGACTTGTGGTCCAGCAGACTCGGGTGCAACTTTGAACATCGGTCTCTGGTCCTTGATGCTGCACGGAGACAAGGAGTGGTGATGTGAAGATCTATGAGAAAGTGCCTCTTTTGACATGGTTAGCCCCCACTTTTTGCCTAGGTTTCAGATGTGGTTTTGATTGAAGTGCACAGGGTCCCTGCCAACCAGGTCCCCTGTGCCAGTGCTTCTCCCATAAAACATATCCACAATTGGTACTTATGCAACCTGTAAGTCCCTAGTAAGTGGTGCCCTGGGAACCTAGGGCTTGGAAGCTGAAGAGGGTCCTCTGGGACGCCCCTCACTAGGACCATGCCACTGCCCTTGCAGCTTGCATACCCTTGAGAGGGGAAAAACGACTAAGTCGACGTGGCACCTGTAGGAAAGTGCCCCTTTTTGCATGGTTACCCCTAACTGTCAGATACCTGATGCCAACTTGACTGAGTGTGTGCTGGGACCCTGCTAACCAGGCCCCAGCACCTGCGTTCTTTCTAAAACTGTACCTTTGTTACCACAATTGGCACGCCTCTGGGCCACCTGTAAGTCCCTTGTAAAAGTTACCCCTGGTAGCCAGGGCCTTGTGACCAGAGAGAGCCTCTGAGGGCTGCAGCATGTATTATGCCACCCTCAGAGGCCACTCACCTTAAGACCATACACTGCCAGAGCAGGCTGAGTGTTTTGGTTCAGATCAAACTGAAGAGTCGAAATCAATCAATCAATGAGGGATTTGTAGAGCGCACTACTCACCCGTGAGGGTCTCAAGGCGCGGGGGGGGCTTGGGCAGCTCCTGTCATCCAAAAAGCCAGGTCTAGGGGCTCTTCCTGCGTATGCTCATCCGAAAAGCGAGGTCTTGAGGCTCTTCCTGAATGCTTGCAGTGTGGGGCTTCGTCTGATGCTGTGAGGGAGTTCATTCCAGGTCTTGGCCGCGATGTAGGAGAAGGATCTGCTTCCCATTGACTCCCATGACTTCTGCGCGTTTCCAGTCGTCGGGGAACGTGCCTGCTTCGAGGGTGCAGTTGATTGTCCATCGTAGTTCGGGTGCGATGGCGGAGGCGACCCTATGGAAGATGTGCAGTGGGCAGGGGTCAGTGGGTGCTCCGTAGTGAATGCTCCTCATGGTCTTTGCGGTATCTTCTGTGGTGACAGGGGTCCAGGTGAGGATGGTCGGCTGAGTGGGGTTGCTGGTGGAGGGTGTTGGGTTGGTGCCTTGGCCCTGTTCGAAGTTGTCGTAGAGTGTCCTGATCTTGTGGTGGAAGAAGGAGCCAAGTCTGTTGCAGAGGTCCTGGGAGGGACGTCGGAGGTTTCGCTAGGGGGTCTGGTGAATTCTTGTATGATGTTGAAGAGTTCCTTGAAGTTGCGGGAGTTGGAGAGGATTCTGTCCTGGATGAAGTTCCCTTTCGTAGATCTGATGAGTTGGTGGTGTGCTGTAGTTGCGGTCCTGTAGGCGGTGCGTGCTTCTCTGGTTTTGCTGTTCCTCCAAGCTTTCTCCAGTTGTCGGCACGAGCGCTTGGATTCTCGGCGGTCCGTGGTGAACCAGGTGGCTTTCGTGGTGTTTTGTCTGTTGGAGTTCTGGAGGGGTGCGATCGTGTTGGCACAGTCGCGATGCATTTGTGGAGTTCGTTGGTTGCAGGAAGCTGGCTCTGAATATACTATACCAAACTGAGGTATAGTGTGCACAGAGTCCAGTGGATCCCCAAAGGTAGGCAGAGGTAAAGTTAGATAGCACCTCACTCTCTATTTGTGGTAGTGTGGTCGAGCAGTAAAGCAGTATCAGAGGACATTGTTAAGCATTTGTTGTACACACTTAGTCAGCAAATGAATTCACACACTCGGACTGAACTTCAGACCAATTGGTTTTGTATAAGAATATTCTTTTAGTTATTTTATTTTCTAGAACCAAGCAAGCCTGGCACAGGTTAAGTTGATAAATACTTTGCAGTAAATATACAGTTTGAAATGCAATTGTAAATGTACTTTGAAATGGTTAAAGTTTGAATTACTGGTAATGCAATACTGTGAAATGCTGTACATATACTTTGTATCGACTTTGCAATGAAAATTACAGGTAAGTTACTTTTACGTTACTTTTGAGATTACTTTTTCTACTCCGTGTGATATGCCTAGATATCACACTGGGACATTTCATAGAGAAAAGGTAAGTAAAATCAGTTTTGCACAATTGTTATTTTTCAGGTTTCCATACAAATCAACTCCCCACACAGAACATTTTTCAGAGAAAAACAGTCAATAGGTTCCTATAGAGAGAAATGAAGTTAATGGTTACCAGGTAAGTAATCGGTCTTTGGAGTTGAGCATCTGGGGCTTAGAACAAGGGTTCCCCCAGGGTCAAGGATGCACTAGGGCGGCCGGGTGCAGAGGCCCAATGTTATCCAATTGGGTTAGGGGGCCTCCTGTTGGTGGCTGCTGGCAAGCAAGCCACTGGGTTGTGGGAGCAAAGCTCCTGCACTTTAGCTCAGGGCAAATGGGGAAACAAAGTAGCACCAAAGGTGCACCCTCAGCGGCACTAGGGCGGCGGGTGCAGGGTGCTGTTTCGACGTCGGGCGCCCTGTTGGTTTCAATGGGGAACCTCCGGTTTGCAAAGGCACTGCAGGCTTGGGGACGAAGGTCTTCTGGGTGCGACCACCACTTCGAGAGGTAAGTTGGGAAGTTAGGGGTTGGTTAGGCACCGTCGGTTTGGGCACACTAGGCCGTGGGGTGCAGGGGTGCCTTTTGGGGTCGGATCTTCTTACTAGCTCCTGGTCGCGGTTGGGGGGGGCCTTCCGGATTTAGACTGCAGGCGTCGACTGGAGGCTTGAGGCAGGTCAGGGGTCGCCGGATCTCGGGTCAGGATCACCGGGGTGACCTCCTCGTGGTGTTTGCCCACTCGAGCTCGGGCCGTGGACGGCGGGAGCAGAGTGGGGCGGATTCGCGGTGTCTGGCCGGAGCCAGAGGTTGCAGATGAACAAATCCGGTGTGATATGCCTAGATATCACACTGGGACATTTCATAGAGAAAAGGTAAGTAAAATCAGTTTTGCACAATTGTTATTTTTCAGGTTTCCATACAAATCAACTCCACACTTAGAACATTTTACAGAGAAAAACAGTCAATAGGTTCCTATAGAGAGAAATGAAGTTAATGGTTACCAGGTAAATAATCGGTCTTTAGAGTTGAGCTTCTGGGGTTAGAACAAGGGTTCCCCCAGGGTCAAGGATGCACTCTTGTTACACCCTCAGCGGCACTAGGGCGGCCGGGTGCAGAGGCCCAATGTTATCCAATGGGGATAGGGGGCCTCCGGTTGGTGGCTGCTGGCAAGCAGGCCACACGGCTTTGGGAGCAAAGCTCCTAGGGCTTAGGTCAGGGAAAATGGGGAAACAAGTTGGCACAAAAAGTGCACCCTCAGCGGCACTAGGGCGGCCGGGTGCAGAGTGCTGTTTCGACGTCGGGCGCCCTGTTGTTTTCTATGGAGAGCCTCTGGTTTGGTAAAGCACTGCAGGGAGGGAGACAAAGGACTTCTGGGTGCGACCACCACGTGGAGAGGTAAGTTGGGAAGTTAGAAGTTGGCTAGGCACCGTCGGTTTGGGCACACAAGGTCGTGGGGCGTCGGGATGCCTTTTGGTGTCGGATCTTCTTACCAGCTCCTGGTCGCGGTTGGGGGGGGCCTTCCGGATTTAGACTGCAGGCGTCGACTGGAGGCAGGTCAGGGGTCGCCGGATCTCGGGTCAGGATCACCGGGGTGACCTCCTCGTGGTGTTTGCCCACTCGAGCTCGGGCCGTGGACGGCGGGAGCAGAGTGGGGCGGATTCAAGGTGTCCGGCCGGAGCCAGAGGTTGCAGATGAACAAATCCGGTGTTCACCGGAGACAAAGTCTTTGTGCTTGAAGGCAGGCAGGTCCTCCGGGGTTTCACAGGAGCAGGTTCGAGGGGGAGACAGGCCGGTAGGGCTGGGGCCAAGTCAGTGGGCGTCTTCCTCTTGTTAGCTGCTGCACGGCCATTAGGTCCTTCTTCTTGCAGGTTCTTGTCTGAGGAAGCAAGGTTCAGGGGTGCCCCTAAATACTAGATTTAGGGGCGTTACAGGTAGGTAAAAGGCAGGGACCAATGGGTCCCTTCCCTGGGGTGGGTACACCCCCTATTATGCCACCCTCCAGTGGGAGGTGGGCATAAACCTTTCCCTGGTTGGCTGGGTCCCCCCATTTGCAAGATGGCGGGACAGAGTTGTGCTTCACCTCGCCTCCCCCACCTGAGGGGTGGAGTTGGCAGAGGTGGGCACACCTCTCTTCCTCACTTGTTTTTCCCGCCAGTTCTCCCGCCCAAAGTGGGGGTCAGAACCAGTGGGGACCAGTTGCTGAGAGCAGCAAGTGGCCTGGGGAAGCTCACAAAGGCGGCAAGCCTTTGAAGTTTCCCCTTCGTGAACCCTGCCCATCCTGGGGGAGGAGGCTTTGCACCTCGTCCCAGGATGTGCATTGTTTCAGGCCCCAGAGAGCAGCAGGCTCTCGACCCAGGGGTCCAGAAACATGTCTGGTGGTGGCAGCTGAAAGCAGCCACTCAGCCTGGACACTAGAGGTGGGTTAGTTGTCAGGGGGCATCTCTAAGATGCCCTCTGTGTGCATTTTTCATTAGATCCCACACTGGCATCAGTGTGGGTTTAATGTGCTGAGAAGTTTGATACCAAACTTCTCAGTTTTCAGTGTAGCCATTATGGTGCTGTGGAGTTCGTAATGACAAACTCCCAGCACCATATACTCTTAATGGCAGCACTGCACTTACAATGTCTAAGAATGGACTTAGACACTGTAGGGGTACAGGGCTCATGCACCTGTACCCTCACCACTGGTATAGTGCACCCAGCTAGAGGGGTGACTGATCTATGCCAGGGCAGTGCGTTGTGGGCATGGCACACAGAGGCGTGTGCCATGTCGACTCTTCACTTTGTTCTGCACCAAAACACGCAGCCTGCAAAGGCAGTGTGTGTGTGTAAGGGTACAGGACCTCTAATGGTGGCACAATAAGAGCTGCAGCCCTTAGAGGCCTTCTCTGGTCACAGTGCCCTGGGTACCTGTGGTACCATTTACCAGGGGCTGACCTGTGGCCAGAGATGCCAATTGGGTTTAGGCTTCAATGCAGTTTTAGGGAAAGAACATAGGCCCTGGGTACCTGATTAGCAGGAGCCCAGGGCACACTCAGTCAAAGCACATCAGCAATTCAGCAAAAATTGGGGGCAACCATGCAGAAAGAGGGCACTTTCTCACACAGGGTTGGTGTTGTTCGTGGTGGGGGGAGGGGTGCAGCGGAGTGCGGAGGCGCTCTTCGGTGATCTTGCTCCAGATTCTGAACGGGGGGCATGGCATAGGATTGTGTGCGGTGGGTTTCGAGAAAGTGAAGTAGAGGCAGTGGTGGTCCGTCCAGAGGGGTTGCGTGGTGTGACTGAAGCTAATGTTGATTCCTCCGGCGAAGATTGGGGTCGAGGGTGTGTCCCGCCTTGTGGGTGGGGGTGGTGACGAGTTGCCTCAGTCCGATGTTGGCGAGGTTGTCTAGGAGGGCGGTGGAGTTTGGGTCGTTGAGGTTGTCGAGGTGGAAATGCAGGTCTCCGAGCAGTACGCAGTCCGTGGAGGTGAGGGCGTGGGACGCGATGTGGTCTGCGATGGTGTTGGTGAACGGGGCGTGGGGTCCGGGAGGTCTGTAGGCGAGAGTTCCACGTATCGGCATTATGGGGTTGACCTGGATCTTGAAGTGGATGTGTTCCATAGGGGGTGTGGAGTCGTTCGAGATGGAGGCTGTCAGTTGGAGGGAGCTTTTGTTGACGATGGCGAGGCCTCCTCCGGGGTGGTTGGGGCGGTGGCACACGTCCATGTGCGCCATGCCCACCAACAGGGCCTGTGGCATGGGTAAGTCACCCCTCTAGTAGGCCTTACAGCCCTAATGGTAGGGTGTACCATATCACTGGTGAGGGCATAGCTACATGAGCAATATACCCCTGGGCAAATCACTTAATCTCCCCGTGGCTAACAAAAATGAATGTGTCCTCATGTAACGCATGTAGGGTCAAGTTTGCGCTATATAAAACTCCGTAAAATAAAAAAATAAAATTACAGTGCCTGTGCCATTCACAGACGTAAGTGCAGTAGAGCCATTTTGAGTACATGGGCTGGGAGTTTGTCAACACGAACTCCACAGCTCCATGATGGCTTTACTGAAGTCAGGGAAGTTTGGTATCAAACTTCCCAGCACATTAAACCTACACTGATACCAGTGTTGGATTTAATAAAAAATGCACACAGAGGGCATCTTAGAGGTACCCCCTGAAAATCGACCAACTCTGGTGTGGTTCCTGACTGGCTCCCAGCCATCTGCAACCACCAGACAGGTTTCTGGACCCCTGGGTAGAGATCCCTCCGCTTTCTGGGTCTGGAAACAAAGCACATCCTGGGCAGAGGTGTCATGCCTCCTCCCCCAGGATGGGCAAGGTCGCTGCAAAGGGAGCTTTAAAGGCCTGCTGCCTTTGTTAGCTACCCCCAGCCTTTTGCTGCTATCGGCAACTGGCTCCCACTGGTTCTGACCCCCATTTTAGGCATGAGAACCGGCAGGAAAACCTAGATAGGAAAAGAGATGTGCCCACCTTTGCCAACCCCACCCCTCAGGTGGGGGAGGCAAGGTGAAGCCCACACCTCAGTCCCCGCCATCTTGTAGATGGGGGACCCCCTCACTGGAGGGTGTAGACACCCCACGGAAGGAACCCATTGGTCCCAACCTGCACACCCCTGTAATGCTCCTAAATTTAGTATTTAAGGGCACCCCTGAACCTTGGCTCTTCAAATTCGATGTGACAAGAAGAAGGACCGAAGAACCGTGCTGCAGAAGAGGAGGATGACAACTGCTTTGGCCCCAGCCATACCGCCCTGTCTCCTGCTCTGAAATCGGCGTGTCCTGCAGCCAGCAGCCTCTAAGAACCCCGGGGACCTGCCATGCCTTCCTAAAGAACTCTGATCTCCCGTGGACACCGCATTTGTCCAAAACCAACCCAAGCCAGGACTCCAGCCGGATCCGCGAGTCCTCACCACTCTGCACCCGACGAATACGGCCAAGTTCGAGTGGCCCAACAGCCCAGCGAAGTCCGCCCGGCGATCCTGACCTGTATTCCAGCGTTGGACAACCTTCACCAACCTTCACCTCGACGCCTGCAGCCTCATCCTGAAAGGTCCCCCCAACCACGACCGGAACTGGTGAGAAGTAGCTGACACGAAAGGACACCCCTGCACCCGCAGCTCCAGAATCCTGAGGTGCCCGACAGACGGTGTCCAGCAGCTCTTCATCTTCATCCTTCAGTCTTTGATTCCCAACGACCAGTCTTCTGGCTCCAGCCTGCAGCCCTTTTTCGCAACCAACAGCGTCCAAAGAAAAGCACTGGGCTCCTGACACCTCCTGAGCACCCTGCCGCCCCTGAGCTGCTGGTGGTGTGGACTTGGTGCTAACCTGAGACCCCCTTTTCCCTGACCTTATCCCTAGAGGCTTGGCTCCCGAGACGGAGTGGCCTTCTCGTGAGCAGCCCACAACCGAGGTGCCCCATTGGCTAACATTGGCACTCTGCACCCGGCCGCCCTAGTGCCACTGGTGGTGCCCCTTGAGTGCCAACCTGAACCTTGGTTCTACCCTCCAAAACTCAAGCCCCAAAACCATTTACTTACCTGCAAACTTAACACTTCGTTTTTCTCCATAGGACTGAATGGTGGGATTTCTCAGAAAATTCTTCTAAGTGTTGAACTGTCTTGTACTGCAACAAAAAGTAACTTAGTGCCTTCACAAGAGTTAACCTGTTACCAATGTCCTGTGTTTATTAAACTGTTTCAGGAGTGTGTTTCATGCCAAACTAGAAAAGTAATTTAAAAGTAATTACAAGCTTTTCTGAACAGTTTACAAATTGTTTTCTCAACTGCAAAAGTAACCTGAATGTTACGACAAAACAAGTGCCTACTGTATTTTGAAAAGTAACATTGTATGAAGAGTTTAACTTACCTGCTACTAAGTAAATCTTGGTACTTGAAATAAAACAAAAAATATTTTTATACAAACAATTGGTCTGGTTTCAGTCTTTGAGTGTGTGACATCAATCAATCAATCAGGGGTTTGTTGAATCGCGACTACTCACCCGTAAGGGTCTCAAGGCGGTGGGGGTGGGGGTGGGGGGGGGGCGGTGCAGGTTCCATTCCATCAAGGAGGGGGTCTGTCGAAGAGCCAGGTTTTGAGGTTTCTTGCGAAGATGGGGAGCGATGTTGTCTGTCTGAGGTGGAGCGGAAGGGTGTTCCATGCTTTGGCCGCAAGGAAGAAGGAGCGGCCTCCCGATCTGGTCTTTCTGGTGCGGGGGACCACGGCGTAGGAGAGCTGGGCTGATCGTAGGGTCCTTTGGGGTGCGTGGAATTTGAGTCGGCTGTTCAGGTATGCTGGTCCGGTGCTGTGGAGGGCCTTGTGTGCGTGGGTGAGTATCTTGAAAGTGATTCTCGCCTCGGCAGGGAGCCAGTGGAGTGTGCGCAGGTGCTGGGAAATGTGGCAGTGTTTTGGCAGGTTGAGGACTAGTCTTGCGGCGGCGTTCTGGATGTTCTGTAGCTTGCGGGTGAGGTTTTTGTTTATTCCGGCGTAGAGTGCGTTGCCGTAGTCGAGTCTGCTGGTGACCAGGGCGTGAGTGACGGTCTTTCGGTGTTCGAGGGGGATCCATTTGAAGGTCTTACGAAGGAGGCGGAGGGTGTGGAAGCAGGAAGACGAGACGGAGTTGATTTGGCGGTCCATTTTGAGCTCGGAGTCCAGGATGATTCCCAGGTTGCGTGCGTGGTCCGTGGGGGTTGGCGGGTTTCCGAGGGCGGGGGGCCACCAGGTGTCGCTCCAGGCGTCGGGGTTTGGGCCCATGATGAGTACTTCTGTTTTGTTGGTGTTTAGTTGTAGGCAGCTGTTTTTCATCCATTTGGCGACGGCTTCCATGCCTTCTTGAAAGTTGTGTCTGGCGGTGTTGGGCTCGTTGGATAGGGAGAGGATGAGTTGGGTGTCGTCTGCGTATGACACGATGTTGAGTCCGTAGGTTCTGACAATGGGGGCGAGGGAGGAGCCCTGGGGGACTCCGCAGGTGGTAGGTGTAGGGTCCGAGAGGAAAGAGGGGAGTCTGACCAGCTGCGTCCTGCCGGAGAGGAAGGAGCGGATCCAGTCGAGGGCCTTGTCCTGGATTCCTGCGTCGTAGAGTCTGCGTATTAGGGTGCGGTGGGAGACTGTGTCGAATGCCGCTGAGAGGTCGAGGAGGAGGAGGGCTACTGTCTCTCCTTTGTCCAGTAGGGTGCGGATGTTGTCTGTTGCGGCGAGGAGGGCGGTTTCCGTGCTGCGGTTTTTTCTGAAGCCGGACTGGGAGGAGTCGAGGATGTTGTGTTCTTCAATGAATGTGGCGAGTTGGCTGTTGATGGCATTCTCGATGACTTTCGCTGGGAACGGGAGCAGGGAGATGGGTCTGTAGTTTTTGAGGTCGGTGGGGTCCGCCGAGGGTTTCTTCAGGAGGGGGTTGACCTCGGCGTGTTTCCAGTCGTCGGGGAACGAGGCGGTCACCAGGGAGCGGTTGATGGTGTGGCGGAGCATGGGTGCGATGGTGTCGGTGGCTCTGTTGAAGATGTGGTGGGGGCAGGGGTCCGTGGGGGCCCCTGAGTGGATTGACTTCATTGTCTTCAGTGTGTCTTCGGTGGTGAGGGCTGTCCAGTTGTCAATCGCTGGTTTCCGGGCGTCGGGGGTGGTTGGTGAGGGTTCAGTGTGTTGGTTGTCTTCGTCGAAGTTGTCGTAGATGCTCTTAATTTTGTGGTGGAAAAAGGTGCTCAGTTTGTCGCAGAGGTCTTGTGAGGGAGGAATGTCGGTAGACTCGCTGGTGGGTTGGGCAAACTCCTTGATGATGCTGAAAAGTTGACATTTCTTGCCGGACTGTGTACAACAAATACTTAACACTACCCTCTGATAAGCATACCTGCTCAACAACACTACCACAAAAGAGAGTAAGGTATTATCTACTTTAGCCTATGCTATACCTTTGGGGATCCACTGGACTCTGTGTACACTATACTTTACTTTGGTATAGTATATACAGAGCCAGCTTCCTACAGCACCCTGCCTGGGTGCCATGCCAGCCAGAACTGCCTGTAGGTAAAGGTACATCCCCCTCTAGCAGGTCTTAGAGCCCTGAGCCAGGGTGCACTATATCCCAGGTGAGGGCATATCTGCATGAGTAGATATGCCCCTACAATACTTAAGTCAATTCTTAAATATTGTAAGTACCAGGAAAGCCATAAGGAGTACATGGGCTGGAAACTCGACGACTCGAGTTCCCCAGCACCAGGATGGCTTCACTGAAACCAGGTGTTTATTACCAAACAGCTCCTTGTAATAAATCGACACTGATGATAGTGTGAGATTTATTAAAACATGTACTCAGAGGGTACCTCAGAGGTGCCCCCTGAAAACCTACCAGCCCTGTTTGGGCACTGACTGGCTTTAGGCAGCCTGCCACACACACGTTTCTGGACGCCTGGGTGAAAAGCCTCTACTCTCTGGGACCAGGAACAATGCACATCCTGAGCAGAGGCCTTACACCTCCTTCCCCAGGATGGGCCAGTGCTCGAAGGGCAAGCTTCAAAGGCATGCCACTTTTGTAATGCGATCCCCAGCCTCTGCTGGTAGCAGCAGATGGCAGTCCCCGGTTTACACCCCCCCCCCCTTTGGGAGGGAAAACCGGCGGGGAAACTCAGACTAGGAGGTGTTCCCACCTTTGCCAACTCCACTCATAGGGTGGAGGAGACGAAGTTAAGCACACTTTTCAGGCCCCTTCATCTTGAAGATGAGGGGACTCCTCCAATCAGGGCTAGGTCTATGCCCCCTCCCACAGGAGGATGGCATAATAGTGGGTGTAGTCACCCCAGGTAAGGTGCCTATTGGCTCTACCTACTACTCCCCTAAAACGCCCACTAAATTTGGCATTTAGGTGGCTCCCCCAGACTTAGAAGCAGATTCCTGTAACCTATGAAAGAGGATGAAAGAGACGCTGTGTAGCAAAGTCTGAAAACAACTACTGACTTGGCCCCAGCCCTATCGGCCTGTCACCAGCTTTAAAGACTCTGCAAAGAAGACGACGCCTATCCTGTGGCCAGCGCCTTCCAGAATCCCGAGGAAGCCTGCCTGCTCTTTAACAAAGATAATCAACAGGGGTATACCCAAATTACCCTTAAATACCTGGGTATGGGAAGTAGTTTTATACAATAAAAAATGGTATAAAGGAAAAAATACCAAACTATTTTTTTTGAGTAGAGCACATTTAATTACCCTCTCCAAAATTATTATTATTCACAATGAATATATCAAAATCTATTTATAGCAAACACAAACAATGGCGCCTATTCAAAGGGAAAAAAACCAATAAGTGACATGTATCACAATACATTATACATCAAAGTAAAAAGCAAACAAAAACATATAACAGTAACCCTAAAACAAATATACACACTAGTGTCCCCCCTATACTTCTGGGCGAACCACTTAGAGATAGTCAAAGTGAAACACTTTTAGGCTTGTATACTAGTTGGCCTAGCTCTAGTGTAACACAACACAATTCCAAAGATCACTATAAATCCAATGACTCCTCCTTAAAAGTGTCGACGTGATCAAGTTTCAGCCTTTTCTTCTTAGGCCTCTTCAGGACAGGGGTTATAGAATAATAATCCTAAAGACCGGGATAGAGGGATCTCTCGCACTATATCTAATCCAGCACCCCGGGAGCAGTACCTCCCTATCAATAGGGTGGGACACCCAATCCTTGTATCCCTTTAATGAATCTCCATCCTCGTGTTTTTCTACAAACACATAAATCCCGATTTAAACGGTTACTGTAACAGCTCAAAAAATCAGCCGGCAATCCCTCACTCCGCCACCATTCTCCGCGGCCGCCAAAATGCGTCTGCCAACGCAGAAGAAAAGGCTGAAACGTGGTCACGTCAACACTTTTAAGGAGGAGTCATTGGATTTATAGTGATCTTTGGAATTGTGTTGTGTTACACTAGAGCTAGGCCAACTAGTATACAAGCCTAAAAGTGTTTCACTTTGACTATCTCTAAGTGGTTCGCCCAGGAAGTATAGGGGGGACACTAGTGTGTATATTTGTTTTAGGGTTATTGTTACATGTTTTTGTTTGCTTTTTACTTTGATGTATAATGTATTGTGATACATGTCATTTGTTGTTTTTTTCCCTTTGAATAGGCGCCATTGTTTGTGTTTGCTATAAATAGATTTTGATATATTCATTGTGAATAATAATAATTTCGGAGAGGGTAATTAAATGTGCTCTACTCAAAAAAATTGTTTAGTATTTTTTCCTTTATACCATTTTTTATTGTATAATGCTCTTTAACAAAGAGCAGATCTCCAGAGGACAGTGGCCCTGTCCAGAAGAATCCAACTCCATGGGCTCCGGATCAAGCAGGAACTGCGACTCCTGACCACTCTGCATACGACACCCACGGCCCAAATCTGAGTGGCTCACCTGTCCAGGGAAGTCTCCCCATCGATCCCGACCTCGAATCCAGCGTTGGCTAACCTCTCCTAAAATCCACGACGAGGCCTGCAGCCTGAATTCAGAGGCTCCCCCTGACCGCGACCGGCTCTGGTAAGAAGACTCCGATGTCGAAAGGCACCACTGCACCCGAAGCCCGTGCCTTGGTGAGCTCAACCGACTGTGCTCCTACGACCGCCTACATATATACTCACTTCTGCTGTCATTGGTCATCCTTCTGCAACCTCCGGTGTGATGCCTGCAGCTTGTTTGTCAAAAGCATAATCCTCATTGAAAACCATTGGGCGCCCGAAGCTGAATTTGCACACTGCACATGGCCGGTCCTGTGCCACTGGTGGTGTATGTTGGGTGGTGCCTTGTGGCCCCCCTGTGCTTGCTGTAACACCCAAAGCTTGGCCCCTGCAACCGTTTTACTTACCTGCAAGCAGTGTGGCAGCGAGCACCCCCAGTCTCCATTGAAACACATTAGGCCGAACTCCGATTTTGACCTCTGCACCAAGCCGCAACTATGCCGCTGGTGGTGCAGTTTTGGTAGTCACCTGTCCCTTGCTGACCTTTGGTTCCGAAGACTAGAACTGTAAGTTTGATACTTACCCGTATAACCGCATTATTGTTTCCCTCCATAGGATAACACTGAACTGCTCTGAAATTGTTTTAACTGTCGATTTCAGAAAGTGAAAAGTATTTATATTTAAAAACGTAGTTACCTTATTACGAAGATCTTGGCCTTAAAATAAAGTACAAACGAAAGTGTATTTTCCTAAAATTGGTGTGGGTCTCCTTTTTGAGTGGTGTGTCCTTTATTGGTCAATGTTGTGCAATAAATGTCTTACACACCTCTGTGTTCGACCTAAAGCTGCTCGACCTCACTACCACTAATAGAGCACTTTGGGTTTTACATTGAGTCCTGTACACTTCTAGGGAACCCCTGAACTCTCTGCACGGTATAACCACCTAGTGGCATACCATGTAAAGAGCCAGCTTCCTACACCCCCTGTAAGTCCCTAGTAAATGGTACCTGGGTACCTAGAGCATTGGTACTGAAGAGGGTCCCCTAAGGACCCCTCACCTAGGCCATGCAGACTGCCAATGCAGCATGCATGCCCTGGTGCAGACTAAACAAATAAGTCGTCATGGTACACTGGCTGTGTGCCATGCTGTGAGAAAGTGCCCTCTTTCTGCATGGTAGCCCCCACTTTTTGCTGAACTGCTGATGTGCTTTGACTGAGTGTGCCCTGGGCTCCTGCCAATCAGGTACCCAGGGCCTATGTTCTTTCCCTAAAACTGCACTGAAAACAAAACCCAATTGGCATCTCTGGCCACAGGTCAGCCCCTGGTAAATGGTACCACAGGTACCCAGGGCACTGTGACCAGGGAAGACCTCTAAGGGCTGCAGCACTTACTGTGCCACCCTTAGAGGCCCTGTACCATTGCACCCACACACTGCCTTTGCAGGCTGCGTATCTTGGTGCAGAACAAAGTGAAGAGTCGACATGGCACACATCCCTGTGTGCCATGCCTACAACCCATTGCCCTGGCATAGATCAGTCACCCCTCTAGGTGGGTTTCCTATACCAGTGGTGAGGGTACAGGTGCATGAGCCCGGTACCCCTACAGTGTCTAAGTCCATTCTTAGACATTGTAAGTGCAGTGCTGCCATTAAGAGTATATGGTGCTGGGAGTTTGTCATTACGAACTCCACAGCACCATAATGGCTGCACTGAAAACTGAGAGGTTTGGTATCAAACTTCTCAGCACATTAAACCCACACTGATGCCAGTGAGGGATGTAATGAAAAATGCACACAGAGGGCATCTTAGAGATGCCCCCTGAAAAACGACCTACCACTAGTGTCCAGGATGAGTGGCTGCTTTCAGCTGCCACCACCAGACAGGTTTCTGGACCCCTGGGTCGAGAGCCTGCTGCTCTCGGGGGCCTGAAACAGTGCACATCCTGGGACGAGGTGCCAAGCCTCCTCCCCCAGGGTGGGCAGGGCCCAAGAAGGGGAAGCTTTAAAGGCTTGCCGCCTTTGTGAGCTTCCCCAGGCCACTTGCTGCTTTCCAAATGGTCCCCACTGGTTCTGACCCCCACTTTGGGCGGGAGAACCGGCGGGAAAAACAAGTGAGGAAGAGAGGTGTGCCCACCTCTGCCAACTCCACCCCTCAGGTGGGGGAGGCGAGGTGAAGCACAACTCTCAGCCCCCGCCATCTTGCAAATGGGGGGACCCAGCCAACCAGGGAAAGGCTTATGCCCCCTCCCACTGGAGGGTGGCATAATAGGGGGTGTACCCACCCCAGGGAAGGGACTCATTGGTCCCAACCTTTTTACCTACATGTAACGCCCCTAAATCTAGTATTTAGGGGCACCCCTGAACCTTGCTTCCTCAGACAAGAAACCACAAGAAGAAAAGAAGAAGAAGGACCGAACAGCCGTGCCGAAGTTAACAAGAGGAGGACGCCCACTGACTGGGCCCCAGCCCTACCAGCCTGTTCCCACCTCGAACCTGGTCCAGCGAAATCCCGGTGTATCCTGCAGCCAGCAACCTCAAGAAAACCGGAGGACCTGCCTGCCTTCAATCCCAAAGACTCTGTCTCCTGTGAACACCGGATTTGTTCAAACAACAGACTCCAGCTCCGCAAGGATCCACGGGTCTGCACCAATGTGCACCCGACGCCCACGGCCCGAGTGGCCCAACACCATGAGGAGGTCTCCCTGGAGATCCTGACCCGAGATCCGGCGACCTCTGACCTGCCTCCAGCTGACGCCTGCAGCCTCAAACCGGAAGGTCCCCCCAACCGCGACCAGGAGATGGTAAGAAGATCCGACCCTAAAAGGCACCCCTGCATCCGATACCCCACGGCCTTGGGTGGCCCAACCGACGGTGCCTAACCAACCCCCAACATCCCAACTTATCTCTCCAAGAGGTGGTCGCACCCAGAAGACCTTCGTCCCCGAGCCTGCAGTGCTTTTGCAAACCGGAGACTCCCCATTGAAAGCTACAGGGCTTCCGACGCCAAAACAGCACCCTGCACCCAGCCACCCCAGTGCCGCTGAGGGTGCATCTTTTGTGCTTGCCTAAACCCCCATTTGCCCTGAGCTTAAGTCCAGGAGCTTTGCTCCCACAACCCAGTGGCCTGCTCGTCGGCAGCCACCAACCGGAGGCCCCCTACCACCCCATTGGATAACATTGGGTCTCAGCACTCCCCACCCAGCCACCCTAGTGCCGCCGAGGGTGTAACAAGAGTGCATCCTTGACCCTGGGGGACCCCAGAGTCTAACCCGAGAATACCAACTCCCACAACAAAGTACTTACCTTTGAACCAATAACACTATTTTCCTCCATAGGATAACATTGACTGTTTTTCTATGAAAAGTTTTTAAGTGTGGAGTTGGAAAATCTAAGAAATCCTTTGAAACTGTAACTAAATAACCAAAACGCTTTTACTTACCTGTTTACAGGAAATGTCCCAGTGCAGTATCCAGGTATACTGCACTGTGTAAGAAAAGTAATCTGAAAAGTAACTTACATGATATTCTACTAAAACTCCTATACAAAGTATATATACTGTATTCTGAAAAGCATTGCATTATCAGTAACACTACGGTAATCAAATCAAAGTACATTTACAATTGCAATTCAAACTGTTTACAAACTGCATTACTACTGTAAAGTATTTATTGCTTACCTGTGCCAGGCTTGCTTGGTTCTAGAAAATAAAATACCTAAAAGAATATTTTTATACAATTGGTCTGAGTTCAGTCTTTGAGTGTGGGAATTCATTTGCTGCCTGAGTGGGTACAACAAATGCTTAACACAACCCTCTGATAAAGCCTTACTGCTCGACCACACTACCACAAATAGAGAGTGAGGTGCTATCTACTTTACCTCTGCCTACCTTTTGGGTTCCACTGGACTCTGTGCACACTATACCTCACTTTGGTATAGTATATACAGAGACAGCTTCCTACACATGCCAACCAACTCTGCCTAAGGTATAGGTAAGTCACCCCTCTAGCAGGCCTTACAGCCCTAAGGCAGGGTGCATTATATCTCAGGTGTGTGCATATCTGCACAAGCAGATATGCCCCTACACTATTTGGGTCTATTCCCTAATATTGTAAGTGCAGGGAAGCCATAGAAAGTACATAGGCTGGAAACTCGACACCTCGAGTTCCACAGCACCATGATGGCTTCTCTGAACACAGGAGTGCTTGGTACCCAACTACTCCTCTCAAACCCACACTGATGCCAGTGTGAGATTTATTTAAACATGTACTCACAGCGCAACTTAGAGGTGCCCCCTGAAAACCTACCAACCCTGGTGTGGTCACAGACTGGCTTTATGCAGCCTGCCACCACCAGACATGTTTCTGGACCTCTGGGTCGACAGCCCCCGCTCTCTGGGGCCAGAAGAAAAGCACATCCTGGGTGAAGCTGGCACACCTCCTCCCCCAGGAGGGGCATAGTGTTCGAGAGGGAAGCTTCAATGGCCTGCTGTGTTTGTAATGCAACCCTCAGCCTCTGCTACAAGCAGCAGATGGCAGCCCCCGGTTTACACCCCCACTTTGGTCGGGAAAAGCGGCAGGAAAAACTAAGAAGAATAGGAGGTGTGCCCACCTCTGACAACTCCACCCTTATGTTGCAGGAGGCAAGGAAGCACATCTTTCAGTCCCCGTCATCTTGAAGATGGAGAGACTCCTCCAATCAGGCTAGGACTATGCCCCCTCCCACAGGAGGGTGGCATAAGTGAAGGTGTACACAACCCAGGTAAGGCGCCCATTGGCCCTACCTGTCACTACCTTATAACGCCCCTACATTTGGTATTTAGGGTGTCTCCTCCAGACCCTGAAACTAGTTCCTGCAACCTAAGAAGAAAAAGGACAAAGAAGACGCTGTGCAGAGAAGACTGAAGACGCCCACTGACTTGGTCCCAACCCTACTGGCCTGTCTGCAGCCAGCGACCTCCACAACCCCTGGGAGGACTGCCTGCCTTCGAAGAAGACCAGCACTCCAGAGGACAGCGGCTCTGTCCACAAGAAATCAACCCAAAGGACTCTGGTGCTGTTAGGATCCGTGATCCTTGACCACTTTGCACCCGACGCCCCCGGTCTGTGTCCAGGTGGCCCACCGATCCAGAACAGGTTCCCCAGCGATCCAGAGTGCGAGTCCAGAATTGGCTGACCCCTCCTGGACTCCACAACGACGGCTGCAGTGTGAATCCAAAGGCTTCCCCCGACCGGCTCAGGTAAGAAAACCTGATGTCAATGGACACCCCTGCACCTGAAGCCCCTGGGCCTTGGTGAGCTTGACCAACTATGTCCCCTACGACCTGCAGCATCTAAACTCCATTGAATTGCATTGGTGCTGCCTTGTGGCCCCCTTTGTGCTTGCTATAACCTCCGAAGCTTGACTCCTGCAACCGATTTACTTACCTGCAAGCAGCGTGTCTTCAAACACCCCCAGTCTCCAATGGGTTACATTGTGCCCAATCTTAAACTCTGACCTCTGCACCCGGCCACCCATGTGCAGTATCTGTACTTTTTTTTTTTATTATAACATTTTATTAAACATTTCACAGCTATAAACCATACTTCACTTGTAATGATTATTTAGCAATCTGAGTGGAGATAAGACATGTAAGAGGCTATACAGAGTTTACATCATCGAGGAACCGTAGTGTCAATATACACAACCTGCATCTTCATTAGCATACATGTCATTTCTATGAACTTTGACATTGCTAAACTGGCACTGGATTCCGTGACGACACGTCTCATCCTGCCGCATACTAGATGCCCTGTCTTAGTGCCGTTCTACTAATCGACACTCGACTCTCCCATATCTCTTACTGCAATGTATTGCTTATACAAACCCCAAAAACTTTTCGGGCGGCTCTGTGGGGGCATCAGGTCTATATGCTTCGGACTGCATATTGCAGAATATCATATCCTTTTCCCATTCGGATTTTGTGGGGGGAGGGCCCCGCGACCAGCGCATTGCCACTCTACGTTTAGCAAGAAGCAAACCCAGTCCTATCAGTTTCCGAACATCTTTTTGTAGGGGTTTTGTGTATCCCAAGAGCGCAGTCAGAGGGTCTGGAGAGAGTGATATTCCTATTATTTCCCCCAACTCCTGAAATATTTGCCTCCAGAAAACAGCAATCGGAGGGCATAACCAGGCAACATGCAGAAAATCTGCTCCGCTCTC
This sequence comes from Calotriton arnoldi, assembly GCA_963921515.1. NCBI lineage: Eukaryota > Metazoa > Chordata > Amphibia > Caudata > Salamandridae > Calotriton > Calotriton arnoldi. Next base: position 2,763,844 of record CAWUFW010001362.1, read on the forward strand.
ACCACAGCGCTCATAGCAGTCCGATTCTCTTAAACCATATCTATGCAATCGCTCCGGGGTATAATATACCCTGTTAAGGTACTTAAAATGTATTAATCTATGTTTAACGTTCAGCGAAACCTTCTGTGTGACCTCACAGCAATACCTCCATTTATTGTCATCTAGTGTTACACCTAGGTCCGCCTGCCACTGCATTCTGGCTTTAGAGTATTGTGCGCGTCTAAACTCTTGTGACATCTCATATGTTAGACACCAATTTATTCGCAACCTTTGCATGTAAGAGATAGGTGAAGGAAGGGAGAGCCGGGGGTTCCTGATAATCATCGCCTAGCAGTGCCTGCACGGCGTGTCGGACCCTGAAGTAGTGAAATGGCAAGAGTGGAGATATACGCTGCTCGTTAGTAGCAGCCTCCTCCCATGTGCGGACCGTACCTTCCAAGAAGAAGTCACCCATAGTGCGAATGTGGATGGCCTTTAGCAACTGGACAACCGCGCTTTCTACACTCATTGGGAGCCACTGACACCACTCCACAGGCAGCAGAGGGGAGTACAATAGTGTACCAACTGGTCTTTTTAGTAAGTCGTGCCAGGCATGCACTGTCGAGTTTATAGAATCGAGCACACCACGTCGTCTATTTGGAGGCTGGGTGAGTCGCCGGGGGATGGATCGGCCGCTATTTTCTCAATTTGAAGATGAGGGAGAGTGTGTGGGCCATGACACCAGGAGTAGGCATGTGAACATTGTGCTGTTCTGTAATATAGTTCAAGGTCCAGGGCACCCAGCCCCCCCATAGAGTAAGGGAGTGTGAGTATATCCATTTTGACGCGAGGGGTTTTACCCTGCACATGCCAGTCGTACCATCAATGCACCCAGCCTTTTAAAAGGAAAATCCTACTTACCCAGTATGGAACTGTTCTTGGCATGTAGAGCTGTAGAGTCACATGCTGTGCATAGCCCGCCATCTAGTGTTGGTCCGGATGTTTGCACGTTGTTTTTGTTAGAAGTCTCCTCCAGTCACGAGGTAGGTGACTCCTTTCGGTGATAGTGCGCATGGGCATAGACTCCATTGTTAGATTGCTCGCCGCAGAGGTTGATAATGGAGTTAGTAAGTGTAGTATGAGATGTCCATGTATGTATCTAAGTAAGATGTAACTGCAACAGGTATAGGTACCCGGGGAGGCGGGTGAGCGCATGTGACTCTACAGCTCTACATGCCAAGAACAGATGCATACTGGGTAAGTAGCATTTTCCGTTCGAGGAATGTGAGCTGTAGATCACATGCTGTGCATAGACTAAAAAGCAGTTATCTCCCAAAGCGGTGGCTAACCTGTAGCTGTTGCAGTGGTCTGAAATAGTGTACGTAAAACCGCTTGGCCCACACTAGCTTGCTGTCTTGCTAACACATCTACACAATAGTGTTTTGTGAATGTGTGATGTGTAGACCATGTTGCAGCTTTGCAGATATCCTCTATGGGTATGTTTCCTAGAAATGCCATAGATGCCCCTAGTTTGCGAGTGGAGTGTGCTCTAGGGGGAATTGTTAAAGTTCTTTTTGCTTTTGCATAGCATATCTGAATGCATTTTACTATCCACCTTGCAATACCTGACTTTGATATTGGATTGCCTTCATGTGGTGGAGCAAAAGCGACAAATAGTTGTTTTGTAAAAAGGTTTTGTCCTTTCTATATAGTAAAGAATTGCTCTTTTCACATCTAAAGTGTGTAAAGCATGTTCTGCCACAGAATCTGTTGAGGGAAGAACGCAGGCAACTCAACAGATTGGTTGATGTGAAAGGCAGAAATGACCTTTGGTAAAAATTTTGGATTGGTCCGAAGAACCACTTTGTTTTGATGTATTTGTAAGAATGGTTCTTCTATGGTTAGTGCCTGGATCTCAACCACTCTCCTCAGAGATGTGATAGCTATGAGGAAAGCTACCTTCCAAGTAAGAAATTGTATTTCACATTTATGCAATGGCTCAAAGGGTGGACCCATCAGCCTTGTGAGGACGATGTTGAGATTCCACACTGGAGCAGGTGGAAGTCTTGGAGGAATGATTCTTTTAAGTCCTTCCATGAATGCTTTGATGACAGGCACTCTAAAAAGAGACAGATGTTGTCTGTTTTGTAGGTATGCAGCTATTGCAGCAAGATGTAAGCGTATGGAAGAATACGACAAATTGGAACGCCGTAGATGTAATAAATAGCAGATGGTATTTTGAACTGACGCGTCCAGTGGATCTATGTGATTGTTATTGCAGTATATCACAAATCGCTTCCACTTTGCTGCATAGCATGCTCTTGTGGTAGGACGTCTAGCCTCTTTGATAATGTTCATGCAGTCTGGCGGAAGATTGAAGTAACCAAACTCTAGGATTTCAGGTGCCAGATCGCAAGGTTGAGATGGCTGGGATCTGGGTGTCTTATCTCTCAATGGCTCTGAGTGAGCAGATTGGGAGTGAGGTGTAGTTTTTGGTGAGGAGCTACGGAGAGCTCCAACAGGGTTGTGAACCAGGGTTGTCTGGCTCATGTGGGAGCAACTAGGATTAATGTCAGGGACGCTTGTTTGAGCTTCCGAACCACTAATGGAATGAGTGGGAGAGGCGGAAAAGAGTATGCAAATATCCGTGACCAATTCATCCATAGTGCATTGCCATTGGACAATGGGTGTGGATGTCTGGATGTGAAGTTTGGGCATTTTGCGTTTAGGTTTGTGGCGAACAGATCTATGTCTGGAAATCCCCACATTTGGAAGAATGGGAGGAGAACTTGAGGGTGGAGTTTCCATTCGTGGATCTGTTGTCTTTGACGACAGAGCAGATCTGCAATCTGATTGTTTACTCCTGGAAGGTGTTCTGCAAGGAGAAACCTTTTGTGATGTATGGCCCATCTCCTGATGGTCTGTGCTAGCTGTGACAGTTGGAGAGAGTGTGCCCCCCTGTTTTTGTATGTAGTACATTGCTGTCATGTTGTCTGTACGTATCAGGACAGTCTTGCCTACTAGATGAACTTGAAACGCTTTGAGAGCTAGAAAAATCACTAGCAGCTCTAGATGATTTATGTGAAGCTGCTTTTGCTGCAAGCTCCACATGCCCTGAATTGTATGCATCTGTAGATGAGCTCCCCAACCAGTGAGCGATGTGCCTGCTGTTAGCACTATCTGTGGAACCCGGTCGATGAAGGGCTGCCCTTTTGAAAGGTTTTGTATATTCCACCACTTCAGAGAGCGATGGGTGCGGCCGCCCACCAACACTAGATTTGATAATAGACCCTGAGCCTGGTTCCACTGGCGTGCTCAGCACTCCTGAAGGGGACGCGTGTGAAGTCTTGCGTAAGGGACTATTAGTATGCAAGGCGCCATCATCCCCAGTAACTGCATGAACACTCGAGCTGGTAATGAGTGTTGAGGCTGGAACTGGCAGAGTAGAGTCTGCATGTTGCGGATTCTGGCCGGATTGGGATAGGCCAAAGCCTTTTGTGTGTCTATTGTGGCTCCCAGATACGCCTATGTGTTGGATGGCTGTAGATGAGATTTGGACAGGTTCACTGTGAACCCAAGATCGTGGAGCAACTGCACTGTTTTGAGAGTGTGATGGAGACCGCTTTCTTGCGAGTTGGCTTTTATGAGCCAATCGTCCAGATGCACAAGTTACTAACTTGTGTAACGATATATCTGTAAGAGACAGTAGTTAGTGATAGATTCCTTACCTTAGAATATCCCCAGGCGTCAGGCTGGATCCGGAAAGTTTTGCGTAGCAGTACCCTTGCGCGTCGGTAGGCGGCGTCGTGCGGCTCCGCGTCCGTCGTCGGCGTCGTGATCGCCGGGATGACGTCGCGGGCAGTACTTAGACGCCGCCCCTGCGCGCTGACGTCAGTTCTGTACACGACTTTCCGCGCCAGGAACGCAGAGCCATGCAAGAAGCTGACACAGGTGTCTGAAAAATACTAGGGCCCTGAAAGGGATGTCCTTAACCCTAGAAATCAGTTCGCAGAACGGGGAGGATGGGTGGGGCGGTAAGGAATCTATCACTAACTACTGTCTCTTACAGATATATCGTTACACAAGTTAGTAACTTGTGCATCTGAAAGAGACACGTTAGTGATAGATTCCTTACCTTAGAATAGATACCCCAGCAATACCAACCCCGGTGGTGGGTCTGCGAACAAAGATCAGACAAGGAAGTCCTGGAGGACAGAACGGCCAAAGAAGCCGTCCCTCCGGACCTGACTGTCAAGGCAGTAATGCTTAGTAAACGTGTGCAGCGAGGCCCACGTAGCTGCCTGACAGATAACCGGCAGCGGAACACCGCGGCCCAAGGCCGTGGTAGCAGCCGTTGCCCTGGTGGAATGGGCACGCAGCCCAACAGGAAGCTCCTTCTTGGCCAAAGAATAGCAGGTCTTGATGCACAAGGTAACCCAGCGGGAGATGGTCCTCTTGTGCACCGCCCGACCTTTTGGCGCCCACGTAGCCAACAAAGAGCTGGTCATCCACCCGGAAGTGTTTTGTGCGGTCGATATAGAAGGAGAGCGCACGTTTTGGGTCCAGACGGTGGAGCCTCTCTTCCTCTCTGGAAGGATGCGGAGGCGGAAAGAAGGTGGGCAAAGTGATGGTCTGCCCAATGTGGAAAGCAGTAACCACCTTTGGCAAGAAGGACGGACGCGTCCGAAGAACAACCTTGTCTGGATGAACAGACAGAAAGGGAGGCTTGCAAGATAGAGCCTGGAGCTCACTCACCCGCCGAGCGGAGGTGATGGCCACCAGAAAGGCTGTCTTCAGAGTCAGAAGACGAAGAGGACAGTTATGCAGAGGCTCAAAGGGAGCGCACATTAAAAAGGTAAGAACCAAGTTCAAGTCCCACTGAGGCATTACAAACGGAACAGGAGGGAAGAGGTGAGTAATGCCTTTTAAGAACCTGTTAACAACAGGGGACTTGAACAGGGAGGGCTGATCAGGGAGCCTGAGGAAGGCCGAGATAGCACAAAGATAACCCTTGATGGTACCCAGGGCAGAACCCTGTTGGGCCAGAGAGAGAAGGAACAGAAGGACCTCCGAAAGAGGGGCAGAAAGGGGATCCACAGCCTTTGCTGTGCACCATGCCACAAATTTGTTCCACCTGCAGGCGTATACCACCTTAGTGGAGGGACGCCTGGCTGCCAGAATCACATCACAAACTTCGGGAGGCAAGTCGAAAGGAATCAACTGCCGCCGCTCAATCTCCACGCAAGCAGGTGTAGACTGGACAGGTTCGGGTGGAGGACCGTCCCCTGCTGCTGCGACAGAAGATCCTCCCGAAGAGGCAGACGGATCGGGGGATCTATGCTCATATTGAGTAGCTCGGGATACCAAACTCTTCGAGCCCAGTCCGGAGCCACAAGAATGACTTGGGCCCGGTCGTGCCGAATCTTCTTCAACACTCTGGGTAGAAGTGGTATAGGCGGAAAGGCGTACAACAGACCGCAACTCCACTCGCGACGAAAAGCGTCGCCGAGCGAGTGCCGCCTTGGAAATTCCAACGCGCAGAACTGATGACATTGCGCGTTCTCTTCGGTGGCGAATAGATCTAACCAAGGCTCTCCCCACTGTAGAAAGAGTCCTTGCGCCACTTCCGAGTGAAGACGCCATTCGTGATCCATCATGCACCTGCGGCTGAGGTTCGTCCGCCCTGGCGTTCAGAGAACCTGCCAGGTGTTGAACCATCAGGAACATGCCCTGATGTTCCAGCCATGTCCAGAGGCGCAGAGCCTCCTGACAAAGGGTCCAAGACCCCACCCCGCCCTGTTTGTTGCAGTACCACATGGCGGTGGTGTTGTCTGTGAACACCTGCACTACCTTCCCTTTGACAGAGGGAAGGAATGCCTTGAGTGCAAGCCGGATCGCCCGGAGCTCCAGAAGGTTGATATGGAGCCGGGACTCCGCCGGAGACCAGAGGCCTCTGATCTCCGCCTCTCCCATGTGACCGCCCCATCCCAGAAGGGACGCGTCCGTCACAACTGTATGCTCTGGCTGGGGAAGGGAGAGGGATCTGCCCATGACCCATTGCCGGTTCGAGAGCCACCACTGCAACTGTTTTGCAGTCCCCTCCGAGATCTGGACGTGATCGGACAGGTTGCCCCGGTGCTGCGTCCACTGGAACTTCAGGTCCCACTGCAGAGCCCGCATATGCCATCTGGCATGAGTGACCAGCAGGATGCAGGAGGCCATGAGGCCCAGCAGCCTCAGGGTCATCCGTACCGAAACCCAGGATAAAGGCTGAAAGATTGGAATCATAGCCTGAATATCCCGGACTCGCCGTTCGGGAGGATAGGCCCGAAACTGCGTCGTGTCCAGAACTGCTCCGATGAAAAGGAGCTGTGGAGAAGGAATTAGATGCGACTTCGGCACATTGATGGAGAACCCCAGCGAGTGCAGGAGTTCGGCCGTAGTCTGGAGGTGGGAGACGACTGCCTGGGACGAGCCCGCCTTCAGCAGCCAGTCGTCGAGGTAGGGGAAGACTGAAACCCCGGCCCGGCGCAGATGAGCTGCGACCACCGCCATCACTTTCGTGAACACCCGAGGGGCACTGGTAAGGCCAAAGGGGAGCACGGTGAACTGAAAATGCTCGGGGCCTACCGTGAACCGAAGGTAACGCCGGTGGGCCGGCAGGACGGGGATGTGGAAATATGCGTCCTGCAAGTCCAACGCTACCAGCCAGTCTCCAGGGTCGAGGGCAGTCAAGACCTGAGCTAGGGTGAGCATCTTGAACTTCTCCTTCCGGAGGAAGCGATTGACGTTCCGGAGGTCCAAGATAGGACGCATGTCCTCCTTGTCCTTTTTGGGCACCAGAAAGTAGTGGGAGTAGCAACCACGCCCTACTTCTGGGGTCGGAACATGCTCGATGGCCCTCTTGGTCAAGAGGGCCGTGACTTCCTTCTGTAGAAGCACCAAGTGATCCCCTGACATGCGGTGGAATTGAGGTGGCATGGCTGGGGGGTGGTCTCGAAGGGGAGGGAGTAGCCCCTTCGGACAATGTCCAAGACCCACCTGTCCGAGGTGATGGTGCGCCAGTGGGGAAGGTGATGGCGGACCCTGCCCCCTACTGGCGTGCCGTGCACCTGAAAGGAGGGACTAGGAGGGCTTGGAGGCCGCGGACGGGTTGGAGGTGGTGGCCTGACCCGCACGCTGGTTGCCCGATCCGCCACGGCGGAATCCACGTCCTCGGCCACGCGAAGACGCCTGCTGCGCGGGCCGGTGGCTGGGCTGCTGACGTGAAGGGGCGCCCCTACCGTGGCCACGATAGGGGCGAAAAGCAGAAGGCAGCGGAGGGCGTGTAGCAGAAAGGCCCAGGGACTTGGCAGTAGCCCGTGAGTCCTTAAAGCGCTCCAACGCATGGTCTGCTTTGGACCCAAAAAGACCGACTCCATCAAAGGGCATGTCCATGAGAGTATTCTGGACATCCCCTGAAAAACCAGTGGTTCTCAGCCAGGCGTGGCGTCGGAGCGCCACCGTCGTTGCAATCGACCTGCCCAGCGAGTCGGCGGTGTCAAGGCCACAACGGATAGTGTATTTGGCCGCATCCCTTCCTTCCGCAATGGCGCGGGAAAGCAGTGCCTGGACCTCCTCAGGGCACTGGGGCAAAACATCCGCCACCGAATCCCACAGAGAGTGGGTATATCGGCCCAAAAGACAAGCGGTGTTAACGGACCGCAAGCCAGCACTGGAGGAAGAAAAACCTTTCTTCCCAAACTGATCCAGGCGTTTGGATTCCCTATCCGGAGGAGCGGTAGGGAAGGCGGTTTGGGAAGCGGAGGCTTGGACAACCAAGCTCTCAGGAGTGGGGTGGACAGAAAGAAACAGGGGGTCGCCCGGAGCGGGGCGATGGCGTCGTGACACGTTCCGATCCACAGGAGCCCCTGTGTTGGGCTTGGACCAGGCGCCCAAAAGAACGTCCGTGAGGGCGTCGTTAAACGGCAGCACAGTCTCCGCAGAGGAGGCTGCCGGCTGAAGCACCTCTGTCAAGATGTTAGTCTTGACCGTCAAAGTAGGGAGCTGGAGACGTAAGGCCCCAGCAGCCCTACGCAACACCGTACCAAAATTGGCCCCCTCCTCCGTAGCCACGGGAGGAGACAGCATGCCAGTGTCAGGAGAAGTATCCAGACCACTGGCCTCCCCTAGACTCTCTGTCCAGTCCTCATCATACTGACAGTTGCGTGTCAGAGGGTCATCAGACCCCTCCCAGTCCTCCTGGTCCTCCTCTGGTTCAAAATAAGGAGGAGGAGGGACATTTGGGACCCAAGGTCCCATCGGCGCCGGAGCCGGCGTCGAGCGACGTCGCTCCGGGTCCATGTCCGGAGCCGGAAGGAACTGGGGGACGACGCCGCCCGGAGCCCAGGGCGGCGTCGAGAACGGCACCGGAGACATCGGCGCCGGCGGAGGTGTCGTGAGGTCGACCGGCGTCGATGGGAGTTGTGGAGCCGGGATCGAGGCCGGGGCCGGAGCCGGAGCCGGGATCGAGGCTGGAGGCTCGGGCGACGCCGGGGCCGGAGCCGCCGGCGACGCCGGATCAACCCCATCAGGGCCCGCGGGGCCCGAAGGCGCACCGGAGGGGCCTGAAGGCCCGAAGAGGCGGGCCATGGCCGACAGGAACTCCTGTACCTTGGCCGGATCCGCCCCCGAACCCGGGAAGGGCGGGTATGACGGGGCGACTCCACAGGCAAGTCCGGGGCCGCGGGGGCGGGGACGGTGCCGGGAGGGGCCTCAGCCGAGTCGCGAGACCGGCGAGGCGAAGTCCGAGAGCGACGATGCTTCTTGGACTTCTTGTGTCGAGACTTACCGGACGAAGAAGACTTCGACGCCGACGACCGGTGTGCACTCCGCGAGCGACCCCTGGACCTCTCACGCGACCGGGGCTTCCGCGGAGCCGAATGCCGGGCCTCGAGGAGCTTTCGAGACCGCTCTCGCAAAGCCTTCGGGTTGAGGGCCTGGCATTCGGGACAAGACTCGGTGTCGTGGCCTCGGCCGAGGCAGAAGAGACACTCCCAATGCGGGTCGGTGACGGACATCATCCGCGCACAGGCGCCGCATCGCTTGAAGCCGGGCATCCCTACGACACCTGAATGGTGGAAAAAGACAGTGAAAAAATCACCAAAAGTATGGTCAAAAATTGACCAGGGCACTGCTCTTCCCGGATCTGCGCTTACTGGCGCGGAAAAAGAAGAACTGACGTCAGCGCGCAGGGGCGGCGTCTAAGTACTGCCCGCGACGTCATCCCGGCGATCACGACGCCGACGACGGACGCGGAGCCGCACGACGCCGCCTACCGACGCGCAAGGGTACTGCTACGCAAAACTTTCCGGATCCAGCCTGACGCCTGGGGATATTCTAAGGTAAGGAATCTATCACTAACGTGTCTCTTTCAGATATGGGAAAACTTGAATGTGTTGTCTTAAAAGATGAGCTGCGACTACTGCTAAACACTTGGTGAAAACTCTGGGTGCGGTAGTTACTCCGAATGAGAGCACCTTGAACTGATAATGTTGTCCTGCTACTACGAACCTTAGGTATTTGCGATGAGCAGGATGTATTGGGATATGGAAATAGGCGTCCTTTAAGTCCAAAGTGGACAGAAAGTCGCCTTGTTGAAGGAGCGGGAGTACTTGTTGGAGAGTGACCATGTGAAAGTGGTCTGATTGAATGTATAGATTTAATTCTCTGAGGTCTAGTATAGGCCTGAGAGAACCGTCCTTATTGGGAATTATGAAGTATAGGGAGTATACTCCGGTCCCTTGATGTTTTAATGGGACTGACTCTAGTGCTCCTTTTTCTAACAGAGATTGAACTTCTGTTTTTAGAAGGGTAAGATGTTCCTGTGACATTGCATGTGATCTTGGAAGAATGTTTGGGGGAGTGTCTGTAAGTTCCAGGCAATAACCATATTGGATAATTTGTAGAACCCATTTGTCTGAGGTGATGGTGTTCCAGACAGGGAGAAATTGAGAGAGACGTCCCCCGACAGGAGTGAAATGATCGGACGGTAGCGGAAGGAAGTCACTGTTTGTTATTAGCGGGGGAAGTGCGTGTGGAGTTGCCTCTGCCTCTTCCCTTACCATTGTTTCCTCTGAAACCTCCTCTAAAATATCCTCTTGATGAGGGCGATTGGTTGTTGCCCTTGTAAGAGGCGGCGGCATTCTCTGTAGTAACAGTTTTGGAACCACCCCTGTTAAAAGGAGCGACAAAAGGAACCTCTATTAGCAGGTAATTGTAATGCCCTCATGGACTTTGCGACCTCAGTGTCCTTTTTCATTTTCTCCAGCGAGGTGTCAATTGCTGGACCAAAGAGGTGTTCTTTGTCAAAAGGTTGATTAAGAATGGAGGTCTGTACCTCAGGTTTGAAACCTGATATTCTTAACCATGCGTGTCTGCGTAGCAACACGCTTGTGTTTACTGTGCGTGCTGCTGTGTCTGCTGCATCGAATGCACATTTGATGGAGGAATTGGTAATGAGTTTTCCTTCCTGTATAAGATCATTTGCCTTAGATTTATGCTCATCACGCAGATATTGGATACGTTTTCTAACTCATCATAATGAGCTCTATCGTATCTGGCTAGCAAAGCCTGAGCATGGGCGATGCGCCAGTTATTAGCTGCCTGAGAAGCTACCCTTTTACCAGAGGCATCAATTAACTTGGACTCTTTATCAGGAGGAGGGTCCTCACCTGTTTGTGAATTTGCTCTTTTACGAGCATTAGAGACCACCAAAGAGTCTAAGGGCAGCTGACCCTTGATGCAAGTAGGTGCTAGTTTATATTTTTTCTCAACCCTGGGCGTGATGATTCTTGCCCTGACAGGGTCTTTGAAAACCTCATCTGCATGCTTAAGCATTCCCTTAAGCATTGGAAATGTGTGTGTTGTTTTTTGAGTGGAGCTTAAGGTCTTAAATAAGAAGTCTTCCTCTAAAGTCTGTTTATGTAGTTCCACCCCATGATAGTGAGCAGCCCTATTGAGAAGCTCAATATAACCTATATTGTCATCAGGAGGTGATGGCCTGGATGGATACAAGTCAGGGTCAGTGTCTGTGTGCGGATCAGTATTATAATCCTCCCATGGGTCAACATCTTGTGGTCTGTTGTCATCCCCATCCCCCTCATCCTGGGGGTCAGGTGATAGTGGTGGTGGTGAATTAGTGGGGGTAATGAGTAGTTGAGGATTAGTAGGTGAAGGGGGTAGAACATAAGGTGGTGTTGGGTTTGTACCCACATTCCTTTTCTTCAGGGGTATATGATGCTCATCCTGATGTGCCAACTTCCTTTTTTCAGGCAATTTGGCATGGATATGTCCAGTATCTGGGTTGATACCCAGTTCTTTTTGTATCGGATCCGGAGGTGGAACATCGGCCTGAAACTCTTTTGTTGAAGTCTTTTTCTCTTTACTTGTAGTTTTCGGCATCGAAAGTTTCGGCTCCGAACTCTTCGGCACTGAAGATTTAGACTTGGACAAAGATGGAGGATGGACATGCTTGGTTTTCGGCGCTGAGGATTTCTGCTCTGTGCCGGTAGGGGGCCGACTCGATCCCGAGCCGGAAGGCTTTTCCTTGTGTTTCGGCGCAGGCAGAGGAAGGACCGGAGCCTTTTTCGGTTGTTGGGGCAAGGGGGTTTCTGTACTCACGGTACGTTGACCCGGTGTAACTTGCTCCTCTTCTTCCATGTCGGAGTCGGCTTCGGACACGGAGACATGTTCTTTTTCCTCGGCTCCTTGAGCGTGTTCTTGGTCGGAATCTTCTCCGAAGATGTCTGGTACGGAGCCGCCTTGGTTTTGCATTTCGTGACGTCGAGCCCGATGGTCACGGAGTGTCTTCTTCGATCGAAACGATCGGCACGCGTCGCAGTCTCTCTCGTGTTCCGGGGACAGAGATTGCACACTTCGTGCAGGTCGGTGCGCGGAAACTTGGCGCGACACCCGGGACAGAGCTTGAATGGAGTCCGTTCCATCGACTGCTAGTGAGCCTGGCGCGGGTAGGCCCAAAGGCTCTTCACGAGTATTCCGATCGAAGATTCTTGGTTTGAAACGATACGCGGAGAATAGGAAACGCGATCGAGAAAATACCGTCGAGGGAAGTGGATTGCGCGAAGGGAACCCGAGAAACGGTGCCGAACCGGAGCGCAGCAATTCACATCCGAACCCGATGGCAGAAAAAAACAATCTAACAATGGAGTCGATGCCCATGCGCACTATCACCGAAAGGAGGAGTCACCTACCTTGTGACTGGAGGAGACTTCTTCGAACAAAAACAAAGTGCAAACATCCGGACCCAACACTAGATGGCGGGCTATGCACAGCATGTGATCTACAGCTCACATGCCTCGAACATATATTTCGGTATAACCATTGGGACATTAATAAAGAGAAATAATAATCTAGGCAGCACAATCATTTTCATCAAGGATATATACGGCCAACCAGAGATAGTGGTAGCCTTATCCACCTGTCAATGTCTTCCTCTAGCTTAGTTATCGCTTTACCATAATTATCCCGCATAACTATCTCCGAGTCTGTATGTACCTGAAATCCCAAATATCGCACTGAGTCAGTGGTCCACTGAAGGGGGAAATTAAGGTCGAATGGTGCCATGACCGGAGTTAATGGAAAAATAATGGACTTGTTCCAGTTAATATTTAGCCCAGAGACCCCACCAAATCTGATCACCTCCCGGATTAAAGGTGCCATGTTGGTAGCTGGATGCCTTGCCTACAGCAGCATATCGTCTGCATATGCCGACATTATAAGATTATAGTTTGGAAAGCGTATCCCCCGGTGTCCATGATACTCTCCGAGGGCGCACGCCAAGGGTTCTGCCACAATGGCGTACAGTAGCGGGGACAATGGGCAGCCCTGCCTGGTGCCCCAGGATATCTTGAAGGGTGACGTAACGTAATTTCCTGACCGGACTCTAGCTATCGGATGATTGTAAAGAACTGAAACTAATCTAAGGAAAATCTCTCCTACTCCCAGTCTCTGTAGTACAGCCATCATAAATGGCCACTCTACCGAGTCGAACACTTTTTCCGCGTCCAGAAAAAATGCAGCAGCTTTGACATCCGGCCTGACTTGTTGTATAACTCCAAATGCACAAGTTACTAACTTGTGTAACGATATATCTGTAAGAGACCGTAGTTAGTGACAGATTCCTTACCTTAGAATATCCCCAGGCGTCAGGCTGGATCCGGAAAGTTTTTGCGTAGCAGTACCCTTGCGCGTCGGTAGACGGCGTCGTGCGGCTCCGCGTCCGTCGTCGGCGTCGTGATCGCCGGGATGACGTCGCGGGCAGTACTTAGACGCGCGCTGACGTCAGTTCTGTACACGACTTTCCGCGCCAGGAACGCAGAGCCATGCAAGAAGCTGACATAGGTGTCTGAAAAATACTAGGGCCCTGAAAGGGATGTCCTTAACCCTAGAAATCAGTTCGCAGAACGGGGAGGATGGGTGGGGCGGTAAGGAATCTGTCACGAACTACTGTCTCTTACAGATATATCGTTACACAAGTTAGTAACTTGTGCATCTGAAAGAGACACGTTAGTGACAGATTCCTTACCTTAGAATAGATACCCCAGCAATACCAACCCCGGTGGTGGGTCTGCGAACAAAGATCAGACAAGGAAGTCCTGGAGGACAGAACGGCCAAAGAAGCCGTCCCTCCGGACCTGACTGTCAAGGAAGTAATGCTTGGCAAACGTGTGCAGCGAGGCCCACGTAGCTGCCTGACATATATCTTGCAGCGGAACACCGCGGCCTAAAGCCGTGGTAGCAGCTGTTGCCCTGGTGGAATGGGCCCGCACCCCAACAGGAGGCTCCTTCTTAGCCAAAGAATAGCAGGCTTTGATACACAAGGTGACCCAGCGGGAGATGGTTCACTTGTGCACCGCCCGACCTTTTTTGGTGCCCATGTAGCCAACAAAGAGCTGGTCATCCACCCGGAAGTGTTGTGTGCGGTTGATATAAAAGGAAAGCGCACGTTTTGGGTCCAGACGGTGGAGCCTCTCTTCCTCTCTGGAAGGATGCGGAAAGAAGGTGGGCAAAGTGATGGTCTGCCCAATATGGAAGGCAGTAACCACCTTTGGCAAGAAGGACGGACGCGTCCTAAGAACAACCTTGTCTGGATGGACAGACAGAAAGGGAGGTTTGCATGATAGAGCCTGGAGCTCACTCACCCGCCGAGCGGAGGTGATGGCCACCAGAAAGGCTGACTTCAAAGTAAGAAGATGAAGAGGACAGTTATGTAGAGGCTCAAAGGGAGCGCACATTAAAAAGGTAAGAACCAAGTTTAAGTCCCACTGAGGCATGACAAACGGAACAGGAGGGAAGAGGTGTGTAATGCCTTTTAGAAACCTGTTAACAGGGGACTTAAAAAGAGAGGGCTGATCAGGGAGCCTGAGGAAGGCCGAGATTGCACAAAGATAGCCCCTTGATGGTACCCAGGGCAGAACCCTGTTGGGCCAGAGAAAGAAGGAACAGAAGAACCTCAGAAAGAGGGGCAGAGAGGGGATTCACAGCCTTTGCTGTGCACCATGCCACAAACTTGTTCCACCTGCAGGCGTATACCACCTTAGTGGAGGGACGCCTGGCTGCCAGAATCACATCACAAACTTCGGGAGGCAAGTCGAAAGGAATCAACTGCCTCCGCTCAATCTCCACGCAAGCAGGTGGAGACTGGACAGGTTCGGGTGGAGGACCGTCCCCTGCTGCTGCGACAGAAGATCCTCCCGAAGAGGCAGATGGATCGGGGGATCGACGCTCATACTGAGTAGCTCGGGATACCAAACTCTTCGAGCCCAGTCCGGAGCCACAAGGATGACTTGGGCCCGGTCGCGCCGAATCTTCTTCAACACTCTGGGTAGAAGTGGTATAGGCGGAAAAGCATACAACAGACCGCAACTCCACTCGCGACGAAAAGCGTCGCCGAGCGAGTGCCGCCTTGGAAATTCCAACGCGCAGAACTGATGAGATTGCGCGTTCTCGTCGGTGGCAAATAGATCTAACCAAGGCTCTCCCCACTGTAGAAAGAGTCCTTGCGCCACTTCCGAGTGAAGACGCCATTCGTGATCCATCATGCACCTGCGGCTGAGTTC
Source organism: Calotriton arnoldi (assembly GCA_963921515.1). NCBI lineage: Eukaryota > Metazoa > Chordata > Amphibia > Caudata > Salamandridae > Calotriton > Calotriton arnoldi. The sequence goes on from CAWUFW010001362.1 coordinate 2,778,942, forward strand.
GTCCGCCCTGGCGTTCAGGGAACCTGCCAGGTGTTGAACCATCAGGAATATGCCCTGATGTTCCAGCCATGTCCAGAGGCGCAGAGCCTCCTGACATAGGGTCCACGACCCCACCCCGCCTTGTTTGTTGCAGTACCACATGGCGGTGGTGTTGTCTGTGAACACCTGCACTACCTTCCCTTTGACAGAGGGAAGGAATGCCTTGAGTGCAAGTCGGATCGCCCGGAGCTCCAGAAGGTTGATATGGAGCCGGGACTCCGCCGGAGACCTCTGATCTCCGCCTCTCCCATGTGACCGCCCCATCCCAGAAGGGACGCGTCCGTCACGACTGTGTGCTCTGGCTGGGGAAGGGAGAGGGATCTGCCCATGACCCATTGCCGGTTCGAGAGCAACCACTGCAACTGTTTTGCAGTCCCCTCCGAGATCTGGACGTGATCGGACAGGTTGCCCTGGTGCTGCGCCCACTGGAACTTCAGGTCCCACTGCAGAGCCCGCATATGCCATCTGGCATGATCGACCAGCAGGATGCAGGAGGCCATGAGGCCCAGCAGCCTCAGGGTCATCCGTACCGAAACCCAGGATAGAGACTGAAAGATCGGAATCATAGCCTGAATATCCCGGACTCGCCGTTCGGGAGGATAGGCCCGAAACTGCGTCGTGTCCAGAACTGCTCCGATGAAAAGGAGCTGTGGAGAAGGAATCAGGTGCGACTTCGGCACATTGATGGAGAACCCCAGCGAGTGCAGGAGTCGTCCGTAGTCTGGAGGTGGGAGACGACTGCCTGGGACGAGCCCGCCTTCAGCAGCCAGTCGTCGAGGTCGGGGAAGACTGGAACCCCTGCCCGGCGCAGATGAGCTGCGACCACCGCCATCACTTTCGTGAACACCCGAGGGGCACTTGTGAGGCCAAAGGGGAGCACGGTGAATTGAAAATGCTCGAGGCCCACCATGAACCGCAGGTAACGCCGGTGGGCCGGCAGGACGGGGATGTGGAAATAAGCGTCCTGCAAGTCCAACGCTACCATCCAGTCTCCAGGGTCGAGGGCAGTCAAGACCTGAGCTAAGGTGAGCATCTTTAACTTCTCCTTCCGGAGGAAGCGATTGACGTTCCGGAGGTCCAAGATAGGACGCATGTCCTCCTTGTCCTTTTGGGCACCAGAAAGTAGTGGGAGTAGCAACCACGTCCTACTTCTGGGGTCGGAACGCGCTCGATGGCCCTCTTGGCCAAGAGGGCCGCAACTTCCTTCTGAAGAAGCACCAAGTGATCCCCTGACATGCGGTGGAATGGAGGTGGCATGGCTGGGGGGGTGGTCTCGAAGGGGAGGGAGTAGCCCCTTCGGACAATCTCCAAGACCCACCTGTCCGAGGTGATGGCACGCCAGTGGTGAAGGTGATGGCGGACCCTGCCCCTACTGGCGTGCTGTGCACCTGAAAGGAGGGACTAGGAGGGCTTGGAGGCCGCGGACGGGGTTGGTGGCCTGACCCGCACGCTGGTTGCCCGATGCGCCACGGCGGAAGCCACGTCCTCGGCCACGCGAAGACGCTTACTGCGCGGGCCGGTGGCTGGGCAGCGGACGTGACTGGGCGCCCGTTCCGTGGCCAGGAAAGGGGCGAAAAGCAGATGGCTGCGGAGGGCGTACAGCAGAAAGGCCCAGGGACTTGGCCGTAGCCCGTGAGTCCTTGAAACGCTCCAGTGCATGGTCTGCCTTGTTCCCAAAAAGACCGACCCCATCAAAGGGCATGTCCATAAGAGTGTTCAGGACATCACCCGAGAAACCAGTGGTTCTCAGCCAGGCGTGACGGCGCAGCGCCACTGTCGTTGCAATAGATCTACCCAGCGAGTCGGCGGTATCAAGGCCACATCGAATGGTGAATTTAGCCGCATCTCTTCCTTCCGCAATGGCGCGGGAAAGCAGTGTCTGGACCTCCTCAGGACACTGGGGCAAAGCTTGCGCCACCGAGTCCCACAGAGAGTGGGAATATCGGCCCAAAAGGCAAGCGGTGTTGACAGACCGCAAGCCAGCACTGGAGGAAGAAAAGACCTTCTTCCCAAATTGATCCAGGCGTTTGGATTCCCTATCCGGAGGAGCGGTAGGGAAGGCGGTTTGGGAAGCAGAGGCTTGGACAACCAAGCTCTCAGGAGTGGGGTGTTGGGAGAGGAACAGGGGATCGCCCGGAGCGGGGCGAGGGCGTCGGGCCACGTTCCTATCCACTGGCGGGCTTGGACCAGGTGCCCAAAAGAACGTCAGAAAGTGCGTCATTAAACGGCAGCAGTGGCTCCGAGGAGGTAGCCGCCGGCTGAAGCACTTCCGTCAGGAGGTTAGTCCTGACGGCCACTGTAGGCAATTGGAGGTGTAAGGCCCCAGCTGCTCTACGCAACACCGTTGCAAAATTTGCTCCCTCCTCCGTTGCCAAGTTCCTCAGCCCAGTCCTGTTCGTACTCACACTGCTGTGTGAGAGGGTCCTCCGACCCCTCCCAGTCCTCTTCGTCCTCCTCAGGTTCAAAATATGGAGAAGGAGGGACACGCGGGACCCAAGGTCTCAACGGCGTTGGAGCCGGCGTCGAGCGACGCTGGTCCGGCGCCGTGTTCGGGTCCGGAGAGAACCGGGGAACGACGCCGCCCGGAGCCCCGGGCGGCGTCGGGAACGGCACCGGAGACATCGACGCCGGCGGAGGTGTAGTTAGGTCAACCGGCGTCGATGGGGGTTGCGGCAGCACCGGAGCCGGGATCGAGGCCGGGGCCGAGGCTGGTGTGACAGGCGGCGCCGGGACCGGAGTCGTCGGCGGCGCCGGGGAAACCCCATCAGGGCCCGCGGGGCCCGAAGGCGCACCGGGTGGACCTTGAGGCCCGAAGAGGCGGGCCATGGCCGACAGGAATTCCTGTCTCTCGGCCGGAGTCGCCCCCGAACCCGGGAAGGACGGGTAATGCGGGGGCGGCTCCATAGGCACTCCCGGAGCCGCGTGGACGGTGCCGACAGGAGCCTTAGCCGAGTCGCGAGACCTGCGAGGCGAAGTCGTGGAGCGATGACGCTTCTTAGACTTTTTGTGCTTCGCCTTACCGGAGGAGTGCGAAGACTTGGACCCGGACGACCGGTGAGGACTCCGCGACCGGCCCCTCGACCTCTCACGTGACCGGGGCCTGGTGTGGCGCGGAGCCGACTGCCGGACCTCGAGGAGCTTTCGAGACCGCTCTCGCAAAGCCTTCGGGTTCAAGGCCCGGCAGTCAGGGCACGACTTCGTGTCGTGGTCACGGCCGAGACAGTAGAGACACTCTAAATGCGGGTCTGTGATCGACATCATACGACCACAGACGTCGCAGGGCTTGAAGCCGGGCATCCCTACCGACACCTTCGGAGTCGAGAGACTCGTGGAGAAAAACAGTGAAAAATCACCAAAAAGATAGTAAAAAAATGACTAGGGCACTGCTCTTCCCGGATCTGCGCTTACTGGCGCGGAAAAAGAAGAACTGACGTCAGCGCGCAGGGGCGGCGTCTAAGTACTGCCCGCGACGTCATCCCGGCGATCACGACGCCGACGACGGACGGTTGTTCTTAGGACGCGTCCGTCCTTCTTGCCAAAGGTGGTTACTGCCTTCCATATTGGGCAGACCATCACTTTGCCCACCTTCTTTCCGCCTCCGCATCCTTCCAGAGAGGAAGAGAGGCTCCACCGTCTGGACCCAAAACGTGCGCTTTCCTTTTATATCAACCGCACACAACACTTCCGGGTGGATGACCAGCTCTTTGTTGGCTACGTGGGCGCCAAAAAAGGTCGGGCGGTGCACAAGTGAACCATCTCCCGCTGGGTCACCTTGTGTATCAAAGCCTGCTATTCTTTGGCTAAGAAGGAGCCTCCTGTTGGGCTGCGGGCCCATTCCACCAGGGCAACAGCTGCTACCACGGCTTTAGGCCGCGGTGTTCCGCTGCAAGATATATGTCAGGCAGCTACGTGGGCCTTGCTGCACACGTTTACCAAGCATTACTGCCTTGACAGCCAGGTCCGGAGGGACGGCTTCTTTGGCCATTCTGTCCTCCGGGACTTCCTTGTCTGATCTTTGTTCGCAGACCCACCACCGGGGTTGGTATTGCTGGGGTATCTATTCTAAGGTAAGGAATCTGTCACTAACGTGTCTCTTTCAGATGCACAAGTTACTAACTTGTGTAACGATATATCTGTAAGAGACAGTAGTTAGTGACAGATTCCTTACCGCCCCACCCATCCTCCCCGTTCTGCGAACTGATTTCTAGGGTTAAGGACATCCCTTTCAGGGCCCTAGTATTTTTCAGACACCTATGTCAGCTTCTTGCATGGCTCTGCGTTCCTGGCGCGGAAAGTCGTGTACAGAACTGACGTCAGCGCGCAGGGGCGGCGTCTAAGTACTGCCCGCGACGTCATCCCGGCGATCACGACGCCGACGACGGACCCGCACGACGCCGCCTACCGACGCGCAAGGGTACTGCTACGCAAAAACTTTCCGGATCCAGCCTGACGCCTGGGGATATTCTAAGGTAAGGAATCTGTCACTAACGTGTCTCTTTCAGATACTGTCCTAAGGTTTTGTGTTAACGTGCGCCCCGGTACAAATCCAGCCTGTTCAGGTCCCACGAGTGTCGGGAGAAGGGGAGCGAGCCTGTTAGCTAATATTTTGGCAAATATTTTCGTGTCGACGTTAAGGAGCGATAGCGGCCTATAGGAAGAACATGCCTGTGGGGGTTTTCCTGGCTTGAGCAGAGTAACAATAAGAGCCTCCCTCATCGTATGCGGCATTATGCACAAATCGCCAATTTCCTCCAATAGCCTACTTAAGTGGGGGACCAATAATTCTTTTTAAGTCTTATAAAAGGAAACAGTGAGCCGGTCTTGGCCTGGGGCACTGCACTCCTGCATAGAGTTCAAGGCTACCTGAATCTTGGTAGAGTCCAGCGGTCTCATCAAGTATTCTCTATGCCCATTGGAGAGCCAGGGTAATTGTACGTGTTCTAAATAATCGAATATGGCTTTTTCATCCACTTTTATCTTAGAGCTGTACAAGTCTTCATGGTACCTGCTGAATTTGTGTGCTATATCAAAGGGGTCCCTCAGTGTACTGCCATCCTCTTCAATCAGTTCTGATACCACGCCAGATTCTCTATGGCGCCGAGCTAGTGCCACCAGCACTGACCCTGGTCTATCCCCCTCACCGTAAGATTTAGTTACTGCATACTTCCCCATATGTTTTATTTCATTGTCCGCTTCCTCGCTATATTCTTCCAGCGTTTTTTTCAATTGTCTCGATGACCTGTGGATCGTCCCCCTTGAGTGCCTCTTGCTCTAGCCTACCCAGTTGGCTTGAGGGTCGAGAGTCTGCCCCTAATGGAGACATGTTTACTAATAGCTACTCCTCTAATATACACTTTGAATGCCTCCCAGACTGTGGAGAAGTGCTCAACCGAGCCTATATTGATGTCGAAGAAGTCAGTGATTACTGTGGCAAGCCCGGCTTTGAATACCGAATCTAACTATGAGTATGGAGGGAATCTCCATGTGAACGGGGCAGCCCCGCACAGGGGGATCTCTACCTCTAATATAATTGGAGAATGAGCGAGGCAGCACCGTGCATTCACGGACACGTGGTAATAGTGAACTTGAAATAAGCATGTAATCTATTCTGGTATGTATATCATGAGGGGCGGAGTAGTGTGTGAAACCCCCCACCCCTGAATGTCTAGCCCTCCAGACATCGAACAAATCCAACTGCATAGCTATGTCACACATGGTTCTTGCAGCAGCTGACGGGTGTAAGAAACTGGCTCTATATATACCACACGAAAATGAGGTATAGTGTGTACAGAGTCCAAGTGACCCCAGAGGTAGGCAGAGGTTAAAGTTAGATAGAACCTTACTCTCTAATAGTGGTAGCTTGGTCGAGCAGTAAGGCAGTATCAGAGGACAGTGTTGAGCATTTGATGTACACACTCAGTCAGCAATTGAATTCACACACTCAAGAACTGAACTGTAGGCCAATTGTTTTTGTATAAAAATAAATTGTTGTTTTATTTTAGAACCAAGCAAGCCTGGCACAGGTAAGCATAAAATACTTTGTAGTAATAAGTTACTGAATGTCGAACAGTTGAAAAATGCAATAGAAATTGTACTTTGTTTGATTTACAGGGGAGCAGTAGTATGCAACACTTAGCAAACACAGTACATTGGAATGAATAGGCTTTTTCAATAAATTGCAGGTAAATTACTTTTACGTTACTTTTTCTAACTCAGTGCTGAATGCCTGGATTGAGCACTGGGACATTTCCTGAAAACAGGTGAGGAAATGCGTTTCTTAGTCGTGCGATTTTTAAAGAATATTTTCAGATTTCAAAACTCCACACTTAGAAACTTTTTGGAGCAGTACATTGAAATGAATGGGCTGTTTCAACAAATTGCAGGTAAGTTACTTTTACGTTACTTTTTCTAACTCAGTGCTGGATGCCTAGATTCAGCACTGGGACATGTCCTGCAAACAGGTAAGAAAATACGTTTTGGTTAATTGTACGATTTTTAAAGAATATCTTTAGTTTTCAAAACTCCACACTTGGTCGTTTTTTCGAAGAAAAATTGTCAATGTTATCCTATGGAGGAAAAACAGGTTATCGGTTTGCAGGTAAGTAAACGACTGTGGGAGTTAAGGTTCTGGGGTTAGAACAAGGGTTCCCCCAGGGTCAGTGATGCACTGTTGTTACACCCTCAGCGGCACTAGGGCGGCCGGGTGCAGAGTGTTGAGGCCCAATGTTATCCTATGGAGGATAGGGGATCTCCGGTAGGTGGCTGCTGGCAAGCAGGCCACTGGGTTGTGGGAGCAAAGCTCCTAGGGTTTAGGTCAGGGCAAATGGGGGAAACAAGTAGGCACAAAAGGTGCACCCTCAGCGACACTGGGGCGGCCGGGTGCAGAGTGCTGTTTCGACGTCAGACGCCCTGTTGTTTTCTATGGAGAGCCTCCGGTTTGAAGAAGCACTGCAGGCTCGGGGACGAGGACCTTCTGGGTGCGACCACCACTTCGAGGGGTAAGTTGGGATGTCTTGGGTTGGTTAGGCACCGTTGGTTTGGGCACACAAGGCCGTAGGGCGTCGGGTGCAGGGGTGCCTTTTAGGGTCGGATTTTCTTACCCGCTCTGGTCGCGGTAGAGGGGAGCCTCTGGATTGAGGCTGCAGGCGTCGTCTGGAGGCTTGAGGCAGGTCAGGAGTCGCCGGATCTCTGGTCAGGAACCAACCCCTAACTTCCCAACTTACCTCTCGAAGCAGTGGTCGCACCCAGAAGACCTTCATCCCCAAGCCTGCAGTGCCTTTGCAAATCGGAGGTTCCCCATTGCAAACAGGGCGCCCGACGTCGAAACAGCACCCTGCACCCGGCCGCCCTAGTGCCGCTGAGGGTGCACCTTTGGTGCTACTTTGTTTCCCCATTTGCCCTGAGCTAAAGTCCAGGAGCTTTGCTCCCACACCCAAGTGGCCTGCTTGCCAGCAGCCACCAACCGGACGCCCCCTATCCCCGTTGGATAACATTGGGCCTCAGCACTCTGCACCCGGCCGCCCTAGTGCCGCTGAGGGTGTAACAAGAGTGCATCCTTAACCCTGGGGGACCCCTGAGTCTACCCCCAGAACCTCAACTCCCACTACGAAATACTTACCTCAAAACCGATAACACTATTTTCCTACATAGGATAACATTGACTGTTTTTCTGTGAAAAGTTTCTAAGTGTGGAGTTTGAAAACCTAAAGAAATTCTTTAAAATTGTACTGTTTAACAAAAACTTACCTGGTTACAGGAAACGTCCCAGAGTAGTATCCAGGTATACTACTCTGAGTAAGAAAAGTAATCCAAAAGTAACTTACCTGTAATCTTACTGAAAATCCCATTTAAAATGTATGTACTGTATTCTGAAAAGCAATGCATTATCAGTAACACTACTATAATCAAATCAAAGTACATTTACAATTGCAATCCAAACTGTGTTACAATCTGCATATTTACTGCAAAGTATTTATCACTTACCTGTGCCAGGCTTGCTTGGTTCTAGGAAATAAAATACCTAAAAGAATATTTTTGATACAAAACAATTGGTCTGAAGTTCAGTCTTTGAGTGTGTGAAATCATTTGCTGACTGAGTGTGTACAACAAATGCTTAACACGGTCCTCTGATACTGCCTTACTGCTCGACCACACTATCACAAATAGAGAGTGAGGTGCTATCTAACTTTACCTCTGCCTACCTTTGGGGTTCCACTGGACTCTGTGCACACTATACCTCACTTTGGTATAGTATATACAGAGTCAGCTTCCTACAATAGGTCAGTGGGGATTGACTGTGCTTCCTGTTCAAAGACCAGGAGAGTAGAGATGCGGGACCGGCAGCAGGGTACGGATTTTTTAATTTTATGTATTGGGTCTCCCCACCACCCCCCCCACGAGTCATTCCGGCCGCCACTGTCTGGACTCTGTGCACGGTATAACCACCTACTGGTATACCATATACAGATGTTTAGCACAAATAGAGCCGCTCCCAGTCAGGTGACCTAGGCGCTACAGTGTTAATTTGTGAGTGCAGGCATCTCACAAAAAGTGAAAGACTGGTCTCACACACCACCATGTGTCATGCTTCATCATTGACCAGTCCTCGCCCTCTAAAAACTTGGTTTGATAGAGGGCGGGCATACACGACAGGGATGCACTTCTAAACTAAGTGGGGGCCCTTACAAACAAAAAGTGAAATTAAAAGGCCATTATAGATGTCAAACCAAATTTAATATAACTGGCATTAATATATGGTAATTAAAGAACAAGTTACTTACCTTCGGTAACGATATATCTGTAAGAAACATTAGTAGTGATAGATTCCTTACCTTAGAATATCCCCAGGCGTCAGACTGGATCCGGAAAGTTTTCGTCAGCAGTACCCCTGCGTGTCGGTAGGTGGCGTCGTGCGGCTCCGCGTCCGTCGTTGGCGTCGTAGTCGCCGAGATGACGTCGCGGGCGCTACTTAGATGCCGTCCATGCGCGCTGACGTCAGTTCTGTACACGACTTTCTCGCCAGGAATGCAGAGCCATGCAAGATACTGACCACTGGTGCATTGAAACTAGGGCCCTGAAAGGGATGACCTTAACCCTAGAAATCAGTTCGCAGAACGGGGAGGATGAGTGGGGCGGTAAGGAATCTATCACTACTAATGTTTCTTACAGATATATCGTTACCGAAGGTAAGTAACTTGTTCATCTGAAAGAAACACATAGTGATAGATTCCTTACCTTAGAATAGATACCCCAGCAATACCAACCCCGGTGGTAGGTCTGCGAAGTAAGATCACACCAGAAAATCGCAGAGAACAGAACGGCCGAAGTAGTCGTCTCTCCGGACTTGGCTGTCCAGGCAATAATGCTTGGTAAACGTGTGCAGCGAGGCCCACGTCGCTGCCTGACAGATGTCTTGCAGGGGGACGCCGCGTCCCAATGCAGTAGTGGCTGCAGTAGCTCTGGAGTGAGCACGCAGCCCCACCGGAGGTTCTTTTTTAGCCAAAGAGTAACAGGCTTTGATGCACAAGACAACCCAGCGGGAGATAGTTCTCTTGTGTACCGCCCGACCTTTCTTGGTGCCAACGTAGCCAACAAAGAGCAGGTCATCCACCCGGAACTGCTGTGTGCGGTTAAGATAAAAAGAGAGCGCACGTTTTGGGTCCAGACGGTGGAGCCTCTCTTCCTCTCTGGAAGGATGAAGAGGCGGAAAGAAGGTGGGCAAGGTAATAGTCTGCCCAATGTGAAAGGCCGTAACCACTTTTGGCAAAAAGGAAGGACGGGGCCTGAGCACAACCTTGTCCGGATGGACTGAAAGGAAAGGAGGCTTACAAGAAAGAGCCTGGAGCTCACTCACCCGCCTAGCGGAGGTGATGGCCACCAGGAAGGCAGTCTTTAATGTCAAAAGATGAAGAGGACAGTTGTGAAGGGGCTCAAAGGGAGCGCACATCAAGTATGTAAGAACCAGATTCAAGTCCCACTGAGGCATCCCGAAAGGAATAGGAGGAAAAAGGTGTGTAATGCCTTTGAGAAATCTATTTACAACAGGGGACTTGAAAAGAGAGGGCTGATCAGGTAGCCTAAGAAAGGCAGAAATTGCAGAAAGGTAGCCCTTGATAGTGCCCAGAGCAGAGCCCTGCCGGGTCAAAGAGAGAAGGAACAGTAGGACCTCAGAAAGAGGGGCAGAAAGGGGATCCACAGCCTTTGCTGTGCACCATGCCACAAACTTGTTCCACCTGCAGGCGTATACCACTTTAGTAGAGGGACGCCTGGCTGCCAGAATAACGTCACAAACTTCAGGAGGCAAGTCGAAAGGAATCAACTGCCGCCGCTCAATCTCCACGCAAAGAGGTGGAGGCTGGACAGGTTCGGGTGGAGGACCGTCCCCTGCTGCTGCGACAGAAGATCGTCCCGAAGAGGCAGTCTGATCGGAGGATCGATGCTCATACTGAGTAGCTCGGGATACCAAACTCTTCGCCCAGTCCGGAGCCACAAGAATGACTTGGGCCCGGTCACGCCTGATCTTCTTCAGCACTCTGGGCAGAAGTGATATAGGCGGAAAGGCATACAACAGACCGCAACTCCACTCGCGACGAAAAGCGTCGCCGAGCGAGTGCCGCCTTGGAAATCCCAACGCGCAGAACTGATGACATTGCGCGTTCTCTTCGGTGGCGAATAGATCTAACCAAGGCTCTCCCCACTGCTGAAAGAGACCTTGCACCACCTCCGAGTGAAGACGCCATTCGTGATCGAGCATGCACCTGCGGCTGACTTCGTCCGCCCTGGCGTTCAGAGTACCTGCCAGGTGTTGAACCACCAGGGACATGCCCTGATGTTCCAGCCATGTCCAGAGACGCAGAGCCTCCTGACAGAGGGTCCACGACCCCACCCCGCCTTGTTTGTTGCAGTACCACATGGCGGTGGTGTTGTCTGTGAACACCTGCACTACTCTCCCCTTGACATAGGGAAGGAATGCCTTCAGTGCAAGCCGGATCGCCTGCAGCTCCAGAAGCTTGATATGGAGCCGGGACTCCGCAGGAGACCAGAGGCCTTTAATCTCCGCCTCTCCCATGTGGCCGCCCCATCCCAAGAGGGACGCATCCGTCACCACTGTAAACTCCGGTTGGGGAAGGGAGAGAAATCTGCCGTCGACCCAATGCCGGTTCGTGAGCTACCACTGCAACTGTCGTGCAGTGCCCTCCGAAATCTGGACGTGATCAGACAGGTTCCCCTGATGCTGCGCCCACTGGAACTTCAGGTCCCACTGCAGAGCCCGCATATGCCATCTGGCATGATTGACCAGCAGGATGCAGGAGGCCATAAGGCCCAGCAGCCTCAGAGTCACTCTGACCGAAACCCGGGACAAGGGCTGAAAGATGGGAATCAGAGCCCGAATATCCCGGACTCGCTGCTCGGGAGGATAGACCCGAAACTGCGCCGTCTCCAGAACCGCTCCGATAAAGAGGAGTTTGCGAGGGGATCAGGTGCGACGTCGGCACGTTGATGGAGAACCCCAGCAAGTGCAGGAGGTCGGCCGTAGTCTGGAGGTGGGAGACGACTGCCTAGGGCGAGCCCGCCTTCAACAACCAGTCGTCGAGATAGGGGGAAGACAAACCCCTGATCTGCGCAGATGAGCTGCGACCACCGCCATCACCTTGGTGAACACCCGAGGGGCGCTGGTAAGGCCAAAGGGGAGCACGGTGAACTGAAAGTGCTCGTGGCCTACCGTGAACCGTAGGTAACGCCAGTGGGCTCGCAGGACGGGGATGTGGAAATAGGCGTCCTGCAAGTCCAGCGCCACCATCCAGTCTTGTGGGTCGAGAGCAGACAAGACCTGAGCTAGAGCGAGCATCTTGAACTTCTCTTTGCGGAGGAAGCAATTGACATTCCGGAGGTCCAAGATAGGACGCAGGCCTTTGTCCTTCTTGGGCACCACAAAGTAGTGGGAATAACAACCACGACCTACTTCTGGCGTCGGAGCGCGCTCGATGGCCCCCTTGGCCAAGAGGGCCGCAACTTCCTGCTGAAGAAGCACCAAGTGATCCCCCGACATGCGGTGGTACTGAGGTGGCATGGCTGGAGGGGTAGTCTCGAAGGGGAGGGAGTAGCCCCTCCGGACCATCTCTAAAACCCACCTGTCCGAAGTGATGGTGCACCAGTGGGGGAGGTGATGGCGAAGCCTGCCGCCCACTGGCGTTTGATGGCCCTGAAAGTTTGGACTAGGAAGGTTTGGAGGCAGTGGTGGCCCGGGGTGGTGGTGGACTGACCCGCCCGCTGGCCCCTTGGTCCGCCACGGCGGAACCCGCGTCCGCGCTGGGATGATTGCTGCGCCGGCCTGTGGCTCTGTTGCGAACGCTGCGGGGCGCCCCTTCCTGTGCCACGAAAGGAGCGAAAAGCGGAAGGCGGAGGAGGGCGGACTGCCGAGAGTCCCAAGGACTTGGCCGTAGCCCGTGAGTCCTTAAACCTCTCCAACGAACTGTCCGCTTTGTCGCCGAAAAGGCGACGGCCATCAAAGGGCATGTCCATAAGGGTGTTTTGGACATCCCCCGAAAATCCAGTGGTCTTCAACCAGGCGTGACGGCGAACCGCCACCGTCGTTGCAATCGATCTGCCCAGTGAGTCGGCGGTATCTAGGCCACAACGAATCATGAACTTTGCTGCGTCTCTCCCCTCTGCAACAGCCTGGGAGAGAGCAGGCCGGGCCTCCTCCGGACACTGGGGCAGCACATTCGCCACCGTATCCCACAGAGAGTGGGAATAACAGCCCAAGAGGCATGCGGTGTTCACGGACCGCAGCGAAGAGCTGGTGGAAGAAAAAAATCTTCTTCCCAAACTGATCCAGCTTCTTGGATTCCCTATCCGGTGGTGCGGAAGGGAAGGCGGTTCTGGAAGCAGAGGCTTGGACAACCAAGCTCTCGGGGGTGGGGTGTTGGGAGAGGAAAATGGGGTCACCCGGAGCCGGGCGATGGCGTCGGGCCACGTTCCTATCCACAGGAGCCCATGTGGTGGGCCTGGACCAAGTGCCCAAAAGAACGTCAGAAAGGGCTTCATTGAAGGGAAGCAGCGGCTCCGCAGAAGTAGCTGCTGGCTGAAGCACCTCTGTCAGGAGGTTAGTCCTGACGGCCACAGTAGGGAGCTCGAGGTGTAGGGCCTCGGCCGCCCTACGCAACACCACAGCATAACTAGCACCCTCCTTCGTAGCCACGGTAGTAGGAGACAGCATGCCAAGGTCTGGTGAGGTATCCAGACCACTGGCGTCCCCCAATTCCACAGCCCAGTCCTGTTCAGACTCGCAGGCAGCAGCGAGAGGGTCCTCAGACCCTCCCAGTCCTCCCCATGCTCCTCAGGCTGTTCAACAGATCTAAAATAAGGAGCAGGGACATGGGGATAGAAATCCCCAAGCAACGTCGAGAACGGCATCGATCGACGCCGCGTCCACTTCGGGGCTGAAACTGAGGTCGACGTCGTCCCGAGGAGCGGGCGGCGTCAGAACTGGTGCCGGTGGAGTCAACGTCGGTGGAGGCGTAACAAGGTCAACCGGCGACGATCGGGATCCAGGCCTGGATCCAAGGGTGTCCTGCGGCGCCGGAGCGGAAACGAGAGGACACCCATGCGGGACCGCGGGGCCCGAAGGCGCCCCGACGGCCCAAAGAGGCGAGCCATGGCCGACAGAAACTCCTGTATTAGGGCCGGAGTCGCCGGCAACCCCGGGAAGGGCGGGTAGTCGGGCGGCGACTGCATAGGCTCCGCCGGAGCCGCGGGGGTGGCACCACCCGCACCCTCAGCCGCGTTGCGCGACCGGCGAAGGGAAGTCGAAGAACGATGGCGTTTCTTCGACTTCTTGTGCTTCGTCTTACCTGACCCCGAGTGCGAAGACTTGGACCCCGAAGACCGATGATGATGACTCCGCGCACAGTCCCTCGACCTCCCTCTGGACCGGGACTTCGAACGGCGCAGAGCAGACTGCCGGGCTTCCAGCAACGTTCGGGACCGCTCCCGCAAAGTCTTCGGCGCCATGGCCCGGCAGTCGGGGCACGACTTGGGGTCGTGGTCGCACCCCAGGCAGAAAAGACACACACGGTGCGGGTCCGTCACCGACATTGAAACCGGGCATCCTACTGCACCAGGAGTCGATGACTCGAAGAAAAATAAACAAAAAAAGCCTCAAAAAAGTCAGTCAAAAATTGACTGGGGGTTCCTGCTCTTCCCGGATCTGCGCTTGCTGGCGCGGAAAAAGAAAGAACTGACGTCAGCGCGCGCCCGCGATGTCCGAGTAGCGCCCGCGACGTCATCTCGGCGACCACGACGCCAACGACGGATGCAGAGCCGCACGACGCCACCTACCGACGCGCAGGGGTACTGCTGACGAAACTTTCCGGTAAGGAATCTATCACTATGTGTTTCTTTCAGATATGAATGATCGGTGTGTTGGGGATTCTATTGTCCCCCCACTGTGATGTATATGGTCGACATGTTTCTGCCCGCTGGCCCAGTAGGGTCCATGGCATTCATCAGGACCTAGACAATTAGAAAAAACGGGCTCCACTCTTACCAGTCTATGGTGAGAGGATTCCACTAGGTGGGGTGATCTAGATCACGCTCCACTATTATACGGCTAATGTATTCAAGCCCTGAACATGAGATCAAATTGCCCCATAGGAGGGCGAGGGAGGAAGACCCCTTTGGTCAAGCGTGTTCCGTGGTGCGTCCTCCACTGCTACGCTTAAGTGTATGCTCCTCACCTCCTCGCAGGCTTCTTCAGCTGCTCTGGCCGTGTGCTGAGAACAGGAGGTAAGCCAACTGACTCTTGGAGTCTCTTGCTTCGGCTGGGCTCAGGAACGACTTCTCCATGAGCAGGACACAGCAGGCACAGTCCCTTCTCCGATTATAGGCACCAGGTTCAGGAGGTGCAGTCCACGTCGGTGCCGCCTCTCTTCACCGGGCCCTTGGTGCAGCGGGGAATCTTTCGGTCCTGTCCTCTTTTCCAGCCTGTCAAAATCTGGGTGCCCTCTTTATGCCCAGAAAATGCACTCAGGGTAGGTCGCGGTCAGTAGCCAATGGGCTACCAGGATGCCTCACTCCTGATCACTTCCTGCGAAGTGTGGCATCTGGCTATCCCAGAATTCTCCTTTCTTCCCAATGCCAACATAGCAGAACCCTTCTCTTGGTGTGTGGAGCTCCCTAGCCCAACCCAGAGGTGTGGCTACCTAGGGGACTACACGCCCTTGAAAACCTAGTTTGGCAAATGGTTTCCCCTCTCCTTCTCGAGTGCCAGCCTATCTACCTAAACAATAGAGCAGCCCCTCGCCCAAGGGTTCACCATTTGTCCTTCAAAGGTGGCTTCTCCTATGAAGTTTGCCTTTTGGGCTAACATCCGTGTGGCTACCTCTCTCCCGTGCAGACTTCCATTGTTTCCTTTCCTAGGAGTCATTTGCACGTCTCCTCAGGAGGGCATAAAGTTGTCTTAGGGACAGACCCCTTGTGCAACCGCGGATGGACACAGGGGACTTTAGGGCAACAAAGTGGCAAATTGATAAAAGTTGCACATTGCAACAAGTTACATTCATTTTGACTTGGGCATCAAGTCGGGCTTAATAGAACAAGTTGTTTGATATCTTACAGTATCAACTTTAGTAGTCCCAATCAAAAGTTAGCAGGGCTGCTGTAGCAGGCTGCAACTCTGCACTTGTCAATGGGCTATTAGCCTTTTCCATGGTAAATATGACAATTGTGGGATTTTACTGTTGGAACATGTATAAACACATGTTCATCTTAATATACGGCACACTACTTTAGGGCTCGCTAGGCCTATCTTAGGGGTGACTTAAATATTTTTAAAAAGGGAGGACTTGGCTTTGCCATTACTTTAAATGGCAAGGTCGAGTTAGCAGTTTAACACTGCCCTTCCAGTCTGCAGTGGCAGACTATGAGCCATGTTTTACCTTGTCCAACTAAGGGTGAGACAGCCAGTGCTGCAGTCCCTGGGTTGATCCTCTAACTTACAGACCCAGGGTACCATGTACTAGCTTTGGGCATCAGCCAATCAAACATACACACTTTAAGGTTAGGGCGCAGGCACTGAGGTCCGGTTAGCAGGCCTCCGTGAACTCAGAGTCGAAAAACACGCAGCATCAGTCCAAAACGTTGGGGGTGACCATACAAAAAGAGGCATTTCCTTACAATAATCGTTCCTGGTCGTCGAACTTGGAGGCTCATGGCGATTTTAGGAAAGCGGAATAAACTTTCAAATGTGTGAAAAGCTGCACGTTGTCACTATTGTAGCAAAATTATCTCAGTGAAAAAGATCCAAATTCCTGCCAATGAGGTAACAATGCACTGAACCTCGGTGCCCAAAAGGCTACCAAACCTCCGATTTCGAAGTACAAGTGATACTTCAAAGTGGTGAGTCTTCTTGTGGAGGGCCGCTTGTGAGTCGAAGAAAGATAAAGCAGGTCAGAATGTTGTTTTCCACCAGCTCTGGATCTTTCACAGATGCACATACTTGAACTGGAGCAGCATGCAGTATTAAATAACACAGACATATGTACAGACATACAAACAATAGGCTACCATGATGTTGGAGGTGGATAGGGACTCAGCTTATTAAAATAGATGTTGGAATGCCACTTGCCAAATGGCTATTTCCTTGCTACTTCCGAATTGTGCAGCAGCTTTTTGTGAACACAGTACAGCTCTTTCCGGAGGCTGCTCAGCAGATAACTAAGGATACTCCCTCGCAGAGAGCTATCACTGTCATGATGAAACCCTCATATTACCATGGGTTGAAAGGCTGTTTACCTTATATCATTTCTACCAAATATTATTTCTTTTGCTCTGCTCGGAGTCAAACATTACTGAGTAGACCCTGTGACTATTGGGCGAGTTATTGCTCTGTATAAAGTAATTGTTACTTGCAGCCTGTGAGGCAGTAAAAACGGTTTTCCTCATGTCAATTTTGCTTTTCTATGATAACCTCAGATCTGACGTTTGCACTGTAGTACGAATTATGTGAATGTTTATAACTATAGCTGCTCTCTATAAGGTGTTATTGAATATAGAAATATATATATATTCTGATTCGTTCACAGAGATTCAGCACATATATACATTGTGACTCTGCTTTAAGTCAACTCCCAAGATGGCTGCCAACACTTCCTGGTTGAAGTGTTGCCAGCCAATCAAATTTCAGCATGGTGAATGTGGATCTGCGAGTCCACTGAAAAATCTGCGTCCCTAGCTACCTTTATTTTTTAAACTTAAATATCTCAAACTACTGAATGGATATACACCAAATCACAAAAAACACGTTTTCTGGACCAACATCTAGCTTTCTGCCAAATTTAGTGTAATTCCGTTCAGTGGTTTAGGCTGTAGTCGTGTTCAAAAGCCCTGTGGAAAAACGCATTTTGGGACCCCCCTTTTTTCTTGGCTCCCGCTTGACGGATCACCCCAAATCTTTAAACAGAAACTGAACCGACTGTAGCAAAAGTTTTTACAATTTCGTGAAGATTCGTCAAGTGGCGCTAAAGTTATTGGCAAAACAAAAAACGATTTTCCTATGGAATCATGGTCCTAACTATAACTACCAACTGGCGACCGCCAGTAGATAATATATATGTCAGCTGAATTCCATACAAAGCCGGCCACATCCATCCCTTGGGCTGGTGCTGGGTGTAGGAAGCTGGCTCTGTATATACTATACCAAAATGAGGTATAGTGTGCACAGAGTCCAGTGGAACCCCAAAGGTAGGCAGAGGTAAAAGTAGACAGCACTTTAATCTCTATTTGTGGTAATGTGGGCGAGCAGTAAGGCTTTATCAGAGGGTTGTGTTAAGCATTTGTTGTACACACTGAATCAGCAAATGATGTCACACACTCAAAGACTGAACTCAGACCAATTTTGTTTGTATAAAAATATTGTTAAGTTATTTTATTTCTAGAACCAAGCCAAGCCTGGCACAGGTAAGTGAAACAAATGCTTTGCAAAATATTATGCAGTGTTTACAAGTGAATGCAAGTTCAAAATGCAGTTATTTGAAATACAGGTAAGTCAAGGTTTTGAAATACTGTACAGATCACCTTTTAGATTACTTTTTCTACTCAGTGTGATATGCCTAGATATCACACTGGAACATTTCCTACAGAAAAGGTAAGCAACATCAGTTTTGTACAGAAACCTGAAAAATACCAATTGTGCAAATCAACTCCACACTTCGAACATTTTTCAGAGAAAAACAGTCAATGTTATCCTATGGAGAGAAGGATAATGTTACTTACCCAGTAAACATCCGTTCTTGGCATGTACAGCTGTAGATTCACATGCTTTGCATACTCCTGCCATCTAGTGTTGGGTCCGGATGTTTGCAAGTTGTTTTTTTCCGAAGAAGTCTTTCCAGTCACAAGGTAGGTGACTCCTCCTTTCGGTGATAGTGCGCATGGGCATCGACTCCATTGTTAGATTGTTTTACCACAGAGAGTGAGAATGGAGTTAGTAAGTGAAGAATAGAGATGTCCATGCTTATGTATGTAGAATAAGACAGAGAACTGCAACAGCTACAGGTAACCGGGGAAGCAGGTGGGCGCATGTGAATCTACAGCTGTACATGCCAAGAACAGATGCTTACTGGGTAAGTAACATTATCCGTTTGAGGCATGTGAGCTGTAGATCACATGCTTTGCATAGATTATACAGCAGTATTCTCCCAAAGTGGTGGCTAACCTGCAGCTGTTGGAGTTGTCTGAAACAGTGTTCTAAGTACTGCCTGGCCCACTTTAGCTTGTTGCCTCGCTAACACATCTACACAATAGTGCTTGGTGAACGTGTACGGTGTATACCATGTTACAGCTTTACAAATGTCAACTATGGCGATGTTTCTTAAGAAGGTCATAGTAGCCCCTATTTTGCGAGGGGGTATAGTTAAAGTTATTTTTGCTTTTGCATAACAAGTTTGAATGCATTTAACAATCCACCTGGCAATACCTGACTTGGATATGGGATTGCCTTAGTGTGGTGGTGCAAAAGCAACAAAAAGTTGTTTGGTTTTACGAAAGGTTTTTGTTCTTTCAATGTAATATAAAAGGGCTCTTCTGACATCTAAGGTGTGTAGAGATCGTTCTGCAACAGAATCAGGTTGAGGAAAGAATACTGGTAATTCAACTGACTGATTGATGTGAAAGGCAGATACTACTTTAGGTAGAAATTTGGGGTTAGTGCGAAGAACCACTTTATCTCTGTGAAGTTGGAAAAAGGGTTCTTCTATGGTTAGTGCCTGTAGTTCACCCACTCTCCTCAATGAAGTGATTGCAATGAGGAAAGCAGTTTTCCAGGAGAAAAACTGTGGCTCCCATTTATGCATGGGTTCAAAAGGCGGGCCCATTAACCTTGTGAGAACTATGTTAAGATTCCACACTGGGGCAGGTGGAAGTCTTGGTGGTATAACTCTTCTAAGTCCTTCCATGAAAGTTTTGATTACTGGCACTCTGAAAAGCGAGAAATGTTGTCTATTCTGTAGATACGCAGCTATTCCAGCGAGATGTAGTCGGATAGAAGTGTAAGCTAATCCTGACTGCTGCAAGTGTAACAGGTAACATGATATTTTGCATTGAAGCATCAAGAGGATTGATGATGTTGTTATTGCAATAGATAACAAAACGTTTCCATTTGGCTGCATAACAGGCTCTTGTAGTAGGCCTTCTGGCCTCTTTGATGATGTTCAGACAGTCTGGTGGGAGATTTAGATAACCAAACTCTATGACTTCAGGAGCCAGATCGCGAGGTTCAGTTGTTTGGGATCTGGGTGTCTGATTTCTCCATGGCTCTGTGTGAGGAGACTGGATGTGAGGTGCAGCTTTTGAGGTGGAACTAGTGACAGCTCCAACAGGGTTGTGAACCACGGTTGACGGGCCCATGTGGGAGCTACTAGGATCATTGTGAGGGACGTTTGCCTGAGTTTCCGAACCACTGATGGAATGAGTGGGAGAGGCGGAAAAGCGTAGGCAAATATCCCTGACTAGTTCATCCATAGTGCATTACCTTTGGAGAGCGGGTGCTGTTACCTGGAGGCGAAGTTTGGGCATTTTGCGTTTTGGTGTGTGGCGAAAAGATCTATTTGAGGGACTACCCAACTTTGAAAGTATGGGAGGAGAACTTGAGGGTGAAGTTCCCATTCGTGTATTTGCTGTCTGTCTGCTGAGGAGATCGGCAATCTGATTGTTCACTCCTGGGAGGTGTTCCGCTAGGAGACAGATTTTGTGGTGAATGGCCCACCTCCAAATGTCTTGGGCCAAGTGTGATAGTTCGAGAGACTGTGTCCCCCCTGTTTTTGTATGTAATACATAGCTGTAATGTTGTCGGTACAAACTATGACAGGTTTGCCGACCAGGTGAGTTTGAAATGCTTTGAGCGCTAGAAAGACTGCTAGCAGCTCTAGATGGTTTATGTGGAGAGATTTTTGCTGTTGACTCCACTGGCCTTGCACTGTGTGGTGCTGAAGATGAGCCCCCCAGCCAGTGAGGGACGCGTCCGCTGTTAGCATTGTCTGTGGAACTGGGTCTATGAAGGGCCGTCCTTTTGTTAAATTTTGTGTGTTCCACCACTGCAGAGAGTGATGAGTACGGCCGCTTACCAACACTAGATCGGTTAACAGACCCTGCGATTGGTTTAAATGACTCGCTAAGCATTCTTTTAGGGGACGCATGTGAAGCCTGGCATGGGGAACCATCATGATACAAGATGCCATCATTCCCAATAGTTGCACATACACTCGAGCTGGAAGCGAGTGATTGGACTGAAACTGGAGAACTAGAGCCTGAATGTTGCGAATTCTGGCTGCGTTGGGAAAGGCCAGAGCCTGAGTATCTAAAGTGGCTCCCACGTAGTTTCAAGTGTTGGAAGGTTGGAGATGCGATTTCAACACATTGACTGTGAACCCCAGTTGATGTAGTAACTGTAGTGTCTTGTGAGTATGTTGGAGACACTTTGGATACGTGCTGGCTTTGAAAAACCAGTCGTCCAAGTAGGGGAAGACATGAATGTGTTGTCTTCTCAGGTGAGCAGCGACTACTGCCAGACACTTTGGGAAGACTCTGGGAGCAGTGGTGACTCCAAACGGGAGTACCTTGAACTGGTAATGTTGGCCCGCTACCACAAATCTGAAAAACTTGCAATGAGCGGGATGTATTGGAATATGAAAATAGGTGTCCTTTAAGTCTAGAGTAGACAGAAAGTCACCCTGTTGCAGAAGAAGGAGCACTTGTTGAAGTGTTACCATGTGAAAATGGTCTGACCGTATGTAAAGATTTAATTCTCTGAGGTCCAAGATTGGTCTGAGCGAACCGTCCTTTTTGGGTATGAGAAAGTAAAAAGAGTATACGCCCGACCCGTGGTATTGTAGTGGTACGGGCTCTATTGCCCCTTTTAGAAGGAGAGACTGAACCTCTTGTTTGAGGAGGTGTAGGTGATCCGGTGACAGTTTGTATGAACGTGGAGGAATGTTTGGTGGATTGTTGGTGAACTCCAGGCATTAACCAGAACAGATAATTTCCAGTACCCATTTGTTTGTAGTTATGGACTGCCAGACTGGTAGGAAATGTGAAAGACGCCCCCAGACATGTGTGAAATGATCGGGGGGAAGTGTAGGGAAGTCACTGTTTGGTATTGGAGGGGGGGGCGCGTGTATTTGAGCCTCTACCTTTGCCATTGTTGCCTCTGTAACCCCCTCTGAAGTAACCCTTTGAGGCAGAGGGTTGATTGTTGCCTTTATCGATGGTGGTGGCAGTGTCTGAGGAGGTATTCTTAGATCCTCCGCGATAGAAGGAGCGCCGAAAGGAACCACTGTAGGAAAGTGGGTTTCTGTTGCAGTAACCCCCCCCCCCCACTTTTTGCCAGACTACTGATGCACTTTCACTTGGTGTGCCCTGGGTCCCTGCCAATCAGATTCCCAGGGCCTGTGTTCTTTCCCCAAAACTAACCCAATTGGCATCTCTGGCCACAGGTCAGTCCCTGGTAAATGGTACCACAGGTGCCCAGGGCACTGTGACCAGAGAAGGCCTCTAAGGGCTGCAGCACTTATTGTGCCACCCTTAGAGGCCCTGTACCGTTACACACACACACTGCCTTTGCAGGCTGCGTGTTTTGGTGCAGAACAAAGTGAAGAGTCAACATGGCACTCATCCCTGTGTGCCATGCCTACAACCCACTGCCCTGGCATAGATCAGTCACCCCTCTAGCTGGGTGCCCTATGCCAGTGGTGAGGGTGCAGGTGCATGAGCCCTGTACCCCTACAGTGCCCAAGTCCATTCCTGGGCATTGTAAGTGCAGTGCTGCCATTAAGAGTATATGGTGCTGGGAGTTTGTCATTACGAACTCCACAGCACCATAATGGCTACACTGAAAACTGGGAAGTTTGGTATCAAACTTCTCAGCACATTAATCCCACACTGATGCCAGTGTGGGATTTAATGTAAAATGCACGACAGAGGGCATCTTAGAGATGCCCCCTGAAACTCGACCAACTTCTAGTGTCCCGACTGAGTGGCTGCTTAGGCTGCCACCAACAGACATGTTTCTGGACCCCTGGGTCGAGAGCCTGCTGCTCTCGGGGGCCTGAAACAATGCACATCCTGGGACGAGGTGCCAAGCCTCCTCCCCCAGGATGGGCAGGGTTCACGAAGGGGAAGCTTCAAAGGCATGTTGCCTTTGTGAGCCTCCCCAGACCATTTGCTGCTTTCAGCAACTGGTCCCCACTGGTTCTAACCCCCACTTTGGGCGGGAGATCCGGCGGGAAAAACAAGTCAGGGAAAGAGGTGTGCCCACCTCTGCCAACTCCACCCCTCAGGTGGGGGAGGCGAGGTGAAGCACAACTCCGAGTCCCCTCCATCTTGAGGATGGGGGGACCCAACCAACCAGGGACAGGCTCCTGCCCCCCCCCCACTGGAGGGTGGCATGATAGGGGGTGTACCCACCACAGGGAAGGGACCCATTGGTCCCTGCCCTTTACCTACCTGTAACGCCCCTAAATCTAGTTTTTAGGGGGCACCCTGAACCTTGCTTCCTCAGATCCAGAAACGACAAGAAAGAAGATAAGAAGAAGGACCGAAGAGCCGTGCAGAGCTAACAAGAGGACGACGCCCACTGACTTGGCCCCAGCCCTACCGGCCTGCCTCCCCTCGAACCTGCTCCTGCGAAATCCCGGCGTGTCCTGCAGCCAGCAACTTCAAAAAACCCGGAGGACCTGCCTGCCTTCACTTCAAAAGACTGAGTCTCCAGAGAACAGCAGACCTGTTCAACTTGCAACTTCTGGCAGCAGCCGGAGACCGCGAATCCAGCCCACTCTGCACCCGCCCCGAGCGGAAAAACACGACGAGGAGGTCTCCCCGGCGATTGTGACCCAAGATCCGGAGATCCCAGACCAGCCTCAAGACCCCAGCCGACGCCTGCAGCCTCAATCCAGAGGACCCCCTCTACCGCGACCCAGAGCAAGTAAGACTTTCCGACGCCAAAAGGCACCCTTCACCCGACGCCCCACGGCCTTGTGTGCTGCAACCAGCGGTGCCTAGCCAACCCAAGACATCCCAACTTACGCCTCGAAGTGGTGGTCGCACCCAGAAGGTCTTCGTTCCCGAGCCTGCAGTGTTTCTTTCGACCGGAGTCTCTCCATAGCAAACAGGGCACCCGACCTCAAAACAGCACCCTGCACCCGGCCGCCCTAGTGCCGCTGAGGGTGCACCTTTTGTGCTACTTTGTTTCCCCATTTGCCCTCACCTAAACCCTAGGAGCTTTGCTCCCACAACCCAGTGGCCTGCTTGCCAGCAGCCCCCAACCGGAGGCCCCCTATGCCCCATTGGATAACATTGGGCCTCAACACTCTGCACCCGGCCGCCCTAATGCCGCTGAGGGTGCAACAAGAGTGCATCACTGACCCTGGGGGACCCCCGAGTCTAACCCCAGAACCTTAACTCCCACAGTCGATAACTTACCTGTCAACCGATAACCTGTTTTTCCTCCATAGGATAACATTGACAATTTTCTTCCAAAAAGTTTCTAAGTGTGGAGTTTTGAAATCTAAAAATATTCTTTAAAAATCGCACGAATAACCAAAACGTATTTACTTACCTGTTTGCAGGAAATGTCACAGTGCTGAATCTAGGTATCCAGCACTGAGTTAGAAAAGTAACGTAAAAAGTAACTTACCTGTAATTTACTGAAAAAGCCTATTCATTTCAATGTACTGTATTTGCTAAGTAATGCAACCTACTGCATCCCCTGTAAATCAAACAAAGTACAATTCCTATTGCATTTTCAAACTGTTCTACATTCAGCAACTTATTACTGTAAAGTATTTAATGCTTACCTGTGCCAAGCTTGCTTGGTTCTAAAAATAAAACAGTATATTTTTTTATACAAAAACAATTGGTCTAGAGTTCAGTCCTTGAGTGTGTGAATTCATTTGCTGACTGAGTGTGTACATCAAATGCTTAACACTGTCCTCTGATACTGCCTTACTGCTCGACCACTCTACCACAAATAGAGAGTAAGGTTCTATCTAACTTTAACCTCTGCCTACCTCTGGGGTCACCTGGACTCTATACACACTATACCTCACTTTGGTGTAGTATATATATAGCCAGTTTCCTACAGCCACGTCCTGGTGTTAATTGAAGGGCTCCCATAGATTTGGCCGCCACTGTGTCCTCCTTCATTTTTTAGGTTGAGCCTAGAAGAAGACCTCTTATAATTACTCCAGCTTTTCAGCAAACTCGTGCGTGTGGCTTTTTTTTTGCACACATTGTATTGGCCATTGCGTGTGGCTTTCAAAAATGAAAGCACGCAATTGGCCAAAGGCGGGTGCATGTCCCACCTTTCCCAGTAAATGTTTCCTCCCACGGCCTACAGCTGTTGGGAGCGAGCAGCGGCGCGGAGGGTGCCATCTGTTCTGGGTCATATTACAAAGGTCGCTTTTACTTTCGCGGCCGCGCTTGTTTTTGGTTAAATGCCAAGCTGGGATTTAAGTCCTTAATGGAAACTTAAGTAAGCAAGAACCGACGAGAACAGACCTCCTCCCAACCAGCAATGACGACATGGTTTATTTTTAGGCCCGTTACAGACAGTGGGCTCCCCTGTAATATATTGACATTTATCTGCGTCCACTGGATTCATTTCCGGTCTCCTCCCAGAGAGGCTTTGAGAACTCTAGTTTAGGGAAGCTGGGGAGTGATTCACCTAAACAAGATGCAGTAACCGAAAGGAGATGCGTGCGGGGATACTGGTTAAAATTAGTCAATAATAAACCAGACCTTCGGGTCACTGCGAGAGCTGTGCAGTGACTCGAGCATTTAGTCATGAGTGAGGAGGGGGCTCCATAGCCGGTGCAGTGACGGCAGAGGGCTGACCTGTCCCAAAAGGACACGGACACTCCGGGGGCTGGTCAAACTGACGTCATATCCGGGGAATTCCCGTCAAAGTTGTCTCTAAAACGAATAATAGAAATTCAAACATCCGTCGACGACTAATATATTGGCGATAAATGTACATAAGCAGTTAGCAAGTTTATTGAAGTGTTTGTGACAAACATCACATGCCCATTGCACAGCACTCAGGCTGCCTTCCAAAAAGAGAAGGGAACAACCCCTCCAGGTGATATATTTCATTGCCACTGACTCCTGTGACTTGAAAAGATTCTTGGTGCGCAGTTATCGGGGCGCAAGCACCTGCACACATCCTGCACCCTTTGCCACCGAGTTCTTAAAACTATGCAAATAGATGGCTCAGTAGTTATTGCCCCTACGCCAGGTGCAACCTGAGGTCACAGGATTGAATCCCAGTAGGGCTGGCTCAGACTTTAATCCTCTCCCGGGCAGTAAAATGAGAATCATTCAGTTTCCGACGCTGCTGCAAGACTTTTAGCCTCAAGCGCTATATAAAACACACATTGTAATTATAATTATGCCCACGTTTTGCCGGACCGAACTCTGCGTACCTTTTCCACGGATGTGCATAAAAAATACAAAAAAATCATTTTGTACCCGAATTTCTTACCAACCTGCTTAAGTGGCCGAATACCTGCTTGGGGGACCTCATTGAGAGTGAAAAACAAGGCGCAGGGCAGCCCTGCGGGCGCCCTCACCCAAGCAGCTGTTGACAGTACGGGCTTAGAGAGAGTTTACATTAAATTACATTCGTGCCTGTAATCCTCCCCCGTGGACGTGTTCTTGCACGGAGAGGCCTTCGCACTGTCTGATGCTACTGCCCGGCAGCCGGTGTACTGGAGGAGGCGAGCAGTGGCCTGCAGCCAGGCCGTCGGTACTCGGAGCTCCCACACTCAAACAGGCAGGAATGTGTTCATTTACTGCTCTTTCACCCCCTCCCCCGCCGCATTCCTCTGGTAGCTGCGGTGCCTCAGGCGGCACGGACCGGGAGCGCAGGTGAGGCCCTTTCTTCTTTTAACAACTTTGCTTGATTTTACCGTCTCTGGCGGTTGCTTTTCAGTCCGCGTATCCCGCAAAACAGAGCCGTACACATCACCGGTCCATGCATTGCGTTGTTTTATACCTATGGATACGCCATTTCTCGTGCGAATTCCATACATGCCGCTTAACTTTCTTGAATACTTTCAGGTGTAGACAGTTCGCCCCGTGTTAAACTTTTTAATATATCCAGCCTTCTGGTTGTACCTTTCCTCTGAAGCCATCTCGTTTCATATGTTTTAAATGGCAACCTTATTTTTAAATTTTTAATCTATTCATTATTAATCTTTTCCACTGTGTATAAATTCCATATTTTTGCCCACTGTACATGTTTAACAAAATCTGGGCCAGATTTACAAACATTTTGAGCCGTTTGTCTGCCAGCAAAATATGTTTTTTTTTATTATTTACTTTTCAGTGCAAAACTTGTTTTGCACTGGAAAGTTATCTATTGCCCACTTTCTTCTCAAGCCTACGTGCATACAGCCCCAGCAGACATATTTCCACGGTGAGTACATTTTGCCTGTCTACCGTGCGTTCCAGGTCCTCTGCAACTTTCATCCATAATATCTCTGTACAGGCAGTGCTTAACTTGAGCCGGTGGTTTCCGGTGCTCGCCACCGGCATTTAATTGTCAACACCGGCACCTATAACAGTCTGCCACATAGTAGCGCTGTTTATTTAATTTGGAGATGAGCACAACAACAGTTGTTTATAAATTCAGTATACATTAAAAAAATAACTAATACTTGCTTTCCAAGCCATTCTTATAGCTTTCGGGGCCTGGAATAGTCTGAACCATCACACTTGTAGGTGTATGATAGTCAGTAGTTGTGTTTGTATTGTCATTGGCAGCACGGGCAGGGGCAATGTGGTGCGATCTGAAGTGGCCTACTGACGAGGGCCCTGGCACGCACTTTTTTTTTTTTTTTTTTACAAATTAAGCACTGTATACATGACAACTCCACACCATGTGCACAAAGTCAGCATCAAGCAGGGTGCATCGGAGGTGGGGGGCAGCACATTGAGTCTGTCTGCTGCATAACATTTATTCTGCGGGGGTAAGGTGAGTGGTGTGCAGGTTATTGGGTTGTGTATAGTTATATCGGGTATTTCTAGACCACTTGCAGACTTGTTCTAAGGCATCCCTCCCTCACTCGCAAGGCTCCGCCCAGCGTGTCCGCCCATCTCCTTTTAACGTCTGGGGGTCAGTAAAAGTCATTGACAAGAAGGTTTTGTAGAGCCACAAGACTAGTCTTCATCCATCATCAAAGGTTAACAGGGTCTGTAGGGGTCGGATCCCACAGGGCCAGCTTTAGCGCTGGTGGCGCCCTGTGCGACAATCTTTTTCGGCACCCCCTTCCCCATGTCCTCTTTCTCCATGAATTCCTTCACTACCACCCTCCAACAGCGCCCCTCATCTCTCCATAGCCTCTCTCTGATGTACATTTTATTTTAGCACTACTCATAGTTCACTCACGTCTGATCTGCACGGTACACGTTCTTTGCAGCAGGTACATTAACCCTCCTTGCTACTTTATGAGTCAAAACTGCACTAGACAAAATTCCGATCTCTCACCGATAGGAACATTAATCACCATAGTTGTCATTTTTATCGTTGCCTGAAAATTGCTGGAGTACAAGGAAGCTCATGTGCTTTTAAACCAAAAGTTATTTTTAAACACAGACCCCCTACCAAAGTTAGTGCCAGGTGCGGTTGCACCGGTCTCACCGCCCAAAAGGCCGCCCTGGGTCCCCACATCTCAATCAATGGTCTTCTCAGCCCAGCATACGTCAAAAACTTTGCCCAGGGGGAGATCGTCTTCCTCAACCGTAGTGTCCATGGAGCGAAGCGTTCCCTTGGAATAACAGTCGCCCAGTTTCAATACCCGCTCCACTTCAGTCTCTAAGTCTTCGCTCCATGAAATAACCCCCCTTCTAAGGTGGGCTGTCACACAAAATGCAGCACCGGCACATATAGCGGGTGTTGCCTGGTCCTCTTAACTGCCGCTGCAATGCTAAAAACTTAAAAGGTCCCAAAGGCGAGACCTATTGGCTATGCCAATGCTTGTTCTAATGAGGAATCTACCACAGGGCCAAAGAGGTGTTCCTTGTCAAAAGGTGTGTTCAGGATAGAAGTTTGAACCTCTGATTTGAATCCTGAAATACGTAGCCAGGCATGCCTTCTTAAAAGGATGCTGGTGTTGACAGCTCTGGCTGCATTGTCTGCAGCATCTAAGGCGCACCTGATTGAATTATTGGAAATGAGCTGTCCCTCCCGCACTAGGTCTTGCGCCTTGGACTTGGGCTCATCAGGTAGAAATTGGAGCAACTGCTCCATTTCATCCCAATGCGCCCTGTCGTACCTAGCTAACAGTGCTTGTGTATTGGAGATACGCCAAAAGTTCGCAGCCTGGGAGGCTACTCTTTTCCCCGAAGCGTCAACCAGCTTAGATTCTTTATCTTGAGGTGGAGTATTTCCTGTTTGCGAATTGGCCCTCTTGCGTGCATTGGACACCACTAAGGAATCCAATGGTAATTGGCCCTTTATGTATGCTGGATCTGATGGTGCTGGCTTATATTTCTTATCTACCCTAGGGGTAAGGATACAGGCCCTGACGGGTTCATTCAAAATATCGTCCACGTGCCTGATCATACCCTTGAGCATGGGGAGCATGTGTGAGGACCTTTGTGTGCTACTAAGAGTCTTGAAAAGGAAATCCTCTTCCAGGGATTCCTTATGCAACTGACCCCCATGGTAGTTAGCAGCTCTACCCAGCAGTTCTATGTATCCTCACTGTCGTCACGTGGAGAAGGCTTGGTAGGGTACAGATCAGGATCATTCCCTGTGGGGGAATTGGTGTTGTAATCTGTCCAGGGGTCTGCGGGTATTGGCTCATTGTCCCCAGCCCCAGTCTCCAGAAAGAGGCTGCAAACTTCACTGGGAGATTCGAGGCAGGTCAGAGATCACCAGATCTCGGGTCAGAATTGCCGGGGAGACCTCATCGTGGTGCAGACTCGCGGATTTGGCCGGAGCCAGAGTCTGTGGGTGAACAAATCCGGCGTTCAAGGGAGACAAAGTCTTTTCTGTGAAAGGCAGGGCAGGTCCTCGGGGTTCTTGAGGTTGCTGGCTGCAGGACACACCGGAGTTTCGCTTCTGCAGGTTCAAGGTGGAGACAGGCTGGTAGGGCTGGGGCCAAGTCAGTGGGCGCCCTCCTCCTCTTAGATTCGGCACGGCTGTTCGGTCCTCCTCCTTTTCTTCCAGGTCGTTTCTTGTCTGAGGAGGCAAGGTTCGTGTGGCCCCTAAATACTAGATTTAGGGCTGTTACAGATAAGTAAAGGTTGGGACCAATGAATCCCTTCCTTGGGGTGGGTACACCCCCTATTATGCCACCCTCCATTGGAAGGGGGGCATATGCCTCACTCTGGTTGGCTGGGTCCCCCCATCTGCAAGATGGCGGGGACAGAGTTGTGCTTCACCTCGCACACCTCCCTTCCTCACTTGGTTTTCCTGCCGATTCTCCCACCTAAAGTGGGGGTCAGAACCGGTGGGGGCCAGTTGCTGGAAGCAGCAAAGGGCCTGGGGAAGCTCACAAATGCAGCAGGCCTTTGAAGCTTCCCCTTCGTGGACCCTGCCCATTCTGGGGGAGGAGGCTTGGCACCTCATCCCAGGATGTGCATTGTTTCAGACCCCCGAGAGCAGCAGGCTCTCGACCCAGAGGTCCAGAAACATGTCTGGTGGTGGCAGCTGGGGAGCAGCCACTCAGCATGGACACTAGTGTTAGGTCGTTTTCCAGGGGTCATCTCTAAGATGCCCTCTGTGTGCATTTTTCATTAAATCCCACACTGGCATCAGTGTGGGTTTAATGTGCTGAGAAGTTTGATACCAAACTTCCCAGTTTTCAGTAAAGCCATTATGGTACTGTGGAGTTCGTAATGACCAACTCTCAGCACCATATACTCTTAATGGCATAACTGCACTTACAATGTTTAAGAATTGACTTAGACACTGTAGGGGTACAGGGCTCATGCACCTGTACCTTCACCACTGGTATAGTGCACCCAGCTAGAGGGGTGGCTGACCTATGCCAGGGCAGTGGGTTGTAGGCATGGCACACAGGCATGTGTGCCATGTTGACTCTTCACTTTGTTCTGCACCAAAACACGCAGCCTGCCAAGGCAGTGTGTGTGTGTGTGTAAAGGTACAGGGCCTCCAAGGGTGGCACAATAAGTGCTGCAGCCCTTAGAGGCCTTCCCTGGTCACAGTGCCCTGGGTACCTGTGGTACCATTTACAAGGGACTGACCTGTGGCCAAAGAGTGCCAATTTGGTTTTGTTTGCAATGCAGTTTTAGGGAAAGAACATAGGCCCTGGATACCTGTTTGGCAGAACCCAGGGCACACTCAGTCAAAGCACATCAGCAATTCAGCAAAAAGTAGGGGCAACCATGCAGGAAGAGGGCACTTTCTTACACTGGGTAACGGAAGCAGATCCCATTTCAATAGCCAGAGACACTCTGGTTCACCTCTTGACAGAAAGAAAGCCTGCACTCAGCGTTCAAAGTAACTCCACCCAAATTACATTTTCGGCAATGCGTTTCGATGTCGGGTAATTAGCAGTGCATGGCGAGTGAGTTAGTTACGTTAGGGCATGAGTTATAGTTAATGTAAAGTATGATATTACCATATTCTAACGTCATTTTAACTTTTGTTTTTTTCCAGTGAATTTCTAGAGTTTTTTTTTTTTTTTTTTTAAACAAAACATATTTTATTACCATACATAACACCAACCCTACACCTGGCCATGAGTGGTGTGGGGGTGCGCAACAGGGCCTGACCCTACATCCAACCCTCACTGGCTTGAGTCTCTGAAAACTTTGAAGAAAAACAAGTTGCACATGCCCAAACCCAACACTTTATGGCAGAAGTATGCATATCTCCAGCTACACATGCCATGGAAGAAAAAAATAAATTATACACAAACACACACACACATATATATATATACACACACACACACATACATGCACATGGAACACATTGTTTTGCACTTGAAGACGAATGTCTGAAATCCCCAAAACTGAAATGCCCTACAAAAGTGACTGTTGCGGAGGACAGCACTTGCAAAATGTGTCTGTAGATTGACAAGTGCCCTTTTTGTGTACCTATAGGTGTTCCGTTGCCCAAATACAAGGGTTTCTGCCTTCCTAAAAACAAAGCAGAAAGCACCATAGAGGCCCTCCAATCTAAATGTCCTATTTTAGAATAGCGCCTGCTCAGTCTTCATATTTGCTTCTATAGATAGTGAGTGCTGCTACGAGTACGTCACAAGCATTTTTTTAAATTCATACACATTTGTTATGGATTCGAAATTCCAAGGGGGTCAGTTGAAATACACCCATCTCTGAAAGAGTTCTGGGGAGCCCCCATATGGGGAAATTGTTGAATTGTGTGTTTGATTCATAATGAGCTTCTATGAGGATAGAAAGCTCAATGAGAATCATTCAGTGGGTACCAATGTAGGCTGTAGGACAGCTTAGTGAGCATTCCAGAAAACTGCAACTAAAGTTGTGTGTGTGCTGGAAGAAAACTTGAACATAAGGTTTTTTAAGATAACATTGTACAGAGTACAAGCATCTCAGGCAGCGGAAAACAAAGGGCATAGTACTGGCATGGACAAAATTCTGAGCAATGTTTTATCACCTGTCAAGGAAAAGGCAGCAGTCACATTACACCATGTGAGCCAATCATCACTTGTGAGTTATAACCCTCCACGCCATACGAACTGTGACTCGTGATGCAGTGGTAAGCTAAGTCCAGCTGTCGCCAGACATCTTCACACCTCATCCATACAAAGCATCTACCACACATTCAGCAGATCACCAAGCCACAACCTAACCAGCCTGCAGATCACATACCTTCTTGCGCTGTCCTGGTTGAGTAAGGGTCACTTGCGATAATGTACAGAATGCGTAAAAGCTGCAGGACATCTTCCACTCCACAGGAGCTCTGACCGCTTCCAGCTTTGGCCTGGGGCTGCTCCTTTGCCTGGCTGAGGATATCACAGCTCTGCAGTGTGGCCAGAGAGCTTGGGCTGATGCCAGACTTAGAGGCACGTTCACAGAAGTCCTATGGAAAGCAGGGGCACAGTGACATTTGGGAGAGAGCAAGTGCAGGAAAACTGCTGCCTATGTTAGTGACACAAACTGGCCAGTATTCCACAATAAAGTGCAAAACAAAAGTTTGAGCAAGGGCTAACATTCATGACCTGCAATTCATTTTCCTGAAAAGTTATGAACCAAAGAAGGGCAGAAATAACAAAAGAAAAATCTAGGGCCAGACAGACCCTCTGCGTTAGTGACATGCAGCATACACAAGCATAGCACATTAATTGGGGAATGTAGAGACATTCATAATTATTTTTCTCGCCTCAATTACACAACCACTGGCAGTTCCTCCTTCCACACTCCCCTGGTGAAGACCTAAATTGTTGGCAAAGAAAAAAAGAACGGGGAAAAAAACCTGGCCCTCCCTCTCACCCTAACCCCAACGGAATGCTCAACGCAGGATTATACCTTGTATGCAGCTATCAGCTGGGAACAATTCCTGTTTTTCCTAATACTTTTATTAGTGCCGGTTAATTTCCAGTGGCGCAGGAAGGCGGGGTCTGCACTCTTCTGCAGGTACGTTATCAAGTCATTCTTTGGTAATTCATCAGTGCCAAGGTACTGTCCCACATGCGCAAGAGACCAGCGACCCTACAATAGGAAGAACCAAATGTTGGTCTTTCCTGATTGTAAAGTCTCAAAAGATGCCACATGCATTAACAGAGATTGGGGGGTGAAGGGAGGGGCATGCAAGGCACACAACTGTCACAGTTTGCTTGTACATGGTTCCGATGGTCAATGGTTAGAGAGTTCTCAAAAGCTGACGCACATGGCAAACTGTGGCAGCGTTGCTAGCTCTTCCCTCCAATTTTCCATCTAAAGGGGCCTATAGTGATGGAGGAGGGGGTGCAGATGTGTCTAGTTGGTACTCACCTGCCGCTCGTTCTCCCGATCTTTGTCTGAATCCTTCAATTCCCGGTATATGATCCTTGAGTGGGAGAGAGAAAAATGTACTTAAGTATTCTCCACGCTCACGCAGTCAAAGGCATTGCACTACAAATGTTGCACATCACATACACAACAAAGACAACGGTGGAAAACAGAGAAGAATAAACTGGAAACAGTTCATCAGCCATGGGTAAACTAAGTCCATTGACATTGGAGGATACACTACTAGGTGCCGAACACTGTAAGAAGAGGGGTCCAGGGACAGAAGTATCACTGAACGCAAGATAAAGCACTACAACCACACTCCCACTAATCATACCTCCAATTCCTGCTATTACACACCCATCCAGCCCCACACCTAACCACCACACTCCTACCAGACAAAAGACTTGTACCCACATTCCCACTCAGTCCACTGCCCAAGCCCTGCTTCATCATTAGTACTCAGCCCGACCTCCAAGCCCTTCCCCTTCATTACCACTCAGCCCCATCTACAAGTCCTGCTCCTTCACTATCAGCCCCAGAACTGAGCCTTGCTCCCACACTTCCTCTCCTCTCACACCTACCCCAAGCCTTGCCCGCTCACTCCCACTCAGCCCACTTGAGGCCATGGTTCCACACATTCACTTAGTCTCAAACCCTGCTCCCACACAGCGTCTCTCTAATCAGTTCTACTTCTCCTGGAGGCTGAAATAATTTCTTGCCCATGAAGAAGTAGGTGGGATGGGTGACAGACTGTATACATGAAAAGGCTGAAAGACTATGTGTACCATAATAACAATTGTGCTTCGCAACGTCACTTGCCAACAAGAATCGCTCTGCGGTTTAAGACATGTTAGAATCACATGACACACATTTCTGTCATCCAGTGGATAGATAGGACAGCACATGTTTGAGTAACACCCACCCGCAACAGCAAGATGGCATCACCTAGAGCGGTGACATTGTACAATTTGCCTGCCCTTCATCAAAAGTTGCTTTGAAGATTGTTGACCTCTTTCACATCCATGGGAGGAAGTCTGAGTCACATGGAAATCCATAAAAGAAAGCAATGCTGAAACTCAGTCACAGATAAGCAACATTTCTTCTCGCTTTGAATATGTTGTCGATGTAAAGGCCTCACAGAGAACAAGCAGCTGTGCCCCCCTGTGCTTCTACATATGGGTCCCGGTTCAGGCTGTGATGTGTGAATGAGTTGAATCCACCCTCATGTGGCAGCTTTGGAAATGTCTTGGATCCTGAAGGGAACCACGGTTCTTTCTGTGCTGTATGCTTAACTACCAATAGAAAGAAACCCACTGATTTCAGTGATAGATTTATTAATACATGCACCTAGAGAGTACCTTAGAGGTATCCCCTGAAACCTACCAGCCCTCTAGTGTGCTGGCTGACTGGTTTAGTTCAGGCTGCTGCCACAGATGAGTTTCTATCCCCCTTAAGAGGCGAGAGCTCCACTCTCAGAAGATAGAAACAATGCCTGCTCTGGAGAGAGGTGTTATCACCGCCTTCCCCAGAAAAGACTGGTAAATGAGCATTTCAAGTCAGGGAGCTTCAAAGAGCCTGCTGTTTTTGGTATGCGAATCTGGCTTTCCTCAGAGGTGGGGGGCTGCCAAACCCCCCCCCCCCCCCCGTCCAGGGCCCATTTGGCAACAGGACAGGCCGGAAATTAGCTATGCAGGAGGCGTGTTGCACTTCAGGCTGGACACATCTCTAGGGTGAGCAGCCTGAAGTGAACACCACTTTTTGAATTCAACCATCTTGTGGTGGTTGAATTAGGAATTCTTGGACAAGGTGATGCCCACTCCTCAAAGGAAGTGGTCATCTAGGGGGTGTAGTGACCCCAGGGGTAAGTAGTCCATTGGCTAATACCTCTCACTTCCCTTAACACCCCTAAATTGAGTATTTAGGGCACCCCCTGATACCAGATTTTCAGAATTCGACAGATCAAGAGAAGGAGTGGACAAAGAAGAGTCCTGTCACAAGAACCGAAAAGCAATGACTGACTTGGCGCTCACCCTGCCAGCCTGCCTGCTGCCCCCAACAATCGTGGAAGAAGCAGACTCGCACTACCGCTGTGCAGCCTCCAAGAAACCCAGAGGGCTGTCAGTGCTTCGCAAACTGCCAAAGAAACTCTCTTGGAGTAGAGGAGCTACTCCTCTGCAGCCGCACACCCCAAAGAAGCAAGGTGCAGTCCACTGAGTTGCCGCTCCCCGGCCAGCCAGATGCAGCAGCCACCCAGGAAGAGGACCCTGTGCTCCTGAAGGTCAGATCTGTCCTCCCACCGAGTGAGAGGACACCAGGACCAACCGTAGCAGCACGGAACCAATACCGTGGGTACTGGACCCCTTGCAGCAGCCAAGGCTTGTTGTGCCCAGTCCAGACACCAATGCTGAGTTAGACCGACCTGCACATCGAGGGACTTCAGGGACAGTGAGATCCACTTTGTGAGTAGCTCAGCTGTCCGGTTTGCCCCTATTCTGGAAAACAAAGACCAAGACGTGAGTCTGTGACCGCCGCCACCCGTCGCCTCAAAGCACCTATGCACCCGTGCTCCAAAGCCTGAGTCCAAAAGAGGCGACGGTGCCAACGGGGTCCCTAGACCCACAAGAGCTAAGCCCACACTTGGGTTTGCCCAGACTGGACTTCCAGTCATCCCCTCCAACCGAGAGAGACTCCTGCACCGGAATCCGATGTCAAAAGACAAAAATGCACCAGAGTCCCACAGCCCGTGGAGATGTGAACTGATGGGGTCCCTACATGCTCGAGCATCTCAAGGGTTGAGCCCCCGTCACTGACTGGCCCCTCAGTCCCAGCTTGCAACCTCTTTGTAACTGGACCGTTCTCCATTAAAGTGAATGGGACACCAGACACGTAACATCTCTGCATCCGGACGCCCCAGAGCTTCCCGACATGACCGGTTGGTGTGGCCTTGGACCTTGACCCATACTCACCTTAAGTCTTGGAGCAAAGTCCTGTAAGTCGTTGTCAAGTGCCCGAATGCATTACATGCTTTTCCTCCATAGGATAACATTGCCGATCCAGAAAATGCATTGAGTATCCATTTCTGAAAACTGTGTAAATTCATCACTCAAAAAGTACTTACACTATTCCGATGATCTTGGTATCTAAATTTATATACAAGTACGGGTTATTTTTATAAATTGGTGTCGGATTTATTTATTGAGTGTGTTTCTCACTGCCTTTGTGTGTGCAATAAATGCTTAGCACTACCCTCTAATATGCCTAACTGCTCACTCACACTACCACAAAAGAGAGCAATTGGAGTGTCATTTGTGCTTCGGTAATTCCTTTGGGGTTTGCCTGGACTCTTTACACAGTGTACCTATTTTTGGTCCACTATATAAACAGCCAGCTTCCTACACCAGCTACAGCCTGACCAGTGACTGTAGGAAGCTGGCTCTGTATATACTTAGGCTATCTGGTTTTAGGTTTAAACCTATAATAACTGATAAAACCCCACCGAAAGGAAAATAGCCATCACCAGTGTAAACGTAAAAACACTGAAAAAACACCTTCCAACCACAAACTAAGTGCCATTCAAACAAAGAAAAAGCTGAGTGAAAGAGTCATTTTTATTTCTTCCTGAAGGGGCCAATACAATGTAATTTTGTTATACAAGGCAGCAGCAAGAAATACTGGGCTAACATTCTGCTTGAGTTTTGTTTTAGGGATGTCACTAAATTATTGTTTCTTCTTCCTTCTGCTTTTTTCAGTTTTGTGGTGTTTGGTCTAAAGATGCAGTGTTTAGAAGCATGTTTTAGGTCTTATTTAGTTATTTTATAAACTGTAGAGAATCAGGAAATATCAAAATCATATTTGATATTTTGGCTACATTTGATTTCACCGATTGGTAAAATGGCTGGTTTCATAAGAATCTTTCCCAATATGTACCATCACATTTACCACGAACAGAGTGGGTGAAATCCTTGGATACATCAGCCCCCTTTTCTAGCGAGTCAGTATTGATTGTAGGTGAATTGCCAAACATCCCAGGCTTTAAACATTCAATGCAAGGTGTAGTGACAGGTATATGTGAAAAGAGTGTTGTCACCAAGCATCTGAGATAGTGGTGAAAACATGACACCAGATGTTTGGTAAACATGGAACGCAGTGTCACTTGGAAGGCTGCTGAAAAAAGTTCCTACCAAGTTCAATATAGATTGGAGTGATATTGTTTGTATTTGCAGTAATTCAGCTACTTATATGAAAAAGTTGTATGATGACCTGTCAAAATCGATGCCTGAGCTGAAGTGCTTCCCTGTAAAAGTTCCTTGTCACTTGCTAGATGGTATGCTGAAAGCATCTTTACAATCTTCAGAGTTAATGAAGAATGCTATTGACTTTGGAGTCCATTCTGGTGCACTGTTTTGTGCTTTGTGTGGCATCAAAGAGAAAGTCATCCTAACTGTGTGATTTAGCCAGTGGTTCTCAGTCCTAGAGGCTGTGAATGCTATATTATCCATGTGGCGACCGTTTACAGAATTTTTGCTCAGTGATGATGTCAAAGGCAAGAAATGTGATGATCTTTGGTCACATATTGATAGTGATGTGAAAAAGTACAGTCTACTTCATGCTTAGGTTTTTATAGGAAAACATAACAGCTGTAGTGGACATAATCAAAATACTAGAGTCTGAAAACACCCTTGTCTACCAAGTGTTCAGTGTAATTGGTGTAGATGTGAAACATTTCTTTGAGAGTAGCCTGGGTGACACTTTTAGTGACTTTGGCACTGCAACATGCTAGAATTCTTGCCACTTGGTAAGCAAAGAAATGTTGAGGAGCAATTCAGGAAATTTTAATTTACAGTCTATAGGAAATGGCTTGCAATGATGTATAGAAATGTCCCTTCACCAACCATGGCATTTGAAGTTAATGAAGCCTCACTGAGGTACTCTGCACAAGTTCTAGATCCCTTCTGAATTTTCTCCAGGCTTTGAAATGTTCTGCTTCATTTTTGACTGCTTCAATAACTGAGGGCATATGCGCCAAATTCAACGCATATGTTGCAGAACATGTCCTAGAGAATCACAATCTTCAGGTGCACCAGTATTGGCAAGGAAAGCTATGTAATTGTGTACTGGCTATTTTGGCATTACCCGTTTCAAGTGCCAAAGTTGAGAGGGCCTTTTCACAGATAAACGTTCACATTGGAAGGACAGAGCAAGCGTGCATGACCAAAGACTCACTAAAGAAGTATTGTATGGTGTACTACAATAAGTTTGATTTGTAAAAATGTATTTGGACCTCATATACCCTGTACACACGCTGTCTATACACATGCACTATCAGTGCAGAAAGCAAGCAATAATTAAAAGCGAAACATTCCATAAACACCGGAAAAACACTGTTTCTGTTGTTTTTAATGGCTCGAAAATGTGTAACCACTGATAACCACTGTTTTTTCAAGGTATTGAAAACACTGGAAAAACCCCACCAGAATTGACCAAAAATTGAAACTGAAAACAGGAAAGCCTATATATACTATACCTAAGGGAGGTCTAGTGTGCACAGAGTCCAGTGGAACCCCAAAGGTAGGCAAAGGCAAAAGTAGATAGCACCTTACTCTCTATTTGTGGTAGTGTGGTCGAGCAGTAAGGCTTTATCAGAGGGTAGTGTTAAGCATTTGTTGTACACACTCAATCAGCAAATGATATCACACACTCAAAGACTGAACTTCAGACCAATTGGTTTTGTATAAAAATATTCTTTTAGTTATTTTATTTCCTAGAACCAAGCAAGCCTGGCACAAGTAAGGGATAAGTACTTTGCAATAATAATACAGTTTCCAAACAGTTTGTATTGCAGTTGTATATATACTTTGGTTTGATTATAGTAGAACTACCAGTAATGCAATGTTTTGAAATATTGTACATATACTTTGTATTGGCTTTTTAGTAGAATGTCAAGTAGATTACTTTACAGATTACTTTTCTTACACAGTGCAGTATACCTGGATACTGCACTGGGACACTTTCTGTAAACAGGTAAGTAAAAGCGTTTTGGTTATTTTGTTACAGTTTTAGAGACTTTTATAGATTTTTTAACTCCACACTTAGAAACATTTCACAGAAAAACAGTCAATGTTATCCTATGTAGGAAAGGAAAATGCTACTTACCAGTATGCATCTGTTCTTGGCATGTAGAGCTGTAGATTCATATACTTGTGCATAGATCGCCATCTGGTGTTGGGCTCGGATGTTTGCACTTTGTTTTTGTGTTCGAAGAAGTCTTTGTAGTCACGAGATAGGTGACTCCTCCTTAGGGTGATAGTGCGCATGGGCATCGACTCCATCTCCAGATTGTTTTCGCCATGAAGGGTTATGATGGAGTTAGTAAGAAATAGAAAGAGATGTCCATGTGTAATGTATCTAAGTAAGATAGTACTGCTACAGATAGAGGTATCCGGGGAGGCGGGTGGGCGTATATGAATCTACAGCTCTACATGCCAAGAACAGATGCATACTGGTAAGTAGCATTTTCCGTTCGAGGCATATGAGCTGTAGATCATATACTTGTGCATAGACTATACAGCAGTTATCTCCTTAGCGGTGGCTACCTGTATCTGTTGCAGCGGTCTGAAATAGTGTTCTTAATACAGCCTGGCCCACACTAGCTTGTTGTTTTGCTTGCACATCTGCACAATAGTGTTTTGTGAAAGTGTGAGGTGTAGACCAAGTTACTGCTTTGCAGATGTCATCTAGGGGAATGTTCCCTAAGAATGCCATAGATGCCCCTAGTTTACGTGTGGAATGAGCTCTAGGGGGAATGGTTAATGTGCGTTTAGCCCTCTTCCTTGAGACTGTTCCCCCATGTCCTAAGAATGTACCTGAAGGACAATCTCTAACTGTTCCCAGGATAATTCTGACTAGTTGCAGGAGGAGAGTTAAATGGGGGGTAATTTGCCAATCTCAGGAAAATTTAGCCTCCCTTTACCAAACTGTCATCCCATTTCTCAAGGCCGCAAACTAACTCAGCGGAACTGTTGACTCTCCCAGCGCCTTTCGTGAAATTGCTGAAAACCACCAAGGTTTAATATTTGCCACGGCAAATATTTTTTTCCCTAACAAAAGATCAAGGGGAAAGGGGTCCCTTGGGCACCCTTGGTATAGTGACGATTGCCGTAAGGCTAAGAAAGCACTCATCTTAGCTATTAAATCTAATGATAGGCTACTAATAAAAGATAAGTGGAGCGCCACTGGAACTTAATAAATAATGGATGTCCAGAGGGCAAAACCGCAATAGAACCGAACATAGGGGCAGAAGTTTGGAAGGTCCATTTTGAGTCCTTATATCTAAGAGCAGAGGGTGATGCAGGGCAAGCTATAAATGAGTGCCCCCATTCCCAGTTAATCTCCCGTGATGTCCCAGTAATCTCCTTAAAAGAGATAATGGATGCCTTAAGCAGGGTAACTCCAGCCAAGGCTCCAGGTTTAGATAAGATCCCTGGTGACCTGTTTCGTAATGAGCCTAATATCTGGGCCCCGTACCTATGGACCCTGTTTAATGCTATCTAGCAGGGAATGCCGATCCCTTACACCTGGTTGGGGGCGGAAATTATCCCGATTCATAAAAAGGGCTCCCCACTCCTTCCTGCCAACTATCGCCCCATAGCCTCATAGATGTCACTCAGAAGATATATGCACGAGTGCTGCTGGGCCGACTACAGAGTTGGATGGAGGAGTATACCATTCTCAGCCCCTACCAGGCTGGTTTTAGAGCAAGAATGTCCACAATAGATCACATTTTTAGATTACAAATACTGCATTGGAAGATCTTTGTGGACCTAAAAATCGGCATTTGATTTGGTCCCCAGGGACAAACTGTGGGCCATTTTACTGAATTTGGGGGCCCCTCCATATCTCTGTTACCAGCTGAAACGGCTCCACGAATGTAATTTTGCCCAAATCAGGCATGGAAAAAATGGTGAGCTTACTGATCCCATATCAATAGACAGAGGTGTACGACAAGGTTGTGTGTTGGCCCCGACCCTCTTTTGCCTTTTTATTAATGTCCTAGTGGAGGCCTTAATTGCGGGGAGGGATATAGATGCTCCTAAGCTGGCGAACCGCAAGGTACCAGCCTTGATGTTCGCCGACGATACCCTCCTGCTATCAAAGTCTCCTATGGCAATACAGAGGGCCTTAGACACCTTTCATTCTTTCTGCAAGAGTAGGGGTCTAGAGATTAACTCACAGAAAACCAAATATATGTTTTTTAATGCAGGTAAAACCACACGACCAAATCCCCAGCTAGATGGGAAACCACTAGAGAAAGTGACCGTTTTTAAATATCTGGGAATTACACTTACTGAAAAAAGTGGGGTGTACAAATAAAGAAGGCAAGCCTAAAGCTGGCCCAGACAACGGGAGGGTTAGCAAAGATGCTTAGGAAGTGTACCCATAAAACAGTTGGACCGGTGATGGAAATTTACAAAGTACAAGCTAGGGGGGCGGTCTTGTATGGGGCAGAAATCTGGGGCCATCGCCCATCCGACACTCTATCTAAGATCGAGAATTCCTTTGTCAGGCAACTTTTGGGTCTTCCCATAAGCACACTGCTCACGCCGCTCCGAATGGATCTTGGGGTTGGACCAATTGTAGAGGATGTTGCCCTTAGACCCCTTTTATATTGGTGATGCCTGTGGAGCACCCCAGAATTAGCTGTTTATAGAGAAGAGTTGAAGGAAGTGTTAAGCTTACAGGGAGCGAGCAAAATCTCATGGCTGGTCTACATTAAAAATTCTTTAACAGCTATGGGAATGGGCGACCTATGGGTTAGTGCTGAAGAAAGTTGTCTGACAACATCTAGGAAGGCCCTGTCAAAGAGCTTTAGGGAATACAAATTCGCTCAGATACAGGGGAGCTCTGCGACTGGGACATTGACCGCAGCATTTTTAGAGATAAAACAACAATATAGGTTAGAACCTGCCCTTGATGATATTCCGCCAGCCCTTGCTAAAAAGCTTTATCTACAGTTTAGGTATGGAGTACTCCCATTACGCACTTTTATAAACAACTGGGGGGGTACTCCAATTCAGGGATGTCCGGTATGTAATAATGTACCGGAGACGGATTACCATGTATTATTCTTTTGTCCGGCATACAAGAAGGCGAGACACCGATGGTTACTGCAGTTGTGCAGAAACCTCGGAACAAATCACTGCGCACAGGCCTTTAGGATACTAAAATACGACACCAGTATGCCCATTGCGTATTCAGTTTCTCGTTTTCTATTTTCCATGTGGTGTGCACGTCGAGCTATTTTAAAACTAGGGCTTGCCTAACTTGATCATTTTATTCTATCACTGTGATTGGTCTTTTCTTCAATTTTATCCTGCAATATTTTAACGTTACAAGTGTGTATCTTTTTAATTATTTACTTTATTTTAAATTTCTACTTTTTATTGGATTTTATAAGTAATATAGTAATGCACATGCACTTTGTCAATTATGAAAGTCTTACTGGGAAAATTAAACGAATGAATTGTGCTGTATCTTTTATTTGTGCTTTTAAGGCCTCAATGGCCGAAATAAAGAATTCTTTGACTTGACTTTAAGATAGCATATTTGGATGCATTTAACAATCCACCTTGCAATCCCAGCTTTTGAAATGGGATTGCCCTTATGAGGTGGGGAGAAAGCCACAAAGAGTTGTTTAGTCTTTCTAAAGGATTTTGTTCTTTCGATATAGTAAAGTATCGCTCTTTTAACGTCTAGCGTGTGAAGAGCCCGTTCTGCCACTGAGTCTGGTAGAGGGAAATAAACTGGGTGTTCAACAGACTGGTTAAGGTGGAAGGCAGAAACGACTTTAGGTAAAAATTTTGGGTTAGTCCTAAGAACCACTTTGTTATGATGGATTTGCAAAAATGGGTCTTGTTTGGTTAATGCCTGGAGTTCACTAACTCTTCTAAGAGATGTGATAGCAACCAGAAAGGCTACTTTCCAAGAGAGGAACTGTAATTCGCATTTGTGCAGAGGTTCAAATGGGGGACCCATGAGTCTGGTAAGGACAATATTTAAATTCCATACCGGAGAGGGTGGAGCTCTGGGTGGAATTATTCTTTTAAGTTCTTCCATAAATGGTTTGATAGCGGGTACTCTAAACAAAGACAAGTGTTGTCTGTTTTGGAGATAAGCTGCTATTGCAGCGAGATGTAGTCTTATGGATGTATATGCTAGGTTACATTGTTGTAGGTGTAAGAGATAACAGATAATGTTTTGAATAGAAGCATCTAGTGGATTGATTTAGTTATTTGTACAGTAAATTACAAATCGTTTCCACTTTGCGGCGTAGCATGCTCTGGTGGTAGGACGTCTAGCCTCTAAAATGATGTTCATGCGGTCCGGCGGGAGATTGAAGTAGCCAAACTCTAAGACTTCAGGTGCCAGATCGCAAGGTTGAGTTGACTGGGATCTGGATGCCTTATCTCTCCATGGTTCTGAGTGAGAAGCTTGGGTGAGAGGCGTAGCTTTTGATGAGGAACTACTGATAGTTCCAAGAGGGTTCTGAACCATGGTTGCCAGGCCCATGTTGGAGCAACCATGATCATTGTGAGGGAATGCTGTCTGAGCTTCCGAACCACTAACAGAATGAGCAGGAGAGGTGGAAAAGCGTAAGCAAATTTGCCTGACCAGTTCATCCATAGCGCATTGCCTTTGGACAATGGGTGTGGGTACCTGGACGCGAAGCTTGGGCATTTTGCGTTTTGGTGTGTGGCGAACAGATCTATTTCTTGGTGGCTGGAGGAAAGTGGGTTTCTGTTGCAGTAACCCCCCCACTTTTTGCCAGACTACTGAT
Organism: Calotriton arnoldi; assembly: GCA_963921515.1. NCBI lineage: Eukaryota > Metazoa > Chordata > Amphibia > Caudata > Salamandridae > Calotriton > Calotriton arnoldi. Next base: position 2,823,313 of record CAWUFW010001362.1, read on the forward strand.
GCACTTTTTCTTGGTGTGCCCTGGGTCCCTGCCAATCAGGTTCCCAGGGCCTGTGTTCTTTCCCCAAAACTAACCCAATTGGCATTTCTGGCCACAGGTCAGCCGCTGGTAAATGGTACCACAGGTACCCAGGGCACTGTGGCCAGGGAAGACCTCTAAGGGCTGCAGCACTTATTGTGCCACCCATAGAGGTCCTGTACCACTACACTCTCACACTGCCTTTGCAGGCTGCGTGTTTTGGTGCAGAACAAAGTGAAGAGTCGACATGGCACACATCCCTGTGTGCCATGCCCACAAACCACTGCCCTGGCATACATCAGTCACCCCTCTAGCTGGGTGCCCTATGCCAGTGGTGAGGGTACAGGTGCATGAGCCCTGTATCCCTACAGTGCCCAAGTCCATTCCTGGGCACTGTAAGTGCAGTGCTGCAATTAAGAGTATATGGTGCTGGGAGTTTGTCATTACAAACTCCACAACACCATAATGGCTACACTGAAGACTGGGAAGTTTGGTATCAAACTTCTCAGCACATTAAACCCACACTGATGCCAGTGTGGGATTTAATGTAAAATGCACAACAGAGGGCATCTTAGAGATGCCCCCTGAAACTCGACCAACTTCTAGTGACCTGACTGAGTGGCTGCTTAGGCTGCCACCAACAAACATGTTTCTGGACCCCCTGGGTCAAGAGCCTGCTGTTCTCGGGGGCCTGAAACAATGCACATCCTGGGATGAAGTGCCAAGCCTCCTCCCCCAGGATGGGCAGGGTTCACGAAGGAGAAGCTTCAAAGGCATGCCGCCTTTGTGAGCCTCTCCAGACCATTTGCTACTTTCAGCAACTGGTCCCCACTGGTTCTACCCCCCACGGAAGAACCGGCGGGAAAAACAAGTGAGGAAGGGAGGTGTGCCCACCTCTGCCAACTCCATCCCTCAGGTGGGGGAGGCGAGGTGAAGCACAACCTCGAGTCCCCGCCATCTTGAGGATGTGGGGACCCAGCCAACCAGGGACAGTCTCCTGCCCCCCTCCCACTGGAGAGTGGCAGAATAGGAGGTGTACTCACCTCAAGGAAGGGACCCATTGGTCCCTGCCCTTTACCTACCTGTAACGCCCCTAAATCTAGTATTTAGGGGCACCCTGAACCTTGCTTCCTCAGATCCAGCAACAAGAAAAGAAGGACCGAAAAGCCGTGCAGAGCTAACAAGAGGACGACGCCCACTGACTTGGCCCCAGCCCTGTCTCCCCTCGAACCTGCTCCTGCGAAATCCCGGTGTGTCCAGCAGCCAGCAACCTCACAAACCCCGGAGGACCTGCCTACCTTCACTTCCAAAGACTGGTTCTCCCGTGAACACCGGATTTGTTCAACAGCAACCTCTGGCTCCGCCCGGAGACCGCGAATTCGCCCCACTCTGCACCCGCCGTCCACGGCCCGAGCTGGAGTGGGCAAACACCACGAGGAGGTCACCCCAGCGATCCTGACCCGAGATCCGGCGATCTCTGACCTGCCTCAAGCCTCCAGTCGACGCCTGCAGTCTAAATCCGGAAGGCCCCCCCCCCAACCGCGACCAGGAGCTGGTAAGAAGATCCGACCCCAAAAGGCACCCCTGCACCCGACGCCCCACGACCTTGTGTGCCCAAACCGACGGTGCCTATCCAACTTCTAACTTCCCAACTTACCTCTCCACGTGGTGGTCGCACCCAGAAGTCCTTTGTCTCCCTGCCTGCAGTGCTTTACCAAACCGGAGGCTCTCCATAGAAAACAACAGGGCGCCCGACGTCGAAACAGCACTCTGCACCCGGCCGCCCTAGTGCCGCTGAGGGTGCACTTTTTGTGCCAACTTGTTTCCCCATTTGCCCTGACCTAAACCCTAGGAGCTTTGCTCCCAAAGCCGTGTGGCCTGCTTGCCAGCAGCCACCAACCGGAGGCCCCCTATCCTCCATAGGATAACATTGGGCCTTAACACTCTGCACCCGGCCGTTCTAGTGCCGCTGAGGGTGAAACAAAATTGCATCACTGACCCTGGGGGACCCCTGAGTCTAACCCCAGAACCTTAACTCCCACAGTTGATTACTTAACTACAAACCGATAACCTGTTTTTCTTCCATAGGATAACATTGACACTTTTTCTCCAAAAAGTTTTTAAGTGTGGAGATTTGAGTATTGTTTAAAAATCGCACGAATAACCAAAACGTATTTACTTACCTGTTTGCAGGAAATGTCCCAGTGCTGAATCTAGGTATCCAGCCCTGAGTTAGAAAAGTAACGTAAAAAGTAACTTACCTGTAATTTACTGAAAAAGCCTATTCATTTCAATGTACTGTAAGTGTTGCATACTAGTGCTCCCATGTAAATCAAACAAAGTACAATTTCTATTGCATTTTCAAACTGTTCTATATTCAGCACCTTATTACTGTAAAGTATTTTATGCTTACCTGTGCCAGGCTTGCTTGGTTCTAAAAATAAAACAGTATATTTTTATACAAAAACAATTGGCCTAGAGTTCAGTTCTTGTGTGTGTGAATTCATCTGCTGACTGAGTGTGCACATCAAATGCTTAACACTGTCCTCTGATACTGCCTTACTGCTCGACCACTCTACCACAATTAGAGAGTAAGGTTCTATCTAACTTTAACCTCTGCCTACCTTTGGGGTTCCACTGGACTCTGTGCACACTATACCTCATTTTGGTGTAGTATATATAGAGCCAGTTTCTTACAGTGGCCCCACATGTGAAAGAATGGAAGAAGAACTTGAGGATGAAGTTCCCATTCGTGGATCTGCTGTCTTTGACGACTGAGCAAATCTGCAATCTTATTGTGTATTCCTGGGAGGTGTTCCGCAAGGAGATATATGTTTTGCGGAATAGCCCATCTCCATATGCTTTGAGCTAGGTGTGAAAGCTGTAGAGAGTGTCCCCCCCCCCCCGTTTCTGTATGTAGTACATGGCTGTGATGTTGTCTGTACGGACTAGGACAGCTTTGCCTACCAGATGGAGTTGAAAGGATTTTAATGCTAGAAAGATTGCCAGTAATTCCAGGTAATTTATGTGGAGTTGTTTTTGCTGAGGGGTCTATATGCCCTGAATGGTATGGTTTTGAAGATGAGCTCCCCAGCCGGTGAGCGATGCGTCTGCTGTTAGCACTATCTGTGGAACCGGGTCGAGGAACGGCCGCCCTTTGGAAAGGTTTTTTGTGTTCCACCACTGCAGAGAGCGATGTGTGCGGCTATCCACCAACACCACATCTGTTAGCTGACCTTGAGCCTGGTTCCACTGACGTGCCAAACACTCCTGTAAGGGGCGCATTTGGAGTCTTGCATAAGGGACGATGAAAATGCAAGAGGCCATCATCCCGATTAACTGCATGAACATTCGAGCTGGTAATGAGTGTTGAGTCTGAAATTGTGCTATTAGAGCTTGCATGTTGCATATCCTGACTCGGTTGGGATATGCTAGAGCTTTTGAAGTGTTTATTGTAGCTCCTAGATATTGTTGTGTGGTGGACAGTTGGAGGTGGGACTTGGTGAGGTTGACTGTGAATCCCAAGTGGTGAAGCAACTGGATTGTTTTGTGTGTGTGTTGCACACAGCTGCTGTGTGACTTGGCTTTTATGAGCCAGTCGTCCAGATAAGGGAACACGTGAATATGTTGTCTTCGTAAGTGAGCTGCCACTACTGCGAGGCACTTTGTGAAGACTCTGGGTGCTGTGGTCACCCCGAACGGGAGGACTTTGAACTGGTAGTGTTGACCGTCTACAACGAACCTGAGATATTTCCTGTGAGCGGGGTGAATGGGAATACGAAAGTAGGCATCCTTTAAATCCAGAGTGGAGAGAAAGTCGCCTTGTTGAAGCAGTGGAACCTGTTGGAGAGTGACCATGTGGAAGTGGTCTGACTGAATGTAAAGGTTTAACGGTCTGAGGTCCAATATTGGCCTGAGAGAACCGTCCTTTTTTGGAATTAGAAAATAGAGTGAGTAAACCCCTGTGCCTTGATGAGGCGAGGTGACTGGTTCTATTGCATGTTTTTGTAATAGAGAGAGAACCTCTTGTTTTAGAAGAGTCAAATGTTCCGAGGACATTGGACGTTGTCTGGGAGGGATGTTTGGGGGAGTGGAGGCGAGTTCCAGGCAATAACCATACTGGATAATTTGTCTTACCCACCTGTCTGTTGTGATGGAATTCCAGACAGGTAGGAACTGTGAGAGACGTCCCCCGACAGGAGTGGAATGATCGGGGGGAAGTGAAGGGAAGTCACTGCTTAGTGGTAGGGGAGCTGCGGGTGTTGTTACCGTGGCCTCTTCCCTTATTGTTACCCCTGTATCCTCCTCGAAAATATCCTCTGGAGGAGGTAGTTTGATTGGGACTTTTATATGATGAAGAGGGATGTTCTGAGCCAGTGGTTTTGGAGCCAGCCTTGTAAAAGGAGCAACGAAAAGAGCCTCTAGGGGGAAGAGAATTGCAAGGCCCCCATGGACTTGGCAGTCTCAGTATCCTTTTTCATCTTTTCTAAAGATGTATCGACTGTGGGCCCAAAAAGATGCTGTTGGTCGAAAGGCTGATTAAGAATAGTGGATTGCACCTCTTGCTTGAATCCGGAGCCAAGCGTGCCTGCGTAGTAAAACGCTGGTATTAATAGCACGAGATGCTGTATCAGCCGCATCGAGGGCACATTTTATAGATGTGTTGGTTATTAGTTTACCCTCCTGTATAAGGTCATTAGCTTTGTTTTATATTGCTCAGGAAGATGTTGCATAAGCTGTTCAAGCTCATCATAGTGAGCTCTGTCATATCTGGCTAACAAAGCTTGGGCATTGGCAATCCGCCAATGATTTGCAGCCTGTGACGCAATTCGTTTGCCAGATGCATCTATGAGTTTTGATTCCTTATCAGGAGGAGGGGCGTCGCCTGTGCTCTGTGAATTAGCCCTCTTGCGTGCATTAGACACCACAAGAGAATCTAAAGGGACCTGACCTTTGATGTATACTGGGTCATTGGGAGCTGCCTAATATTTTTTGTCCACCCTGGTGTTAAGGATCCTGGCTCTGACAGGGTCTTTAAACACTTCTGGTGCATGTTTTAGCATGCCTTTTAGCATTGGCAGGGTGTGTGTGGACTTTTGTGAGGGTGCAAATGTTTCCAATCAAAAGTCTTCCTCTAAGGGATCAGAGTGTAATTGTACCCCGTGGTATTGAGCAGCCCTATTAATTAGTTGCGCAAAACCAATATTATCATCTGGTGGTGACGGCCTAGAGGGATAGAGGTCCGGGTCATTGTGTGGATCGGTATTGTAATCATCCCAAGGATCTGTATCGTGTGGGATGGTATGTGCGTCATCATCCCTATCTGGATCTCCGTTCCCATCCCCATCAGTATAATCATCTTCATCATCCTGTGGTTGAGGTGAAAATGTATGTTGTGGGGAGTGTGCTGGAGAAATTAACAAATTAGGATCAGCTGGAGAAGGAGAGGGAGGTGGAGAAGTATTAGTGCGCATTTCTTTCTGTTTATTGGGTATTCCAGAGTCATCCGAAGTGTCCAGTTTCCTCTTTTTAGGAGGCTTGGCGACAACTTGACCGGTTTGTGGGTCAATGTGTAGTGTTTTTTGCTTTGGATACGAAAAATCTGGCACAGACTGTTTGGGTACAATGTCCTTTTTCGGTGCCGAAGGCTTGGGGTCACAGAATGTTCTTTTGATTTTGTTTCTGAAGTTTTCTGCGGGGTCCTGGACTCTTTAGCTTTCGGTATAGGAGTTTGTGGCTTCGAGACCTTTTTCGGCTCCGAAGGTTTTTCAGCTCCGAATGCTTGTCCTTTGTTTCGACGCCGAGGGCTTCGGCGTCGAGGCTGTTTTCGGTGCCGACGAAGAAGGGTGTGGCACATCTTTAGTTTTGGGCTTCGGTGCCGAAGGTGATTTGTCGGCACCGGAACAGGGTTGGCTCGAGCCCGAGGGTTTTTCTTTCGGTTGCATAGCCGGGCCCGAGGGCGGGGCGTCTGAAATGTGTTGACGGTGTCGACCTGAGCCTGAGGGCGAAGGTGTTACCAGAGACTTTTGTTTGGGGTTGGTTAGGAGAGGGGTCTCGGTACTCACGGACCGCTGAGCTGGTGTGACTGCCTCGTCTTCGATGTCGAAGTCGTCGGCTTCGGAGACCGAGATCTCTCCTTCATCAGGTTCTTGTTCTGGCTGGACATTGGGATCTGCTCCGAAGATGTCCGGAATCAACTGCTTCCGCGGGACATTTCGTGACGTCGAGCCAGACGGTCACGGATGGTTTTCTTCGACCTGAAAGATGCACAGGCCTCGCAGTTCTTGTCCTCGTGCTCCGGGGAGAGGCAGACATTACAAACTTGGTGTAAGTCCGTGTGTGGAAACTTGTCACCACACCCGGGGCATTTTTTAAAAGGAGTTCTTTCCATTGACTGCTGGCGTGATCGGCGCAGATAGGCCCAACGGCCCGCGTCGAAGATCTAGGTCGATGATTTTATATTTTTCGAAGATGCGCGTCGAAAGGGAAACGCGATCGAGACAATACCGTCGATTGGTGATGGATTGCGCGTCGAAGGGGGTTCGAGAACGACACCGACCCGGAGCGCAGCAAATCACATCCGAACCCGATGGCGGAAAAAAACAATCTGGAGATGGAGTCGATGCCCATGCGCACTATCACCCTAAGGAGGAGTCACCTATCTCGTGACTACAAAGACTTCTTCGAACACAAAAACAAAGTGCAAACATCCGAGCCCAACACCAGATGGCGATCTATGCACAAGTATATGATCTACAGCTCATATGCCTCGAATATAGGGTTATCGGTTCAAAGGTAAGTATTCGGTTGTGGGGGTTGGTATTCTGGGGGTAGACTCAGGGGTCCCCCAGGGTCAAGGATGCCCTCTTGTTACACCCTCAGCGGCACTAGGGCGGCCGAGTGCAGAGTGCTGAGGCCCAATGTTATCCAATGGGGGATAGGGGGCCTCCGGTTGGTGGTTGCTTACGAGCAGGCCACAAGGTTGTGGGAGCGAAGCTCCTGGACTTAAGCTCAGGGCAAATGGGGGTTCAAGCCAGCACAAAAGGTGCACCCTCAGCGGCACTGGGGCAGCCGGGTGAAGAGTGCTGTTTTGGCGTTGGGCGCCATGTAGCTTTCAATAGAGAGTCTCCGGTTTGCAAACACACTGCAGGCTCGGGGACGAAGGTCTTCTGGGTGCGACCACCAATTGGAGAGGTAAGTTGGGATGCTGGGGGTTGGTTAGACACCGTCGGTTGGGCCACACAAGGCCGTGGGGCATCGGGTGCAGGGGTGTCTTAGGGTCGGATCTTCTTACCAGTTAGTGGTCATGGTTGTGGGGCACCTTCCGGTTTGAGGCTGCAGGCGTCGGCTGGAGGCTTGAGGCAGGTCAGGGACCACGGGATCTCGGGTCAGGATCGCCTGGGAGACCACCTCGTGGTGTTGGGCCACTAGAACTTGGGCCGCGGGCGTCGGGTGCAGACTCGCGGATCTTGCCAGAGCTGGAGTCTGTTGGTGAACAAATCCGGTGTTCACAGGAGACAGTCTTTTCTTTTGAAGGCAGGGCAGGTCTTCGAGGTTCTTGAGGCTGCTGGCTGCAGGACACACCGGAGTTTCGCTTCTGCAGGTTCGAGGTGGGGACAGGCCGGTAGGGCTGGGGCCAAGTCAGTGGGAGTCCTCCTCTTCTTAGCTTCGGCACGGCTGTTCGGTCCTTCTTTTCTACTTGTAGTTTCTTGTCTGAGGAAGCAAGGTTCAGGGGTGCCCCTAAATACTAGATTTAAGGGCGTTACAGGTAGGTAAAAAGGTTGGGACCAATGGGTCCCTTCCCTGGGGTGGGTACACCCCCTATTATGCCACCCTCTAGTGGGAGGGGGGCATATGCCTCACTCTGGTTGGCTGGGTCCCCCCATCTGCAAGATGGTGGGGACAGAGTTGTGCTTCAACTCGCCTCCCCCACCTGAGGGGTGGGGTTGGCAGAGGTGGGCACACCTCCCTTCCTCAGTTGTCCCGCCGGTTCTCCCGCCCAAAGTGGGGGTCAGAACCAGTGGGGACCAGTTTCTGGGAGCAGCAAAAGGCCTGGGGAAGCTCAAAAAGGCGGCAAGCCTTTGAAGCTTCCCCTTCGTGGACCCTGCCCATCCTGGGGGAGGAGGGCTTGGCACCTCGTCCCAGGATGTGCATTGTTTCAGGCCCCCCCCCCCCCGAGAGCAGCAGGCTCCCTATCCAGGGGTCCAGAAGCACAAGTTACTAACTTGTGTAACGATATATCTGTAAGAGACAGTAGTTAGTGACAGATTCCTTACCTTAGAATATCCCCAGGCGTCAGGCTGGATCCAAAAAGTTTTTTGCGTAGCAGTACCCTTGCGCGTCGGTAGGCGGCGTCATGCGGCTCCGCGTCCGTCGTCGGCATGACGTCGCGGACAGTACTTAGGCGCCGCCCCTGCGCGCTGACGTCAGTTCTGTACACGACTTTCCGCGCCAGGAACGCAGAAATTTAAGCAGACAGTTCAAGGTCTATGTGCAACGGTTGGCACCAGCATGAGGATCACAGGAGAAGGCAGTAGGAATTCTGGAAAATCTGCATACCATCTACAGAATACCTCACATACAATGTACTCACTGACATTGCTGTGTTTAAGTCCCCTTCAACAACTTAAAGCCAAAGTTATGAGAAAGCTGTTAATGTCCCAGGTCCTTATCTGTCCACAGTGATGAATGTGAACAGGAAGGAGGTTCTTGACAGGAATGGAGGGTATGTGGACAGGGCAGATGTGGAAACGGCTGGGATACCCAAACTGTTGTCTCGGTTGTGGATGAAGTTAAAACCGTCTCAAACTTGCATGACTGGCTGTCCTCGGGGATGAAGCGGATGAGTTCTAATGCATTAAAAGTGAATAGTGATAAGACAGAACAGTTTTGCTTTGGCCAATTACCAATGCTGTAAATTGGTGGCCTGCTACTCTTGGTGACACCTCCTACTTCAGTAGAAGCAAATAACTTGGGAGTAACGATTGATAATAATCTAAATTTGGATAAAAAGATAACTAAGGTTTCGGCATCTTTTTTTTTATACCCAAAGATGCTATTTAAAGTACTTGTCCGAACAAACACATATGAAGGCAGTGCAAGTGACTATTCAATCACAACTTAACTATTGCAATGCATTATATCTGGGACTACCCACTACGCAATGGCATGCTCGCAGAGAACTTAAAACTGTGCTGCAAGATCACTTACAGGTGTGAAATGCAACGACCCTGCTTCTCCTACACTGAAACCTTTTATAAAACTATGTGTATGGTTCATAAAGCCTATTACAAGCTGGGCCCGGAAATAACTGAGAAATTTCATATTTATCTTTCTTGTCAAACTATACTGTCTGCAAATGCCTTCTTGTTTACAATTCCCGAATAAATCTGATTTAGAAAGGAGGTAAACTCTTCTCTTTTTGGCTCCTACATTTTGGAATGCTCTTCCCTCTTATTTAAGACAGGAGAATAATTTCCTAAAGTTCAGAAAAGGTTTTAAAACATGGACATTTCAATAGTTTGAAGATGCGTTTTCTTTTAGCACCAGGACAGCCTTGTCAAGGTAACAGGTGAACTTTATAAAAATTTCTCCTCATCATCATCAGTTCTGGGCCATTTTTCCACTCCAAGATAGAGCACGCTTTAAAATCAAAGCATGCTTCATGTAAGACTTTATTTAGGCGAAGGAAGAGAAGGTGTTTGGAATTTCCTTCCACTATTAAGTTTTAAGGCACTTTTAAAAAATGTTCTAATTTATTTTCGGCAGCAAACATGTTAAAAACGTATTCAAAACAAAGAAAAACAACATAAAATACAGTCCAATAATATGCATTGTCCTAAAATAAGTGTAGAGTATAACGAATTTGCTAAACTCTACGACTAAGAGGTAACATGCAACAGGCCAATGAACACGAGGGGATGTCTTCAGATTAACCTCTAGAAAACAACTTCCACTCCAGTTCAAAAATTGACCTATTTGGGAGCTGCAATGGACAACAGGCAAGGAAAATGGTTTACTACAGAGTGTGTGTTATTTATTCAGGACAAATGCCAACTCCTGAGGAACACCAAGAAGTCTGGATCCTGCTGAGGAGCTCCATACTTTTTTTTTTGTTGTTTTATACAGCGCGAACTAGACCCGAAGATATCAGGTCTCAGAGCGCTTTACACGAGCACCTATTTTGTAACACAAGGACAGATTCATTTTGGTAGGCACGGGGAGATTAAGTGATTTGCCCAGAATCACAAGATGTTAAGTATCGTTGGCGAGACTCGAACCCGGTTCCCCAGCTTCGAGGTCGACCGCTCTAGCCGTAAGGCTACATCCTCTCCCCTTGTTGATAAGGGAAAGTTTTGCTGCCTCCTGTAGCGGGTACCAGGAATCTCTCCTCCACATTGTCTAATAAACCTGAGCCCAATGAGAGCAACACTCAGTTTTCTTGATTGTAAGGGCTTCCAAGAGGTATATTCAGCTCGGTAGCCCCACTAGCCAAAGCCTCATGGAAAGTGGTGATGTAATCTATAGGCGAGATGCCGATGGTGACGTAGTGATAAGAGACATTTTACCATCCATATCTTAGTAGGGAGTTCTGGGACAGCCAGAGGTTCCGTCTCTTCTGCTTCCTTCTGGTGCGAGCTATACCCCTTGAAAAGGATTGAGGTTTTAAGAAGAAATGAAGCTAGTCTCCTGGTTTGTCCCACTGGAGACAAAGATGTAGTCATGGGCACCAATCTAGTTGGTGACAAATGCAAGAGCAGCAAGAGGGTCCTCAAATGGCATGAAGGGTCTTAGAGGCCTTGAGATGGATTCTGGTGCAAGTCACCTTTTCTTTGGAGTTGGTGAAAGTAAGAGGTAGAGAAGCTCAGGTCACGTTCTTCAAAGAAGTAGTCAAATAATGCAAGGTTAGCCTTGCAGAGTACTGAATTCTTGTCAAGACTATTGAGAGTGGTGATGGAGTGGATGCTGCCGTGATATGCCTCAACGCTGATGTAGTGGGTGGCATCGCCATTCTGAATCTCCTTGACGGTGAGCTGGATGACAAGTCAACAGGGTTTCTTTGATGTCAACGGCGACAGGTGGGTCTGCTTCAACAGGGATAAAGCTCTTATAGGCAGTAACTGATGCCTCTGACGTTGACAGGGACTTTGCATTTGCTGAGCAGTGAGTTTCTGACGGGGAAGGCAACCATTCGTTATGAAACTAATGTCTTGTTGTTGTGGCCTGTTCTCTGAGGTGTAGATGACATCAGACCCGTTTTGAACAGACAGCAGGTTGGGGTCAATGCTTTCGACGTCAAATAACTTTGATGTCCATCTTGAGCAATGTGGTGAGTGATGCTGAAGGTAACTATCCATACAACTAAACCATCTCTTCTTCGATCTCCTCCTTGGGGAGTTTATTTCAGCCTCCGTCCTGTTTTCAAAGAGTGCACGAGAGAATCTTTTCTTGAGACACCTTTTTTCTTCCTCTTTTCCTGAACCATCCCTCTGAGTCTAATTCTTTTGAGGTTTTCAATGTCCTTTTCAACATTTCTGGGCAAATGTCACATTCTTTTACTGAATGTGAGGCCGGCAGGGAACACCATACAGACCTCTTGTGAGTTAGAGACCGTCTTCTTCTTGCTACAGTAGTGGCACTACTCAAAGAGAGAAGTCCTTCGTGAAAAAATATGTCAGACAAAAGTAAATGCAGTCTACTATCAGGACTTGAAAGACCGAGTGGAAGTGGATAGCCTGAAGAATTGACTTGAATTACTGTAAAACCCAAAGATGAAACTTCACATATGTGCTGAGATACTTTTCACAGGAGCCAAAAAAAAGAACTGGCTCAGTGAGGTAAGTGCCAGTACAATGCACCAAGGGGATGAAAGGCAGTACGCTATTGTCACATTTCTCGATGTATTGTAGGCTATCAGGCTTTACCTTGCTATTGTACACTTGTAGCCTTTATTGCACTTCAGATATTGCAATGCAGTCTTGAAATTGGCTATTTGACGCTCAGCAGTTGCAGGCCAGGAAAATCTTTTGCCTCTGTTCTGTTTCTAGGGGGTGCTGTTCATTATATTGACACCGGCACCCTGTCTTTGTTTCTTAATGGACAATACATCTATTGAAAGTTCTCCAGTGTCCACGCAGGCAACAGGGAATTATTCTAATGTTTATGACTATCAATAAAGATCCTACAACACAGAACACATTTATACCTTTGGGGTACATTTAAAAATATTCAGCTGTTAATCCTCCAAAATATATTTATACTTTAAATTCTGTAGTTAAAGTGTTTTTGTTAGAGAGAAAAAAAAAACTCCACAATACTAATATATAAGCCGCACCTAAAGCTGGCGTAGAGTGTTTTAGAATACATTACTATGCTTTCTTATCAAGACCTCATACTGTTCTGTGCATCCCTACACACTGGCGGGATCTAGTCTGTAGCTGACTAATGCACAAGTTACTAACTTGTGTAACGATATATCTGTAAGAGACAGTAGTTAGTGACAGATTCCTTACCTTAGAATATCCCCAGGCGTCAGGCTGGATCCGGAAAGTTTTCTGCGTAGCAGTACCCTTGCGCGTCGGTAGGCGGCGTCGTGCGGCTCCGCGTCCGTCGTCGGCGTCGTGATCGCCGGGATGACGTCGCGGGCAGTACTTAGACGCCGCCCCTGCGCGCTGACGTCAGTTCTGTACACGACTTTCCGCGCCAGGAATGCAGAGCCATGCAAGAAGCTGACATAGGTGTCTGAAAAATACTAGGGCCCTGAAAGGGATGTCCTTAACCCTAGAAATCAGTTCGCAGAACGGGGAGGATGGGTGGGGCGGTAGGGAATCTGTCACTAACTACTGTCTCTTACAGATATATCGTTACACAAGTTAGTAACTTGTGCATCTGAAAGAGACACGTTAGTGACAGATTCCTTACCTTAGAATAGATACCCCAGCAATACCAACCCCGGTGGTGGGTCTGCGAACAAAGATCAGACAAGGAAGTCCTGGAGGACAGAACGGCCAAAGAAGCCGTCCCTCCGGACCTGACTGTCAAGGCAGTAATGCTTTGTAAACGTGTGCAGCGAGGCCCACGTAGCTGCCTGACAGATAACCGGCAGCGGAACACCGCGGCCCAAGGCCGTGGTAGCAGCTGTTGCCCTGGTGGAATGGGCACGCAGCCCAACAGGAGGCTCCTTCTTAGCCAAAGAATAGCAGGTCTTGATGCACAAGGTAACCCAGCGGGAGATGGTCCTCTTGTGCACCGCCCGACCTTTTTTGGCGCCCACGTAGCCAACAAAGAGCTGGTCATCCACCAGGAAGTGTTTTGTGCGGTCAATATAGAAGGAGAGCGCACGTTTTCGGTCCAGACGGTGGAGCCTCTCTTCCTCTCTGGAAGGATGCGGAGGCGGAAAGAAGGTGGGCAAAGTGATGGTCGGCCCAATGTGGAAAGCAGTAACCACCTTTGGCAAGAAGGACGGACGCGTCCGAAGAACAACCTTGTCTGGATGAACAGACAGAAAGGGAGGTTTGCAAGATAGAGCCTGGAGCTCACTCACCCGCCGAGCGGAGGTGATGGCCACCAGAAAGGCTGTCTTCAGAGTCAGAAGACGAAGAGGACAGTTATGTAGAGGCTCAAAGGGAGCGCACATTAAAAAGGTAAGAACCAAGTTCAAGTCCCACTGAGGCATCACAAACGGAACAGGAGGGAAGAGGTGTGTAATGCCTTTTAAGAACCTGTTAACAACAGGGGACTTGAAAAGGGAGGGCTGATCAGGGAGCCTGAGGAAGGCCGAGATAGCACAAAGATAACCCTTGATGGTACCCAGGGCAGAACCCTGTTGGGCCAGAGAGAGAAGGAACAGAAGGACCTCAGAAAGAGGGGCAGAAAGGGGATTCACAGCCTTTGCTGTGCACCATGCCACAAATTTGTTCCACCTGCAGGCGTATACCACCTTAGTGGAGGGACGCCTGGCTGCCAGAATCACATCACAAACTTCGGGAGGCAAGTCGAAAGGAATCAACTGCCGCCGCTCAATCTCCACGCAAGCAGGTGTAGACTGGACAGGTTCGGGTGGAGGACCGTCCCCTGCTGCTGCGACAGAAGATCCTCCCGAAGAGGCAGACGGATCGGGGGATCTACGCTCATATTGAGTAGCTCGGGATACCAAACTCTTCGAGCCCAGTCCGGAGCCACAAGAATGACTTGGGCCCGGTCGTGCCGAATCTTCTTCAACACTCTGGGTAGAAGTGGTATAGGCGGAAAGGCGTACAACAGACCGCAACTCCACTCGCGACGAAAAGCGTCGCCGAGCGAGTGCCGCCTTGGAAATTCCAACGCGCAGAACTGATGACATTGCGCGTTCTCTTCGGTGGCGAATAGATCTAACCAAGGCTCTCCCCACTGTAGAAAGAGTCCTTGCGCCACTTCCGAGTGAAGACGCCATTCGTGATCCATCATGCACCTGCGGCTGAGTTCGTCCGCCCTGGCGTTTAGGAACCTGCCAGGTGTTGAACCATCAGGAACATGCCCTGATGTTCCAGCCATGTCCAGAGGCGCAGAGCCTCCTGACAAAGGGTCCACGACCCCACCCCGCCTTGTTTGTTGCAGTACCACATGGCGGTGGTGTTGTCTGTGAACACCTGCACTACCTTCCCTTTGACAGAGGGAAGGAATGCCTTGAGTGCAAGTCGGATCGCCCGGAGCTCCAGAAAGTTGATATGGAGCCGGGACTCCGCCGGAGACCAGAGGCCTCTGATCTCCGCCTCTCCCATGTGACCGCCCCATCCCAGAAGGGACGCGTCCGTCACAACTGTGTGCTCTGGCTGGGGAAGGGAGAGGGATCTGCCCATGACCCATTGCCGGTTCGAGAGCCACCACTGCAACTGTTTTGCAGTCCCCTCCGAGATCTGGACGTGATCGGACAGGTTGCCCTGGTGCTGCGCCCACTGGAACTTCAGGTCCCACTGCAGAGCCCGCATATGCCATCTGGCATGATTGACCAGCAGGATGCAGGAGGCCATGAGGCCCAGCAGCCTCAGGGTCATCCGTACCGAAACCCAGGATAAAGGCTGAAAGATCGGAATCATAGCCTGAATATCCCGGACTCGCCGTTCGGGAGGATAGGCCCGAAACTGCGTCGTGTCCAGAACTGCTCCGATGAAAAGGAGCTGTGGAGAAGGAATCAGATGCGACTTCGGCACATTGATGGAGAACCCCAGCGAGTGCAGGAGTTCGGCCGTAGTCTGGAGGTGGGAGACGACTGCCTGGGACGAGCCCGCCTTCAGCAGCCAGTCGTCGAGGTAGGGGAAGACTGAAAAACCCTTGCCGGGCGCAGATGAGCTGCGACCACCACCAACACTTTCGTGAACACCCGAGGGGCACTGGTAAAGCCAAAGGGGAGCACGGTGAACTGAAAATGCTCGGGGCCTACCGTGAACCAAAGGTAACGCCGGTGGGCCGGCAGGACGGGGATGTGGAAATATGCGTCCTGCAAGTCCAACGCTACCAACCAGTCTCCAGGGTCGAGGGCAGTCAAGACCTGAGCTAGGGTGAGCATCTTGAACTTCTCCTTCCGGAGGAAGCGATTGACGTTCCGGAGGTCCAAGATAGGACGCATGTCCTCCTTGTCCTTTTTGGGCACCAGGAAGTAGTGGGAGTAGCAACCACGCCCTACTTCTGGGGTCGGAACATGCTCGATGGCCCTCTTGGCCAAGAGGGCCGTGACTTCCTTCTGCAGAAGTACCAAGTGATCCCCTGACATGCGGTGGAATTGAGGCGGCATGGCTGGGGGGGTGGACTCGAAGGGGAGGGAGTAGCCCCTTCGGACAATGTCCAAGACCCACCTGTCCGAGGTGATGGTACGCCAGTGGGGAAGGTGATGGCGGACCCTGCCCCTACTGGCGTGCTGTGCACCTGAAAGGAGGGACTAGGAGGGTTTGGAGGCCGCGGACGGGTTGGAGGTGGTGGCCTGACCCGCACGCTGGTTGCCCGATCCGCCACGGCGGAATCCACGTCCTCGGCCACGCGAAGACGCCTGCTGCGCGGGCCGGTGGCTGGGCTGCTGACGTGAAGGGCGCCCCTACCGTGGCCACGATAGGGGCGAAAAGCAGAAGTCAGCGGAGGGCGTGTAGCAGAAAGGCCCAGGGACTTTGCAGTAGCCCGTGAGTCCTTAAAGCGCTCCAACGCATGGTCTGCTTTGGACCCAAAAAGACCGACTCCATCAAAGGGCATGTCCATGAGAGTATTCTGGACATCCCCTGAAAAACCAGTGGTTCTCAGCCAGGCGTGGCGTCGTAGCGCCACCGTCGTTGCAATAGACCTGCCCAGCGAGTCGGCGGTATCAAGGCCACATCGTATTGTGTATTTGGCCGCATCCCTTCCTTCCGCAATGGCGCGGGAAAGCAGTGTCTGGACCTCCTCAGAACACTGGGGCAAGACATTCGCCACCGAATCCCACAAGGAGTGGGTATAACGGCCCAAAAGGCAAGCGGTGTTGATGGACCGCAAGCCAGCACTGGAGGAAGAAAAACCCTTCTTCCCAAATTGATCCAGGCGTTTGGATTCCCTATCCGGAGGGGCGGTAGGGAAGGCGGTTTGGGAAGCGGAGGCTTGGACAACCAAGCTCTCAGGGGTGGGGTGGACAGAGAGAAACAGGGGGTCGCCCGGAGCTGGGCGATGGCGTCGGGACACGTTCCTATCCACAGGAGCCCCTGTGTTGGGCTTGGACCAGGCGCCCAAAAGAACGTCAGTGAGGGCGTCGTTAAACGGCAGCACAGTCTCCTTAGAGGAGGCTGCCGGCTGAAGCACCTCTGTCAAGAGATTAGTCTTGACCGCCACAGTAGGGAGTTGGAGATGTAAGGCTCCAGCCGCCCTACGCAACACCGTTGCAAAATTGGCTCCCTCCTCCGTAGCCACGGGAGGAGACAGCATGCCAGTGTCCAGGGGAAGTATCTAGACCACTGGCATCCCCTAGACCCTCTGTCCAGTCCTCATCGCACTGACACTGTTGTGCCAGAGGGTCATCAGACCCCTCCCAGTCCTCCTGGTCCTCCTCAGGTTCAAAATAAGGGGGAGGAGGGACATTTGGGACCCAAGGTCTCATCGGCGCCGGAACCGGCGTCGAGCGACGTCGGTCCGGGTCCATGTCCGGAGCCGGAAGGAACTGGGGACGACGCCGCCCGGAGCCCCAGGCAGCGTCGAGAACGGCACCGGAGACATCGGCGCCGGCGGAGGTGTCGTTAGGTCGACCGGCGTCGATGGGGGTTGTGGAGCCGGGATCGAGGCTGGAGGCACGGGCGACGCCGGGGCCGTCGGCGACGCCGGAGGGACCTTGAGGCCCGAAGAGGCGGGCCATGGCCGACAGGAATTCCTGTACTTGGGCCGGATCCGCCCCCGAACCCGGGAAGGACGGGTATTGCGGGGGCGTCTCCACAGGCATGTCCGGGGCCGCGGGGACGGTGCCGGGAGGGGCCTCAGCCGAGTCGCGAGACCGGCGAGGCGAAGTCCTAGAGCGACGATGCTTTTTGGACTTTTTGTGTTTTGACTTACCGGACGAAGAAGACTTCGATGCCGACGACCGGTGTGGACTCCGCGATCGACCCCTGGACCTCTCACGCGACTGGGGCTTCCGCGGAGCCGAATGCCGGGCCTCGAGGAGCTTTCGAGACCGCTCACGCAAAGCTTTCGGGTTGAGGGCCCGGCAGTCGGAACAAGACTCCGTGTCGTGGCCTCGGCCGAGGCAGAAGAGACACTCCCAATGCGGGTCTGTGATGGACATCATCCGAGCACAGGCGCCGCAACGTTTAAACCCGGGCATCCCTACGACACCTTGAAGTCGATTGAAGAAAAACAGTGAAAAATTCACCAAAAAGTTTGGTCAAAAAATGACCAGGGCACTGCTCTTCCCGGATCTGCGCTTGCTGGCGCGGAAAAGAAGAACTGACGTCAGCGCGCAGGGCGGCGCCTAAGTACTGCCCGCGACGTCATCCCGGCGATCACGACGCCGACGACGGACGCGGAGCCGCACGACGCCGCCTACCGACGCGCAAGGGTACTGCTACGCAAAAACTTTCCGGATCCAGCCTGACGCCTGGGGATATTCTAAGGTAAGGAATCTGTCACTAACGTGTCTCTTTCAGATACATGTCTGGTGGTGGCAGCTGAAAGCAGCCACTCAACCTGGACACTAGTGGTACGTCGTTTTTCAGGGGGCATCTCTAAGATGCCCTCTGTGTGCATTTTTCATTAAATCCCACACTGGCATCAGTGTGGGTTTAATGTGCTGAGAAGTTTGATACCAAACTTCTCAGTTTTCAGTGCAGCCATTATGGTACTGTGGAGTTTGTAATGACAAACTCCCAGCACCATATACTCCTAATGGCAGCACTGCACTTACAATGCCTAAGAATTGACTTGGACACTGTAGGGGAACAGGGCTCATGCACCTGTACCCTCACCACTGGTATAGTGCACCCAGCTAGAGGGGTGACTGACCTATGCCAGGGCAGTGGGTTGTAGGCATGGCACACAGGGATGTGGGCCATGTCGACTCTTCACTTTGTTCTGCAGCAAAACAAGCAGCTTGCAAAGGCAGTGTGTGAGTGTAAAGGTACAGGGCCTCTAAGGGTGGCACAATAAGTGCTGCAGCCCTTAGAGGCCGTCCCTGGTCACAGTGCCCTGGGTACCTGTGGTACAATTTACCAGGGTCTGACCTGTGGCCAGAGAGTGCCAATTGGGTTTGGTCTCCAATGCAGTTTTAGGGAAAGAACATAGGCCAGGGTACCTGATTGGCAGGAGCCCAGGGCACACTCAAAGTACATCAGCAGTTCAGCAAAAAGTGGGGGCAACCATGCAGAAAGAGGGCACTTTCTCACAGTGACAATGTCATTTTGGGCCCAGTCACTGGGATAACATGGCTTTTCTAATGTCACACATGTCCCACTCTTAACAATTATATTATGCACCTTACCCTGCGGACAACAAGGTGCACTTAGGGGTGACTTAATATTTAAAATCAGGTTTTTTGTGTCAAAAGGGTGCTTTTAAAAGGTCTGGGTGGCAGGGTTCTGGCTGCTGTAATCAGGCTACACGGGGTAGGCCTGAAGCCATGTTTTCATTGACTCAGTTGCTTGCATTCCACCACCTCCCTTCGTTGCTGACCCAGATTGTTACAACCACTAGATCAAGATCTTCTCAATCTCATGCAGTTTGCGACCACTGGTTGCACAACCACTCTTGAAACGGCATCACGTCTAGTCTTCTGTTTGGAATGAGGTGAATGCAAGATGCCATCATTCTCAATAGTTTCATTATGTTCTCACTGTCCGAGATTGAGACGTATTGTAAAGGTGAACTCGGCCTAATATTGCATATACTCTCCTTGCAGTCGGGTAGGCCTTTGCTGTAGTTGTGATCATGTCTGTCCCCAGAAATGATTTGTGTCAGGGATGGGAGATGATTTTACTAGCATGTGTAACAGTGTGTGATGCTATGAGAAAGATATATTGACAGTTGCAGGGTGGGGAGGGGATGTTTTTGCTCTTCACCGTGCAGAGTAAGCCAGAACAAATTGTGTGGGATACGCGCTTGGTAAAGTTCACAGGGTTGAGACTGTTTTCGCCAGAGAAGTGTGCGGAATGTACAGCTCTGCCTCGAAGCAAACACGGGGGCTTGGCCAGCTTCTGTGAGTGACCTCGACGCTGACCTATATGGCCAGCATTGTTTTTGCAACAGAAGGAAGGAGGAGAGGCTTCTAGAAATTTTTCCTTGGGTTGAGTAAAAGGTATTAAATACAGGGAATCTTAACTCTCACAGGAGCTCGCAGTGGAACAGACCTGATGCCGCAGGGAACTTTTGGTGGTCCCGATCAAGACGTCTGCCTCACTGTCAGTTTACTTGCCTCATTTTGAGAGTGCTGAGTTTCTTTTCTCTGTGTGTCATTTAAAGGTGCAGATATATATATATATATATATATATATATATATATGTAGACTTGCCTCATTTTGGGAGTGCTGAGTTGAAGTGTGTCCTATTGTTCCAAGTCTAAAGCAGAACACAGTGATGCCACCTTTGTCAGGTCTTGTTGACAGTTTGTAGGGGTTTGCCTTGTGCAGCCAGCGGTCTAGGTAAGGGTAAACAGGTATGGTACATCTCCTGAGGTGCGCTGCCACTTCCGCAAGTGTTCTTGTGAAGACTCTTGGTGTGGACTTCGTGTCAAACAGGAAAACCTTGAACTGATGTTTTCCCTTCCTCACAACTCTTAGATACCGTCTGTGGGTCGGGTGTATGGGAATGTGGAAATAGGCATCTTTGAGATAGGCTCCCTTGCCCAACATTAGAATAATTTGTTAAAAGGTTGTCATTTGGAACCACTGTTTTAAAATACCAGTTTACAAATTTTGGATCTAAAGTAGGTTGCATATTTAAGATTTTCTTTAGAACTAGACAATGAACAGTACACATCCGTGTTTCTTTCCTTGTGAAAAACTATTTCTGTAGCCACTTTTTGCAGCAGTTCTTCTACTTCTGCTTGTAAGATTTGGAATTGTTCCTTTTCGTGCCCCTGGTACTTTGAAGGCTTTTTTGGAGGTTTTTGTACAAAGCCTATGAGATAGTCATGTCTTATAATAATACTTATTACCCACTTGTCTCTGGTAATGGACTTCCAGTTGATTGAGAAGTCAGTTATCCTCTTGCGCTGTGCGTCTGGCGGTGAGAAAGGAGTGCTGAGAGCAAGTCACATTGAGGAAATTGAGGCAGATCCTCTGCGGTTTTGACCCCTTGGTTTTCTTCTGCCTTGAAAAAAGGTTTTTGGTAGCTGCTGCTGCCACTAAGCAGATAGTATAAACTGGTTGCCTCCAGTTTGTCTTTGCGTTTGTGTGTTATAAGCCTGTCTCCCCTCTCCAGAGGGGTTCATCTTTTAAAGGAAGGCCTGTACACTTTGAGGGCCCCCCTCGGCCCTGGCGTTCTCATTTGCCTTCTTCATTCCCTCCAGAGTCTGACCCCACCCCTGGGCCAAAGAGTTGGTTTCACGCAAGAGGCACATCAATGATATTTGACTGGTCCTCTGGTTTGAACACGGAAATGCACAGCTGCGCATGCCTCCTCAAGACTGAGCCCATTGTGAGCTTCGTGCTCGCTAAAGCAGCTGATACATCTGACTTAAGGCAGGAGTTGACACTGTTTTTATATTCTTCAACCCAACATTTAGCCCTCTTCTGGGAGGAATGACATAAGGTACTCTTAAGTTTTGGTGCATATGTCTAATTACAGGGCGACAGACTTGACTATTCACCATTTTGTGGCAGCCTCTTTTTCTATTTTCTTGCCCACTGACTCCAACATTTTGCTCTCCTTGTCTGGCATAGGCCTCATGGGTGCTGGTGACCTGGCTCTTTTCCTCGCAGTGCTCATCAGTGAGTCTGCCTCAACATGTCCCTGGATATACAGGGTCATGAGTGGATGCACCACATTTCTTCTCTATGCCAGGAGTCACTGCTTTTGAAGTTGCTGGCTTTTAAAACATATCTTTAGCCTGTTGTACTATGCTCGGAAGGTGCCAGCTGCTATTCTCAGCACCCTGTGGTGTGTTGAAATGTCATCTGGAAGGGATTGTCTCGAGAGGTACGTGCCCATCTCCTACTGTCAGGAAACTGCCATGAAATCCTCCAACAATGATCCTCTTCAGGTATGTGAAACCAATCACCTTCCAGTCAGCCTGTGTAAAGGTACCCTGAGGGTGGCAGGCCTTTTTCTGGCTACTATGCCCTTGGTACCATAGGTACCCCTTACAAGGGACTTGCAGGAAGGCCAGAGTTGTGCCAATTGTGGAAACAATGGTACAGGTTAGGGAAAGAACACAGGCCTTGTGAATCTGACTGGCAGGGATCCACAGTACACTCAGTCAAATTGCATCAAATGTTAGGGGGCAACCATGCAGGAAGGGCACTTTCCTACATATGCGGTGTATCATATGGTGTGGTTGTGCAACCTCACCGTGTAATACACTTACCAATGCCTTTAGGACCTGTAGGTTTTGTCTGTCAAACCCCCAGCTCAATCTCGGGTAGCTGTGGCAATGAGCAGCAAGGCTTACACAGAGGAACTAGTGTAAGCATTTAAACAGCACCAAAACAACTGAAGAAGAAATCGACACGTCACTCAAGAAATCCAACACCAATTTGTAAAATAGATTGTATTATATAAATTTAGACAGAACGAAAAAGATTCACCGGAGGATTCCGGAGATATAGTTTTTACAAGAATTAATAAATCAAAGCATTTTCAATCGTGAACAAGCCTTGTCAAATTCAATGAATTTGACACTTAGAAACGTTTTGAAGGAAAGCTTGGGTAAATGTCAATGCAATCGGGTAGAAGTACTTAGAGCGACCAACTCCAGCAGGGAGCTAGTCAAATGGTGGGGGAAGCATGGTCCTTAGGAACAGCTACCTCCACAGAAGAGCAGTCCTCAAGCAGTTCCAGGAACTTTATCTGTGTTGAAATGGATTCCTATGGAGTGCTCCTGATTCAAGGGATGAGGGATGTGGAACTACTCTCAGGATGCTGTGGATGTGACACTGCCGACCGGGGTCTTCCTGCAGGTGTTCCTCAGGCCACAAAGAATGTGCAGGGCTTCTGGTTGCAGGGTCTATGTCCCACGAGGCCCTCTCTGGTCTGGCCGAAGTTTAGTTGTCACTAGACCTCCAGTCGCACAGTGTCGCGGTCACAGGCAAATCCTTCCTGGGTAGATAACTCATCTTCTGAGAGTCGCAGCAACTCTCCGACTGGTGCTGCGCGGCGGCGATGGTAGTGGCTTGAAGTATTTGTGCTACCAACTTGCCACAGCAGGCTTCTTCAGATGTTGTGTCCCTGTGTTGCGAATAGGAGGCCAGCCAGCTGACCCTTGGAGTCTCCTGGCTTTGCTGGGCTCTGGAGACTAATGCAAAAAGCACAATTGATGGATGGAATGCTGAAACAATGTCAAACATTCATCCCCAGTACAGAGATCTTGGGCCTAAATCCATCTTTTATTTTTACACACCATGCCATTCCAGTTTAGACCCAGCCATATGCAAATCAATCTTGACCCTGCTCCCCGTGCTCACTGTGCCACTGGATTCAAGCTAGCCTGATTGATGAGGGGTGATACCCCGAAACTGGTCCCAAAATGCTTGTTTCTGGTCAAGGGAGGACATGGTGAGCAAAAGAACGATTGATTTAACCCAGATCTCGACTGGGGGTGATTGTTTGATTTGTTCCGCATTCCATCCATCTTTTGGGCTCTGGAGACAGCTTCTCCTTGAGCAGGACACGGCAGGCACAGTTCCTACCTTCGCTAGCCACCAGGTGCAGCAGGTGTAGTCTTCTTCGGTGCAGCCTCTCTTTGCTGTTGCCTCGGTGCAGCAGGGCAGTCTTCCTTCGGTCCTTCTTCCAGTTGGTAGAGATCGGAGTTCTGGGTGCCAGGAGTGCTCTATTTATGCTCAGAAAATGCCATAAGGGAAGGATGTGGTTGGTAGCCAATGGGCTACCAGGTTGCCTCCCTCCTGATGACCATTTCCAGGGAAGTATGGCATCTGGCTATCCCAGGATGCACCATTCTGCACACTCCCGACATGGCGAGACTCTTGCGACACAGAGCTCCTTAGTCCACCACAGAGGTCTGGCTAGCAAGGGGCTACACTTCCCTGGATAGACCGGTCAGACAACTTACTTCTCTCCTGTCCCCAGTGCCAGCCGGTCTGCCTAGACAATAGAGAGCACCTCTCTTAAGTGTTACCCATTTGCCCTTCAAAGGAGACTTCTCCTTTGACGCTTGCATTTTAGGCTAACACTTGTGCAGCTTCCTGCAGGAGGGACGCAACAACTCTCTCCCATGCAGGCCCCTATTGTGTCCTTTGCTGGGAGTTGTTAGCAGTAGGAGGGCAGAAAGCGGTCTGCTGGACAAGCCCTATGTACATCAGCAAATGGGCACTGGAAACCTTGGGCAACTAACGTGGCATCTTCTAAACTTGCACTTTGCCCACCAGGGACATTAAATTCGATTTACCCATTACATTGGATTTAATGCACTGATTCTTTTGATACTATACAGTACCAATCTTAGTAGTCCCACTCAGAAGTTAGCAGGACTGGGGTTCCAGCCTGTAACTTTGTACTTGCCAATGGGGTTACTAGCCTTTCCACAGTAAAAACCATTTAGAGTTTTTACTGTTGGAACATGTGAAAGTTCATGTTCCATATTTTAACATGCAGCACCCGACCTTAGGGCTTGTTAGGCCTATCTTAGGGGTGACCTAAATATATTAAAAAGGGAGGTTTGGGCTTTGCCATTAAGTTGAAATGGCAAGGTTGAGTTAGCAGTTTAAAACTGCCCTTGCAGTGACAGACTGGGAGCCATGTTTCACCTTGTCTCACTAAGGGTGGCACAACAAGTGCTGCAGTCCCTGGAGGACACTAACTTACCCCTGTACCATACACTAAAGACTTACAAGTTAGTTAGGCAATGCCAATTGGGGACAAGCCAATTAAACATGCACAAGGGTCAGAGCACATACACCGAGTTCTATTTAACAGGGCTCGGGGCATTTCAGAACCATTACACCAGTACCTTGTAGTCAAAATGAGGGCAAACCTGCAAAATGCCTGTTCTCTTACACTCATCTTCTCTCATTTCGGTGTACTGTTCTATACACTACTGTGTTTCTTCCTGCTCTGGAGTTTGTATGTCCTGCCTCGGATTTTTTACATCTAAAACCTTAGAATTGCCTGTGTGAGATCAGTTTCCTTGAAAGCTTTCTATCTTAGCCTTCAATGCCATTTTCTCCTTCTCGCTGATATCAGAGGTTTTACTGTCCCCCGGGACTTTCCTGTGCCGAGCAAATGTCCCTCCTTCCTCCTTCGCAATCGCTTGTTCTCTGAAGTCGAGGTGACACCCTTTGGCAGATCCTTACCTCGCACGATAGAAAGGGAAGTCTCTCAAGCGCCTCCAACTAAGATTTTTTGGCATCAAGGTCTTGCTCTTCTGTGACTACAGTTTGGCTCGAAGACTTGTTCTTCATAGTCTTAGGCGGCATCCTGGATATCCTGTCTTTCAACCACTCCGATGGCTTTTAGGCATGTGACAATGTAGGTTTAGCGTCTGGTCTAAGGTGTTCCCTGGCGTCATATGCAATATCCCTACTGTCTCAGTATTCCCTTGTGCTTCCTCAGACTTGAAGCTGTCATTGGAGGAATACATCTTCTCCAAAAGAACCCCTCTTTTGCTTCTCTACCTCAGACAGCCCGGTCATGTCGTAGTTGCCCAATAAGCTTAAAGAATTTTATCTCCATGCACAAGAGTTTTGGGCTCAACCAGCGAGCATGGAAAGCAGTCCAGCAAGTTATGATCTCCTGGGAGGCAGAACGTACAGACTGGATGCTTGTCGTTTAGGGCACATGTCCTGTGTCTCATACTCTAAAATGGTGTTGAGGAAACCCAAAGATCCACAATGACCAGATACTATTCTCTGACATCGAATCCTCACCCTCCCCGACAAATCCTGAAATGCCTCTCTCCACTGTAGAGCGTGCATCTTGATGACCTCTCTTGAGCGCTTTCTGTTTTTTCCCCCACAAATGGTAGGGAGCTCTATTGATGCACCTCTTTACCCAAGGCGGAAAAAAAGAATCTACGATGGTGGGCACGAACATAAGCATTGTGGGATTACGACTGATTTTATGCAAGGGCTCTGCATACGTCTATGCTCACTCACTAGGAAAAGGTTTACAACTAACACTTCTTTCCCAACCACTAGAAGACAAAATTGTGCAAAGCATGAAACTCTAGAAGAGATTTCATGTTGCAAATCTGCTATCTGGTTTTATGTCCCTATAAAGGGGCCTGATAATATCTGCTTAGGCTTGTTTTTTTGGTATCTCCTTATTGGGGCCTGCAGGTATCTGCTAAATTTATTTGCTCAATTCCCTATACAGGTGACTGCTGAAGTATGTTTGATGTATACCTTTAGATTGGGGACTGATAGGACCTGTTATAGAACTTTTACTTTATAGCCCCAGTCTGCATAGCTTGGGGATGCCCATACGGGGGTCTGTTGATATCTGCTACCGTTGATTGTTTGCTTTCCATCTCCAGAGTGGGGGCTGATGGGGTCTGTTAAGAGCTTTATCGTCCCAGACTCGATACAGGATGTTTTATGTCAACATACAGGAGCCTCTGGTATCTGCTAGGTTTAGTTTAGATCTACCTACAGTTTACTTACTGTTACCAGATCTACACTGGTATCAGCTACCAAAAGATTAGTGTTGATCCCTCCGCGTGCCTTTTGGGGATGTGTGGATAAGTTAGGGGCAACATTGGAGGGCAGTCTGGGAGTTGGTATCTGCTGCAGATTTGAACCACAGGTTGTCAGGCCATCTTCTCTGGCAGGATTACTTTGGGTAACTCTTTCCCAGATTTGGTAACATCCACTATGGCTTGGGATTTGTGGATCACACTGACTTTTCTACATCTTGAAATTTCTGTCACCCAGTTTTATGTCTTTAAATAGGAACCTGGATCCCAACGCCTGTGAGGGTATTTCCCTACAGCTTGATAGACCTCCCCTTCACCTATGCTGATAAGAGTTTTCTTTCAGTCTGAGAGAAGTGAAGCCCGTGTTCCAGTCACAAGGAGCTTCCTAAACAGCGTCATAAGCCTTCACTCTTAAAAATAGACTGTTCCTCCCCACCCAATCAATGATCTTGATCCCAGTCACAGACTTACGTGTAGGTGGGCTCCCAGATGCGCCGTAGCTTGTCTGGCTTTACAGTGCCATTGCCAGACACCTGCAATAACTTCTGCACATAGAAGAAGATTGTGGACCTGAAGTTGCTGAGTGGCAACTCAACTTCTCTTGTTGTACCAAGGCCGGTCACCTTCAGGATGAGTGCGAGCCGTGGTGGAGGGGAGCATTCAACTTCCTCCAGCAGCTCAGAGTGAGGAGTTCCTGTAAAATGAGAAAGGCAGAATCATTATCAGTATCCATGAGGCAGATGATCGTAGAACCTAATTCTGGGTGTGAGGAGGTGGCTTGCCTACCACCTTCAAAAGCTTCAATCCCCTTCTCCCTTGGACTCCCAAGCCAATCCATCTCCATCTCAGCAGCATTAAGGAATTCAGGGTAGAGTTAAGACTGGGGGCACTGGTACCTAGCTTTAGCAAACTCAATTTTCCTGCTGTGTCTGTTTGCACCTATATTTAAGGGGTTCTTCAATGCTGTTTAGAGCAGGACTGATTGCCTCCCCAGAGCGATTAGAAGTGCTAGCTTAAAGGAACAGTGTGGCAGTATGGCAATCCACCGGGGGAAAGTGTATATGGCTCCTAGTCTTCTAGGAGGCTATGTTGAAACCGGTGAGCCTGTACTGGGATAAAAGTCTGCTGTATGGCTTGGTAAAGCTGTGCTGTCATGCGCTGAAACATTTTATTTTGGCAGTCCTGTATATCTGTAGTGGGCCAAACAATCATGAAAGCTCACCTGAGGTGCTCCATCTGTTTTGAATTTTCAATAGTTTACATGTGACTACTGGGGTCCATTTAGATCTTTTATGTGTGCTGAGTAAGAGGTTTTTTATTTTATTTGTGAAGCTGGCTATAGTCATGCTGAACATACCCGTGCCACTGCCCAAAACATGCCATACATGTCAAGTGTGGGACATTCCCGGCACATTCCTTTGTCAGAGTAGACTTGTCCTGCAGCTGAAACAAGTGTTGCGCTATGTCTTAGTCAATCAACACCGTACATAGGACCACTCAAACTGGTCTGCCTGGAGGTTTCTGGCTCCGAGGAGGGTGAAATCTACCCAACAGGAAGCTGCGCTGCTGCAGGACTGGAAGAGGTCCCAACTTTGGAACAAGGCAAACTTTCTGGTTAGCTCGGACTTCTTAGCCAGAACAGCAGAGTTATTGTTCATCATCATTTGTCTGGACACGAGAAAGGCCAGCACTAGCACAGGATTACAACAGGACCAGATATGGAACATCTTCAGAGTTGAAGATTTATGAAATAATCCACTTTTTGTATGCTACCCCTATTTTATGGCTGGTTTCGCTGGCAATTAGGAATAGGAGACTGCTAACAGCTTTTCGTACATATGCTGTGACCTCTTAAACAATGTAATGAGGTCCCAATAACATGGGGCAGGATTTGCATTCATGGTATAAAAGTGAGATGTCACATAGGAGCTGCAGTGTATATTTACCACACCTACATGAGTTACTTTAAAAGCATAACTTGAGGTCTGCCACTGAAATCCTGAATGTCTAAAGCCAGAAACTATAGGCAGCACATGTGAAAGCTGAATTATTTTTTAAAGTGTGTAGGAAAGTGCCCCTTTTTGACATGGTTGCCCCCACTTTTTGCCTGGTACATGATGTGAAAGTGCACTTGGTTTCTGATAACCAGGTCCCCAGTGCGAGAGCTCTTTCCCAAAACTGTACAAGTGTTCCCCCAATCTGGCAAAACCTTTAGCACACTCCAAGTCCCTAGTAAATGGAACCCTGGTACCTAGGGCCTGAGGTACTAAAGAGGGACCCTAAGGGTTGTAGCACGAATTGTGCCACCATAAGGGACCCCTCACCAAGCACATGACCGACTGCAATTGCAGGCTGCCTGACTTGATGTAGACAAAAGTGAAAACACAACATGTCACACATCCCTGTATGACATGTACCCTACCACTACATATGATATTTATGAGTCACCCCTATAGCAGGCCTGACAGCCCTAAGGCAGGGGGCTTAATATCATATGTGCGGGCATATCTGCATGAGCAGATATGCCCCTGTGCTAGTCAGCCCTATTGTTGCCAGTGCAAGTGACCAGGGAAGCCATCTTAAACCATGTATTGGACACTGGTGAAAACGAGTTCCCCAGCTACATGATGGCTTCACTGAAAATAGAGATGTTTAGTACCAAACATCTCGTTTTGATAAACCCAAACTGATGCCAGTGTTGGATTTATCAATACATGCACTCAGAGTGCACCTTAGAAGTGCCCCCTGAAAACCTACCAGCCTCTGGTGTGGTTGCTGATTGGATTCTGCCAGCCTGCCACCCAAAAAACTGTTCCGACCTCCTCAGGTGAGAGCCGTTGATCTCAGGAGACCTAGAACAATAGCCTGTCTGGGCAAAGGATGTAACGCCTCCTCCCACAGGATGACCTGCTGATTAGCCTCACTGGGCTGGCGAGCTTCAAAGAAGCAGCCACGTTTGAAATGCAAATCTGGCTCCCCTCCCAGCAGTGGTAGCCACACCCCCTGTCCAGAGCCCACTTGGCACCTGGACATGAGGGAAAATTAGCTAGTCAGGTAGGCATACCACCCCAGGCTAGTACCACCCCCCCCTACGGTGGGCTCTTTGTGAGGAGGACACCATTTTTCAGAGCTAGCCATCTTTGTGAGGGCATACCTAGTGTAGGGAGCTGGCTCTGTATATGGTATGCAAATAGGTGGTTATACTGTGCTCAGAGTCCAGAGATTCCCTCAAAAGTGTACAGGACTCAATGCAAACCCAAGTCGCTCTATTAGCGGTAGTGTGGGCGAGCAGCCTTAGGCCTAACACAGAGGAGTGTAAGACGTTTATTGCACAACATTGACCACTAAGGGGGACACACCACTCAAAAAGGAGATGCACACCAATTTTATAAAAATAAGCTTTGTTTAAGTTTTATTTTAAGACCAAGATCTTCGCAATAAGGTAAGTACGTTTTGCAGGAAACATACTTAAAACTTTCAAAAGTCGAAACTTAGTGCAATTTTCAATGAGTTCAATGTTATCCTAGGGAGGAAAACAATAATGCGGTTATACAGGTAAGTATCCAACTTACAGTTACAGTCTTTGGGACCAAAGGTCACCAAGGGGCATGGGTCAGGTGTAGGAAGCTGGTTCTATATATACTATACCAAAATGAGGTATAGTGTGCACAGAGTCCAGTGGAACCTTAAAGGTAGGCAGAAGTAAAAGTAGATAGCACCTTACTCTCTATTTGTGGTAGGGTGGTCGAGCAGTAAGGCTTTATCAGAGGGTAGTGTTAAGCATTTGTTGTGCCCACTCAATCAGCAAATGATATCACACACTCAAAGACAACTTCAGACCAATTGGTTTTGTATTAAAGGAAAATGCTACTTACCACAGTATGCATCTGTTCTTGGCATGTAGAGCTGTAGAATCTCATGCTATGCATAGATCGCCATCTAGTGTTGGGTCCGGATGTTTGCACTTTGTTCGAATAAGTCTTTCCAGTCACGAGGTAGGTGACTCCTCCTTTCGGTGATAGTGCGCATGGGCATCGACTCCATCCTTAGATTGTTTTGCCGTAAAGGGTGATGATGGAGTTAGTAAGAGTAAAGAGAGATGACCATGTATATTGTATCTAAGTAAGATATTACTGCAACAGTTATAGGTACCCGGGGAGGCGGGCGGCCGCATGAGATTCTACAGCTCTACATGCCAAGAACAGATGCATACTGTGGTAAGTAGCATTTTCCGTTCGAGGCATGTGAGCTGTAGATCACATGCTATGCATAGACTATATAGCAGTTATGTTCCAAAGCGGTGGCTAAGCTGTGGCAGCTGTCTGAAATAGTGTACTAAAACTGCCTGGCCCACACTAGCTTGTTGTCTAGCTAACACATCTATGCAGTAGTGTTTTGTAAAGGTGTGTGGTGTAGAGCATGTTGCAGCTTTGCAGATGTCATCTATGGGTATATTTCCTAAAAATGCCATAGAGGCCCCTAGTTTGCGAGTCAAGTGCGCTCTAGGGGGAATTGTTAATGTGCGTTTAGCTTTAATGTAGCATATTTGAATGCACTTAACTATCCACCTTGCAATACCGGGTTTTGATATTGGATTGCCTTTATGTGGTGGAGCAAAAGAAACAAAAAGTTGCTTTGTTTTCCTGAAAGGTTTTGTTCTTTCAATGTAGTACAATAATGCTCTTTTGACATCTAATGTGTGAAGAGCACGTTCTGCCACTGAATCTGGCTGAGGGAAGAACACAGGCAACTCAACAGATTGGTTAATATGAAAGGCAGAAATGACTTTAGGTAAAAATTTGGGGTTAGTCCTAAGAACCACTTTGTTTTGGTGTATTTGTAAAAATGGCTCTTCTATGGTTAGTACCTGAAGCTCACCCACTCTTCTTAGAGATGTGACGGCTATGAGGAAGGCTACCTTCCAAGTGAGAAACGAAATGGTTACTTACCAGTAGGAGTTGTTTTGCAGCTTGAAGAGTTTTCTGGATTCACATGCTGTGCATCATTCCGCCATCTAGTGGTTGGGTCCGGGATTGTCTTTGTTTCTTTTTTTTCTTCTTGTTTTGGTCGCTGTCGACCACCATTTGGTGTCAGGTACGTCCCCTGTATGACGTCAGACGGCATCCTGGAGGTCGACGTGCATGGTGGCCATCTTCGGATTCTTTTTTCTGTTTTTATGCTGATTAATCCTTGTGATGGTCTTTATTTATAGTTCTTAACGTTGTTCTTTGCTTCCCCACCTGTTTGTGTTCCTTCTAGGGGAAGGCTGGGTGGGTCGCATGTGAATCCAGAAAACTCTTCAAGCTGCAAAACTACTCCTACTGGTAAGTAACCATTTAGTTTTGCAGCGTGAATCCTTTTCTGGATTCACATGCTGTGCATCAGATTATGTAGCGGTTCCTCCAGTGTTTGGGAGGCTGTGGTGAGAGGAAGACTTAGAAAACAGATGTTGAAGCACCCTTTGTCCAATTTGAGCTTCCTTATTTATCTGCATTTCCACACAATAATGCTTTGTAAATGTGTGTGGTGATGCCCATGTTGCTGCTGCGCAGATGGCATCGATGGGTACATTTGCCATGATAGTATAGTAGAGCTCTCCTTACATCCAGGGTGTGGAGGCTTCTTTCTGCCTTAGTTTTTGGTTCTTTGAAGAAAACTGGCAAGATGATGTTTTGATTCAAGTGATACTTAGTTACCACCTTTGGTAAAAACTGTGGGTCAGTTTTTAAGATTACCGTATCCTTGTGGATTTGCAAGTATGGCTCTTGTACAGTTAATGCTTGTAATTCACTTACTCTCCGTAGTGATTTATTGCAATGAGAAATGCTGTTTTGAGAGCAATATGTATGATATCCGCTGTATGCATGGGTTCAAACTGTTTTCCCATTAGCTGAGACAGTACTGTATTTAAACTCCAAGTTGGTACAGGAGCAGTTCTTGGAGGAGCCATTCTTTTTGCTCCTTCCAAAAATCTTTTGATGAGTGGTCTAGTAGGACAAGTTACTTACCTTCGGTAACGATATATCTGTAAGAAACATTAGTAGTGATAGATTCCTTACCTTAGAATATCCCCAGGCGTCAGACTGGATCCGGAAAGTTTTCGTCAGCAGAACCCCTGCGCGTCGGTAGGTGGCGTCGTGCGGCTCTGCGTCAGTCGTTGGCGTCGTGGTCGCCGAGATGAAGTCGCGGGCGCTACTTAGACGCCGCCCACGCGCGCTGACGTCAGTTCTGTACACGACTTTCCGCGCCAGGAACGCAGAGCCATGCAAGATACTGACCACTGGTGCATTGAAACTAGGGCCCTGAAAGGGATGACCTTAACCCTAGAAATCAGTTCGCAGAACGGGGAGGATGGGTGGGGCGGTAAGGAATCTATCATTACTAATGTTTCTTACAGATATATCGTTACCGAAGGTAAGTAACTTGTCCATCGGAAAGAAACACAGTGATAGATTCCTTACCTTAGAATAGATACCCCAGCAATACCAACCCCGGTGGTGGGTCTGCGAACTAAGATCACACTAGAAAGTCACGGAAAACAGACCGGTCAAAGAAGCCGTCTCTCCGGACTTGGCTGTCTAGGCAATAATGCTTGGTAAACGTGTGCAGCGAGGCCCACGTGGCTGCCAGACAGATGTCTTGCAGGGGGACACCACGTCCCAATGCAGTAGTGGCTGCAGTAGCTCTGGTGGAATGAGCACGCAGCCCCACCGGAGGTTCTTTTTTAGCCAAAGAGTAACAGGCTTTGATACATAAGACAACCCAGCGGGAGATGGTTCTCTTATGGACCGCCCGACCTTTCTTGGTGCCAACGTAGCCAACAAA
Organism: Calotriton arnoldi; assembly: GCA_963921515.1. Classification (NCBI taxonomy): domain Eukaryota; kingdom Metazoa; phylum Chordata; class Amphibia; order Caudata; family Salamandridae; genus Calotriton; species Calotriton arnoldi. Next base: position 2,856,434 of record CAWUFW010001362.1, read on the forward strand.
AAGCTGGTCGTCCACCCAGAACTGCTGTGTGCGGTTGAGATAAAAAGAGAGCGCACGTTTTTGGGTCCAGACAGTGGAGCCGCTCTTCCTCCCTGGAAGGATGCGGAAAGAAGGTGGGCAAGGTAATAGTCTGCCCAATGTGAAAGGCCGTAACCACTTTTGCTAAAAGGAAGGACGGGGCCTGAGCACAACCTTGTCCGGATGGACTGAAAGGAAAGGAGGCTTACAAGAAAGAGCCTGGAGCTCACTCTCCCGCCTGGCGGAAGTGATGGCCACCAGGAAGGCAGTCTTTAACGTCAAAAGACTAAGAGGACAGTTGTGAAGGGGCTCAAAGGGAGCGCACATCAAGTATGTCAGAACCAGATTCAAGTCCCACTGAGGCATCACGAAAGGAATAGGAGGAAAAAGGTGTGTAATGCCTTTGAGAAATCTATTTACAATAGTGGACTTGAAAAGAGAGGGCTGATCAGGGAGCCTGAGAAAGGCCGAAATAGCAGAAAGGTAGCCTTTGATAGTGCCCAGAGCAGAGCCCTGCTGGGCCAAAGAAATAAGGAACAGTAGGACCTCAGAAAGAGGGGCAGAAAGGGGATCCACAGCCTTTGCTGTGCACCATGCCACAAATTTGTTCCACCTGCAGGCGTATACCACTTTAGCGTCACAAACTTCAGGAGGCAAGTCGAAGGGAATCAACTGCCGCCGCTCAATCTCCACGCAAAGAGGTGGAGGCTTGACAGGTTCGGGTGGAGGACCGTCCCCTGCTGCTGCGACAGAAGATCCTCCCGGAGATGCAGTCTGATCAGGGGATCGATGCTCATACTGAGTAGCTCGGGATACCATACTCTTCAAGCCCAGTCCGGAGCCACAAGAATGACTTGGGCCCGGTCGCGCCTGATCTTCAGCACTCTGGGCAGAAGTGGTATGGGCGGAAAGGCGTACAACAGACCGCAACTCCAACCGCGACGAAAAGCGCCGCCGAGCGAGTGCCGCCTTGGAAATTCCAACGCACAGAACTGATGACATTGCGCGTTCTCTTCGGTGGCGAATAGATCCAACCAAGGCTCTCCCCACTGCTGAAAGAGACCTTGCACCACCTCCGAGTGAAGACGCCATTCGTGATCGAGCATGCACCTGCGGCTGAGTTCGTCCGCCCTGGCGTTCAGAGAACCTGCCAGGTGTTGAACCACCAGGGACATGCCCTGATGTTCCAGCCATGTCCAGAGACGCAGAGCCTCCTGACAGAGGGTCCATGACCCCACCCCACCTTGTTTGTTGCAGTACCACATGGCGGTGGTGTTGTCTGTGAACACCTGCACTACTCTCCCTTTGACAGAGGGAAGGAATGCCTTTAGTGCAAGCCTGATCGCCCGCAGCTCCAAAAGGTTGATATGGAGCCGGGACTCCGCCGGAGAACAGAGACCTCTGATCTCCGCCTCTCCCATGTGGCCACCCCATCCCAGGAGGGACGCATCCGTCACCACTGTAAACTCCGGTTGGGGAAGGGAGAGGGCTCTGCCGTCGACCAAATGCCGGTTCATGAGCCACCACTGCAACTGTCGTGCAGTGCCCTCCGAGATCTGAACGTGATCGGACAGGTTCCCCTGATGCTGCGCCCACTGGAACTTCAGGTCCCACTGCAGAGCCCGCATATGCCATCTGGCATGATTGACCAGCAGGATGCAGGAGGCCATGAGGCCCAGCAGCCTCAGAGTCACTCTGACCGAAACCCGGGACAAGGGCTGAAAGATGGGAGTCAGAGCCCGAATATCCCAGACTCGCTGTTCGGGAGGATAGACCCGAAACTGCGCCGTGTCCAGAACCGCTCCGATAAAGAGGAGCTTCTGCGAGGGAATCAGGTGTGACTACGGCACGTTGATGGAGAACCCCAGCGAGTGCAGGAGTTCGGCCGTAGTCTGGAGGTGGGAGACGACTGCTTGGGACGAGCCCGCCTTCAACAACCAGTCGTCGAGGTAGGGGAAGACTGGAACCCCTGCCCGGCGCAGATGAGCTGCGACCACCGCCATCACTTTCGTGAACACCCGAGGGGCACTTGTAAGGCCAAAGGGGAGCACGGTGAACTGAAAATGCTGGAGGCCTACCGTGAACCGTAGGTAACGCCGGTGGGCCGGCAGGACGGGGATGTGGAAATAAGCGTCCTGCAAGTCCAACGCTACCAACCAGTCTCCAGGGTCGAGGGCAGTCAAGACCTGAGCTAGGGTGAGCATCTTGAACTTCTCCTTCCGGAGGAAGCGATTGACGTTCCGGAGGTCCAAGATAGGACGCATGTCCTCCTTGTCCTTTTGGGCACCAGAAAGTAGTGGGAGTAGCAACCACGCCCTACTTCTGGGGTCGGAACATGCTCGATGGCCCTCTTGGCCAAGAGGGCCGTAACTTACTTCTGCAGAAGCACCAAGTGATCCCCTGACATGCAGTGGAATTGAGGTGGCATGGCTGAGGGGGTGGTCTCGAAGGGGAGGGAGTAGCCCCTTCGGACAATGTCCAAGACCCACCTGTCCGAGGTGATGGGACGCCAGTGGTGAAGGTGATGGCGGACCCTGCCCCCTACTGGCGTGCTGTGCACCTGAAAGGAAGGACTAGGAGGGTTTGGAGGCCGCGGACGGGTTGGAGGTAGTGGCCTGACCCGCACGTTGGTTGCCCGAACCGCCACGGCGGTATCCACGTCCTCGGCCACGCGAAGACGCTTGCTGCGCGGGCCGGTGGCTGGGCAGCTGACGTGACTGGGCGCCCCTTATGTGGCCACGAAAGGGGCGAAAAGCAGAGGTTAGCGGAGGGCGTACAACAGAAAGGCCCAGGGACTTGGCAGTAACCCGTGAGTCCTTAAAACGCTCCAGAGCATGGTCTGCCTTTGAACCAAAAAGACTGACTCCATCAAAGGGCATGTCCATGAGTGTATTTTGGACATCACCCGAGAAACCAGTTGTTCTCAGCCAGGCGTGGCGACGTAGCGCCACCGTCGTAGCAAGCGATCTGCCCAGCGAGTCAGCGGTATCAAGGCCACAACGTATGGTGTATTTAGCCGCATCTCGCCCTTCCGCAATGGCGCGGGTAAGCAGTGTCTGGACCTCCTCAGAACACTGCGGCAAAACAGCCGCCACCGAATCCCACAGGGAGTGGGTGTATCGGCCCAAAAGGCAAGCGGCGTTGACGGACCGCAAGCCAGCACTGGAGGAAGAAAAAGCCTTCTTCCCAAATTGGTCCAGGCGTTTGGATTCCCTATCCGGAGGGGCGGTAGGGAAGGCGGTTTGGGAGGCAGAGGCTTGGACAACCAAGCTCTCGGGGGTGGGATGTTGGGAGAGAAACAAGGGGTCGCCCGGAGCAGGGCGATGGCGTCGGGCCACGTTCCTATCCACAGGAGCCCCTGTGGTGGGCTTGGACCAGGCACCCAAAAGAACGTCAGTGAGTGCATCATTAAACGGCAGCACAGTCTCCGAAGAGGAAGCTGCCGGTTGAAGCACTTCCGTCAGGAGATTAGTCCTGACAGCCACAGTAGGCAATTGGAGATGTAAGGCTCCAGCTGCTCTACGCAACACCGTTGCAAAATTAGCTCCCTCCTCCGTAGCCACGGGAGGAGACCGCATGCCAGTGTCAGGGGAGGTGTCTAGACCACTGACATCCCCAAGTTCCTCAGCCCAGTCCGGATCATACTCACACTGTTGTGTGAGAGGGTCCTCAGACCCCTCCCAGCTCTCTTGGTCCTCCTCAGGTTCAAAATATGGAGGAGGAGGGACATTTGGGATCCAAGGTCTCATCGGCGCCGGAGCCGGCGTCGAGCGACGTCGGTACGGCTCCATGTCCGGAGCCGGGGACCGACGCCGTCCGGAGCCCCGGACGGCGTCAGGAACGGCACCGGGGACATCGGCGGAGGCGTGGTTAGGTCAACCGGCGTCGATGGGGGTTGCGGTACCACCGGAGCCGGGATCGAGGCCGGAGCCGGGATGAAGGCTGGTGGGACAGGCGGCGCCGGGACCGGAGTCGACGGCGACGCCGGGGCAACCCCATCAGGGCCCGCGGGGCCCGAAGGCGCACCGGAGGGAGCCTGAGGCCCGAAGAGGCGGGCCATGGCCGACAGGAATTCCTGTATTTCGGCCGGAGTCGCTCCCGAACCCGGAAAGGACGGGTAATGCGGGGGCGGCTCCATAGGCATGTCCGGGGCCGCGGGGCGGTGCCGACTGGGGCCTCAGCCGAATTGCGAGTCCGGCGAGGCGAAGTCTTAGAGCGATGACGCTTCTTAGACTTTTTCTGCTTCGACTTACCCGTGGAGTGCGAAGACTTGGACTCCGACGACCGGCGGGGACTCCGCGACCGGCCCCTCGACCTCTCCCGGGACCGGGGCTTGGTGCGGCGCGGAGCCGACTGCCGGACCTCGAGTAGCTTTCGAGACCGCTCTCGCAAAGCCTTCGGGTGAAGTTTCCGGCAGTCAGGGCACGACTTCGTGTCGTGGTCTCGGCCGAGACAGAAGAGACACTCTAGATGCGGGTCTGTGATCGACATCATTCGACCACAGGCGTCGCATGGCTTGAAGCCGGGCATCCCTACGACACCTAGGAATCGATAAAGACTCGAAAGAAACAGTGAAAAAATTCACAAAAAAGTTAGTCAAAAATTGACTAGGGCACTGCTCTTCCCGGATCTGCGCTTACTGGCGCGGAAAAAGAAGAACAGAACTGACGTCAGCGCGCAGGGGCGGCGTCTAAGTACTGCCCGCGACGTCATCCCGGCGATCACGACGCCGACGACTGACGCGGAGCCGCACGACGCCGCCTACCGACGCGCAAGGGTACTGCTACGCAAAACTTCCCGGATCCAGCCTGACGCCTGGGGATATTCTAAGGTAAGGAACCTGTCACTAACGTGTCTCTTTCAGATATAAGGAGCAGGGACATGGGGATAGAAATCCCCAAGCAGCGTCGAGAACGGCATCGATCGACGCCGGCTCGACGCTGCGTCCACTTCGGGGCTGAAATGGAGGTCGACGTCGTCCCGAGGTGCGGGCGGCGTCCGGATCGGTGCCGGTGGAGGCGTAACAAGGTCAACCGGCGTTGACCGGGATCCAGGCCTGGATCCAAGGGTGTCCTGCGGCACTGGGGCCGGGGCCGACAGCGACGCCGGGGCCGCCGGCGAGGAAACGCGAGGACACCCATGCGGGACCGCGGGGCCCGAAGGCGCACCGGCGGGACCCGACGGCCCAAAGAGGCGAGCCATGGCCGACAGGAATACCTGTATCTGGGCCGGAGACGCCGACGACCCCGGAAAGGGCTGGTAGTCGGGCGGTGACTCCATAGGCTCCGCCGGAGCCACGGGGGTGGCACCACCCATACCCTAGCCGCATCGCGCGACCGGCGAGGGGAAGTCAAAGAACGATGGTGTTTCTTCGACTTCTTGTGCTTCGTCTTACCTGACCCCGAGTGCGAAGACTTGGATCCCGAAGACCGATGATGACTCCGCGCACGGTCCCTCGACCTCCCTCTGGACCGGGACTTCGAACGGCGCGGAGCCGACTGCCGGGCTTCCAGCAACTTTTGGGACTGCTCCCGCAAAGTCTTCGGCGCCATGGCCCGGCAGTCGGAGCACGACTTGGGGTCGTGGTCGCGCCCCAGGCAGAAAAGACACACGCGGTGCGGGTCCGTCACCGACATCATGCGGTGACAATCCCCGCAGGACTTGAAACCGGGCATCCTACTGCACCAGGAGTCGATGACTCAAAGAAAAAACAGAGACAAAAAACCTCAAAAAGTCAGTCAAAAATTGACTGTGGTACCGCTCTCTCCGGATCTGCGCTTGCTGGCGCGGAAAAAGAAAGAACGGACGTCAGCGCGCGTGGGCGGCGTCTAAGTAGCGCCCGCGACGTCATCTCGGCGACCACGACGCCAACGACGGACGTGGAGCCGCACGACGCCACCTACCGATGCGCAGGGGTACTGCTGACGAAAACTTTCCGGATCCAGTCTGACGCCTGGGGATATTTAAGGTAAGGAATCTATCACTATGTGTTTCTTTCAGATAAGAAACTTTTGCATGTTCTTCTTGTGTATGCCACTATGGCCGCGAGGTGTACCTTTAGGCTGGATAAATTGATGTTGCTGTCTAAAAGGTAGGTAAGATATGTGACTACTGTTTCCTGTGTATTTATTGTAGTAGTCTTGTTGTTAGCGGTGCACCATGTGGTATATCGCTACCATTTAGCTGTATAGCATTTCCTTGTTGACTGTTTTCTTGCCTCCTTTAGAATCTCCATGGTTCTGGACGGCAGTTTGAGGTGTCCAAATTCTATGTATTCAGGGGCCAGGCTGCTAGTTGCAGCGTTGCTGGTTCTGGGTGAAAGATTTGGCCCTGTTGCAACGTTAGCAGGTCTTTGTCTGCTTTGATCCTGATCATCTCTCCTTTGGAGAGTTCCAGGAGAGTTGAGTACCATGTCTGTCTTGGCCAACGGGGGGCAATTAGAATCATATTTGTTCCTGGTTCGCTTGCTTTTTGTAGTACTCTTTGCATCAGGGGAATTGGTGGAAAGGCGTAGACAAATGTCTGAGACCAATTGAGTGAAAGCGCATTTCCCTTTGACAGGTGGTGTGGAAACCTGGATGCAAAGTTCCGGCATTTCTTGTTCTGCAGTGTTGCAAAGAGATCCAACACTGGCGTTCCCCAGATGTTGAACAGGTATTGTACTGTTGTTTGCTTTAGCTCCCATTCGTGTGAGCAACTGTTTTGTCTGCTTAGCCGGTCTGCTGTGATGTTGTGTACCCCTGGTAGATGCACTGTTTGCAGATTGATTTGCTGCGGTATTGCCCATTGCCAGATTTCTTGCGCAAGTTTTCTCAGGGGAAAGGATTTCGTTCCACCCTGTTTGTCCAGGTAAAACATTGTCGTTGCGTTGTCCGTTTGTATTAGGATGGTTTTCCCCTGAATCTGTTTCTGGAATGCTTTGAGTGCTAGAAGAACAGTTTTCATTTCTAAGAAGTTGATGCGTTTTATGGAGTCTTCTTCGCTCCATCGCCCATGAATCTGTAGTTGGTTCAGATGTGCTCCCCAACCGTTGAGGGATGCATCAGTGGTGATTGTCACAGATGGAGTTGTGTTCTTGAAAGGTCTCCCCTGTGCTATGTTGTTGGATGCCCACCATTGTGTCTATGTTTGTATCCTTTGTGTAACAACCACTAGATCTTCTCAACTCCCTGTGGCTTGTGACCAGCTGTTGGTGATCCATTCTTGGAATGGTCGCATGTGTAGGCGAGCATGAGGGACGAGTGGGATGCATGATGCCATCATGCCCATAAGTTTTATTACTTTCCTCACTGTCAGCGACTGACCCTTCTGGTAGAGGGCTGTTTCCTTGTAGATAAGCTTGTATCCTGTTCTGTGTGGGGTAAGCCCTTGCGTTCTTTGTATTTAGTCTTGCCCCTAGAAAGGTTTTTTCCCTTTCTGGGTTTGTTGATGATTTTTTGTGGTTTATTGAGAAACCTAGGCCTTGAAGTGTTTGGATTGTCTTCTGAACCCGATCGTGGCATATTTGTTTTGTGCGTCCCCTTATTAGCCAATCGTCCAGATAGGGGTATACATGGATTTTTTCTCTTCTTGGGTAGGCGGCCACTGCGGCCAGACACTTTGTGAACACCCGTGGAGCTGATTTTATTCAGAACGGGAGTACCTTGAATTGGTAGTGTGTTCCGTTGTGTAGGAATCTTAGGTACTTTCTGTGTGTCTTGTTCATTGGGATATGTAGATAGGCGTCCTTGAGGTCTATTGTTGCTAGGAAATCTCCTTTTTGGATTTGTGGGATTATTTCTTGAAGGGTACACATTTTGAAGTGTTGTGTCCGTATGAACTTGTTTATGAATCTTAAGTCCAAGATTGGCCTCAGGGTTAGGCCTTGTTTTGTTACAAGGAAGTATGGTGAGTAGTTTCCTTTGTTCCGTTCATGTTTTGGTACTGTTTCTATTGCCTGTTTGAGGCACAGTTCCTTGATTTCTGCGTTTAGCAGGGTTTGTTCTGATTTGGATAGTTTTCTTATTCGTGGTGGATTTGCAGGTGGTGTCTTTGTTAGCTCTATGCAATATCCGTGTTGTACCAAATTTAATATCCATTTGTCCGTTGTGATCTTTTCCCACTGGTTGTGGAAAAAAGATATTCTTCCCCCCACTGGTGTTTTGTGTGGGTCCTTTTTTGTGTGGAAGTCAGTTAGAGGTAATACTTTTCCCTCTTGAGGTTTGGCCTCTTCCTCTGCCGTTTCCTCGCCCCCGAAAGGGCTGTTTCTGTTGTTGCCAGCCCTGGTAACCAGATTGTTGACCCATTTGTTGGCTTGTGTTTTGCCCCTGAGATTGTTGCGGCATCTGCTGGTTTTGGCCGAAGCTGCCTCTTCCTGTGGTCTTTCTGTTAGAGAAACCTCCTCTTTTGAAAGATCCTCTTTGTTGTAGGGCCCCCATTGCCCTAGCTGTTTCATTATCCTTCTTGATCTGTTGAAGGGATTCATCCACTTCCTTGCCAAATAACGAATAGTTTCTTACCTGTCGGTGTAGTTTTGCAGCTTGAAGACTTTCTGGATTCACTATGCTGTGCATTATTCCGCCATCTCGTGGTTGGGTCCGGATTCGTAGTCTTTTCTTTGTTGTTTTTTTTTTTTTTTGTTGTTGGCCCAGGTGGGCGGCGACGCCCCACCATTTGGTGTCTTCGGTGACATCGTCGCGCTTCCGGCGGAAGCTCCCACCTTTGGTAGCCATCTTCGGATTCTTTTTTCTTTTCCTCTTACAGTTTTTTGTTGTCTATGTCTTTAACCTTTAATCCTTCAATTATTCTTTGATCCTTTTAACCTTGTATGTAGTTCAGTTGTACCCTTAACCTCCTATGTTATCTTCCTGGCGGAGGCGGGTGGGATCGCTAGTGAATCCAGAAAGTCTTCAAGCTGCAAAACTACACCGACAGGTAAGAAACTATTCGCTTTGCAGCGTGAATCTTTCTGGATTCACTATGCTGTGCATGGACTTAGTAGCGGTTTTGTTATTGCGGTGGTTGGGTGGAAGATGAGCATTGGTTGCTGAAAATGTGCTGTAAGACCTTCTGTCCTACTTGTGCCTCTTTGTTCATTTGGATATCAACACAGTAGTGTTTGGTGAACGTGTGCACGGAAGACCATGTTGCCGCTTGGCAAATGTCTTGTATAGGTGTGTTCGCTAGGAACGCAACCGTTGCTCCCTTTTCCTTGTTGAGTGAGCCTGGGCGGCTCCTTGTAACTCTTGTCCTGCCTGCTTGTGGCAGAGTTGTATTGCTTGTGCAATCCACCGTGCAATGGTATTTTTTGTTACTGGTCGTCCCAGGAAACTGCTTGCGAAGGAAACGAAGAGTTGTTTTGTTTTCCTGCATTCCTTCGTCCTTTCTATGTAGTGCATCACTGCCCTTCTGGCGTCTAGCGTGTGTAGCGCCTTTTCTGAGGGTGTTGAAGGTTTCTGGAAGAAACTTGGTATCTGTATTGTTTGATTGATATGGAACCGCGACACCACCTTTGGCAGGAAGTGTGGGTCCGTCCTCATGACAATTCTGTCCTTGTGTATTTGCAAGTAGGGCTCTTGTAGTGTGAGAGCCTGTAGTTCACTGACTCTTCGCAGTGACGTGATAGCCACTAAGAAGGCCGTTTTTAGTGTGAGCATGTGCAGTGTGATCTTGTGTATGGGTTCAAATGGTGATTTCATCAACTGTGTCAGTACAGTGTTGAGGTTCCAGCTTGGGGATGGCATCCTTTTAGGGGGGGCTATTCTTTTAGCCCCTTCCAGGAATCTTTTGACCACTTGGGAGGTGAAGAAGCTTTTCACCGCTTCTCCCTGGTGTAGGCCACTATGGCTGCTAGGTGAACCCTTAGTGACGAGTAGCTCAGCCCGCTTTGTAGTAGGTGTGTTAAGTATCGCAGTACTGTTGATTCTTTTGTGACTTTTCGTTGCAGTCCCTCTGTAATGCACCATTGTGAGAACCTTTTCCACTTTGCAATGTAGCATTTTCTTGTAGTGGGTCTCCTTGCTTCTCTGAGTACTGCCATGGTGCTTGGAGGTAGTTTGAGGTGTGCGAATTCTAGGTCCTCAGGAGCCATGCTGCTAGGCTGAGGCTGTCTGGTTCTGGGTGGGGCACTTTTCCGTTTTGCATTGTGAGGAGGTCTTTCCTTCTGCTGAACCTGTTTGCTGGTTCCTGCGCCATTTCCATTATCTGTGAGAACCATGTTTGTCTGGCCCACTGAGGTGCCACCAGTATGAGTGTCATGCTGCTGCTCCTGCATTTGCTGAGTACTTTGTGTAACAGTGGTATCGGGGGAAAAGCGTAAGCAAATTAGTTCGACCAACTTATCCATAGGGCATTCCCTAGGGACCTTTGGTCCGGCTGTCTGGATGCGTAATGTTGGCATTTTGCATTCTGGGGTGTTGCAAAGAGGTCTATCCGTGGTGTTCCCACTTTTGGAACAGTTGCTGCACCTCCTGTTGGTTCAGTTCCCATTCGTGGGATGCAGACGTCTGCCTGCTGAGTCGGTCTGCTTCTACATTGTCTATTCCTGGGAGGTGTATTGCTAGCAGGTCTATCCTTAGAGGGATGGCCCATCTCCAGATCTGTTGTGCCAGACTTGACAGCGGTGCTGATTGTGTTCCACCTTGCTTGTTGATGTAGAACATTGCAGTTGTGTTGTCTGTTTGTATCAGCACTCGCTGGCCGTAAAGCTGCTTTTGAAAGGCTTTTAAGGCTAGGAACACAGTTTTGAGTTCTAGGTAGTTGATGTGTTTCACTGCATCTTGTTGTGACCAGAGCCCCCTGACGCGGAGTCTGGTCATGTGCGCGCCCCAGCCCTGCTGTGAGGCGTCTGTTGTGATGGTCACTGTTGGAGTTGGCTGTGTGAATGGCTTCCCTTGTAATATGTTCTCTTCTTTCCACCACGCTATTTCTTTCTGCACTGCGTGTGTGACAACCACTAGATCTTCCCAACTCCCTGTGGCTTGTGACCATTGCTGTTGTATCCATTCCTGGAGCGGTCTCATGTGCAGTCTGATATGCGGGACAAGGTGGATGCATGATGCCATCATTCCCATTATCCTGCTCACTGTCCGAACTTGCCCCTTGCGGTAATGATGTGTTTCCCTCAGGAGCGCTATACTTCTCTTGTCGCTGGGGAACACCTTGGACTGTGTGCTGTCTATTTGTGCCCCCAAGAATATCTTGATTTGTTGGGGTTCTGTTGACGATTTTTCCCAATGTATTGAGAAACCTAATGTGGACAGTGTTTCTATGACTTGTTTGATGTGTTTTTTGCAGAGTCTGTATGATCCTGCTTTTACCAGCCAGTCGTCGAGGTAGGGGTATACATGTATGCTCCTTCTCCGAAGGTGCGCTGCTGCTGCTGCTAGGCATTTCGTGAACACTCTTGGTGCGGACTTTAGTCCGAAGGCTAGCACTGTGAACTGGTAGTGATCGTGGCCTATCACGAATCTTAATAGCCGTTTGTGTTTGCGGTTGACGGGTATGTGCAGGTATGCATCTTTTAGGTCTAAGGTCGCCATGTAATCCCCTTCTTGGATTTGGGGTATTACTTCCTGAAGTGAAGTCATCTTGAATTTTTGAGTTTTTACGAACTTGTTCAGGAATCTGAGGTCCAGTATTTGTCTTAGTGTATCGTCTACCTTTGGCACTAGGAAGTACGTTGAGTATATTCCCTTGTTCCTTTCGTTGTTTGGAACTGGCTCTATTGCTGTTTTTTGTAGCAGTTCCTCTGCCTCTAGGCGGAGGAGGGCTAGTTCTGTTGCGGGTATTGACCGATGTCTTGGTCTTCTCCCTGGCGGGTGTTTTTGGAGGTCTATGCAGTACCCGTGCTGTATGGTGTTTAGTATCCATTTGTCCGTGGTAATTTTCCTCCATTGTGTGAGAAATTTTCCTATTCTTCCTCCCACTGGTGTCGTATGCTCGGTGGTTATTTGCTGTGTGCTTCTGCTCTTTATCTTTTCCTTTTGCGGACTTCCCCTCAACCTTGGTGTTAACGGTGGGGGGCTTGTTCTGAGTGTGGAGTCACTTTGAGGCGGGCTGCTGGCCCCCTCTTCGGGCCTGTCCCCGTCCGTATCTGCGCCCTCGAAAGGACCGTCCTCTGGGTTGGTACTGCCAATTCTGCTGCTGTTGTCCCTGCAGGTTTTGGCCCTGGTTGTTCCCTTGGTACCCTTGTTGTTGTGATTGGTGTGAGGTGGTAGGTGCATTGCCTCCTCTACCACTGGCTCGCCTTGAGGGGTTCCCTCTTCTCATTCCCTGAACTGCAGCGCTCCCATGGACCTTGCAGTTTCGTTGTCCGTCTTTAGTTGTGTTAATTTGTTGTCAACTGTTGCTCCAAACAGTTTCTCACCGTCGAACGGTGTGTTGATGATGTTGCTCTGTACTTCTGGTTTGAAGCCGGAGATCCTGAGCCATGCGTGTCTCCTCTCAGTCATCCCTATCATCATTTGCCTGCTGGAGTTCTCTGCTGCGTCCAAGGCTGACTTTAGGCAAGTGTTCGCGATGGCCTTGCCTTCTTCCGCTAGGTAATTGGCTCTTTGTTGGTGTTCTTCTGGCAGGTGCTTAATGAGCTGGCTCATTTCTGCCCAATGCTGGTATGCATGCCTGCTGATGAGGGCGTTGGAGCTGGCGATACGCCAGTGTATGGCTGCGTTCCTCTCCACCTTACGTCCTGTGAGGTCTATTCTTTTGCTCTCCTTGTCTGGAGGTGGGCCTGTGTTGGTGGGCACACCGGCCTCTTCCTGGCTGTTGCAGCGATAATGGAGTCTGCTGGTACAGACCCCTGTATGTATGCAGGATCTTTTGTGGAGTGCTTATACTTCTTTTCGCTCCTCGGGGTAACCGCCTTGCAGATTGCTGGTTCCCTGAAGGCCTCCCTTCCCTGGTCGAGAACGCCAGGTAACATGGGTAGAAATTGGCTCCTTGTCTGTTGGGGGAGCAGTGTTTCGAAGAGGAAACCTGCTTTTGTTTTTTCCTCCTGCATTTTGACCCCATAAGTCCTTGCAGCCTTCTGCACGACCTCATTGTAGACTCCGATGTCGTCTGGCGGCGAAGGTCTCGAGGGGTAAGTGTCTACCCCTTCTTCTGGTGACTCTGTGTCGAGGTCTTGCCAGTCTAGGTCTTGTACTTCAGAGGACGCCGAGTCCCTGTAAGACAGCATCTCTTCTTCGCCTTCGGCCTCGAAGTAGTAGTATTCCTCGTCCTGGTCTTCGAGCTGTTCGGGTGTCCCCGGGGCCTCGACGACTTCGGCCTCGAACTCCTCGACTGCCTCGTGGGCTTGCTTTGACGGAATAGCGTATTGTTTCATCTTCTCGTCGAAGTCTTTTTTGCGTTGCAGGATGCTCGCCATCTCTGCCTCGAGCCTCCTTTTCTTTTTCGCCATCTCGTGGACCTTTTCGGCGTCGAGTGGTGCAGTGCCTCTCTTCGTGGTCGCGGTCGTCGAAACAGACGCCGGGCCTTCCTTTCTCGGTGTCGAGGTTTCCTTTCGGGGACGACCTTCGACGCCTTCGTTTTCGGAGGCTTTCGCCGATTGAGAGTCCTTGTCCAAGGATCCGCTCGGCTGTTTGTCCCTTGGTGCTGTTGCTTTCGCCGAGTGTTTCGGCGGCAACGCTCCCTTCGAGGACTTTGCTACACTTCTCGGAGTGTCGCTAGGGATTCTGGCTTCACTCTTTCGAGCGTTGCTTTGGTGTTTTGGGGTCGACGACTCCTTACCTCCTTCGACGTTTTCTTTTCGATTTCGACGACAGCGCAGTCCTCTGGTCCCTCTGCGATGTTGTCCTCCTCTCCGCTCGAGAGACCCAGGTCTCGGAGAGATGGTGCTGGTCCCTGGCCCTGCATGCTGTAGTTCGCCCTTCTCTGTCTGTCTCTCACCCGGAGGGTCTCGGGTGAACGCCGAGCACGCGTTGCAGTGTTCGCTGGCGTGGTCGAGCGGCAAGCAGAGGTTGCAGACTGGGTGCTGGTCTTTTTGGGCGTATTTGTGGTGGCAATTTCTGCAGAACTTGAACGGAGTCTTGTCCATAACCGCGCTTAGGGAGCCCCTGTGAGCGCATTCTCTGTAGGCGTCGAGATTTCGGTCGTGGACCTTCTACCTCGTCGTCCTTCTTCTCCGGTACTAGTGTCGTCGTCCGGTGTCTCAGGAGTACATCTTCTGTGATGAAATTTCGACTTTGAGATTCTTCGTCCAAACTTTCTGGAACTTCTCGGCAACGATCCAGACCCCACGGCGGAAAAAGAATCTGAAGATGGCTACCAAAGGTGGGAGCTTCCGCCGGAAGCGCGACGACGTCACCGAAGACACCAAATGGTGGGGCGTCGCCGCCCACCTGGGCCAACAACAAAAAAACCAACAAAAAAAACAAAGAAAAGACTACGAATCCGGACCCAACCACGAGATGGCGGAATAATGCACAGCATAGTGAATCCAGAAAGATTCACGCTGCAAAACTCTTGTCCGTTAAGAGGTCTGTTGATAATTGATGTCTGAACTTCTTGTTTGAATCCAGAAATCCTGAGCCAGGCATGTCTGCGGAGTATGGTTCCCGTGCACATTTGCCTGCTTGCGGTGTCTGCTGCATCTAGTGCCGATTTTAAGCAGGTATTAGCTACATTTTTTGCCTCTTGGACCACCGCTCTTGCTCTTTTCTTGTCCTCCTCTGGGAGTTTTTTTTATAAACTCCTCCATTTCATCCCACTGTTGGTGGCCATATCTGTTCAGCAGGGCATTTGAGTTGGCAATGCGCCACTGCGTTGCTGCTTCTTTCTCCATTCTTCTGCCCACCAAGTCCATCCTTTTACTCTCCTTTTCTGTTGGAGGTCCTGTATTGGAGACTGCGTTAGCTCTCCTTCGGGCTGTTACGATGATGGAATCTGGCGTAACGTTTCCCTGTACATATTTTGGGTCCTTTGAAGAGGATTTATATTTTTTCTCTACTCTAGGAGTTACCCCTCTGTTAGATGCTGGCTCCTTGAAGGCTTCCTTGCCTTGGTCCAGGATACTTGGCAACATGGGTAGGTATTGTGTTCCCTTTGTTGCAGGTGCCAGGGTTTCCAGCAGGAAACATGTAGCCCCCTTTTCTTCCTCTAGGGGCACCCCAAACTGGTTTGCAGCCCTTTTAACAATTTCATTGTAGGGGGCAATGTCATCTGGGGGAGGTGCCTTCGAGGTATAGTTGCAGATCACCTCCTCCGGACTCTCGGTGACGAGATCGTTCGATTCGCCCTCGAAGTTTTTCGTTTTCCTCTTCCTCCGGTACGTTATCGTATTCCTCGGGATCTTCGCCTCGAGGTTCCGGCGTTGGTGGGGATTGGAGGATATCATCTTCCTCCTCTTCGGCGTCTTCCGCCTCTTCGGCGTCGACGGTTTCCGGTTCGACTTCCGGAGCCTTAGGGATTCTATACTCCTTTAATGAATCGTCGAACTCCTTTTTCCTTTGCAATAGCGCAGCCATTTCTTCGAGTCTTCTTTTCGACTTCGAGGGCCCTTTCGGCGTCGGATGCCGGGGTCTTCCTTTTCTTTTCGAGGACGACATTCGTTTTCGGTGTCGAGGTCTTATTTGCGGGTTCGTTATCGTCGACCCTTGGCTTCGGAGCCTTGTGCGACTTCCCCTCTTCGGCAACCTTTGGGTGGGTGCCGTGGGTTTCTTTTGGTCGTGGCTGACCTTCGATCGCCTTTTTGTTCGGCGTCCGGGCTGCCTTGGCTGTTTTTGGTTCGTGGCCCTTTGGTTCTGACGGATCTTTGGCTCTTACCTTGTCCGTCTTTTTCTTCGATTCCTTCTTCTCGGCACGTCTTTTTTCGGCGTCTTTTTCTATAACTTCGACGTCCGATCCTTCATGTGTGGATTCCGCAGGAGCTGCGTGTTCCTCTTCGTCGCTCGAGAAACCCATCTCCCTCATGAAAGGTTTCTTTGTTGGCATCGACATCGTGGCGTAGTGGGCCTGTCTTTGATTTTGGCGTATCCTGAGAGTTTTCGGCAGGAAAGCTGCACAGGCCTCACAGTCTTTATCCTGGTGATCCTTGGGTAGGCAGAGGTTGCACACGGTGTGTGGATCACGCTGTGCGTATTTGTGATGGCACTTAGGGCAGAATTTAAAAGGGGT
This sequence comes from Calotriton arnoldi, assembly GCA_963921515.1. NCBI lineage: Eukaryota > Metazoa > Chordata > Amphibia > Caudata > Salamandridae > Calotriton > Calotriton arnoldi. Next base: position 2,872,544 of record CAWUFW010001362.1, read on the forward strand.
CTTCTCCATGGCCCCTACCTCGCCATTTGTGGCCCGGAGTGGTCCTCTGATATTGGAAAAACCCGGGCTGCTGTGCTTCTGTCTACGACTCTGCGTCGATGATCGGTCTCTTCTCGTTGATCCTATCGACGACGATCTTCTTTTCTTGAAGTTTTTTCGAGAAAAAAATACTTTTCTTCGGAGCTTCCCGTCTTGCTTCCAGACCCAAAGGCGGAAAAAAGAATCTGAAGATGGCCACCACGCACGTCGACCTCCAGGATGCCGTCTGACATCATACAGAGGACGTATCTGACACCAAATGGTGGTCGACAGCGACCAAAACAAGAAGAAAAAAAAAACAAAAAAAAAACACAAGGACAATTCCGGGCCCAACCACTAGATGGTGGAATGATGCACAGCATGTGAATCCAGAAAAGGATTCACGCTGCAAAATTGTAGCTCACATTTGTGCAATGGCTCAAAAGGTGGACCCATGAGTCTTGTAAGAACTATGTTGAGATTCCACACTGGAGCAGGTGGAAGTCTGGGGGGAATGACTCTTAAGTCCTTCCATAAAAGCTTTAATAGCAGGCACTCTAAAAAGAGAAATGCTGTCTGTTTTGTAGATATGCAGCTATTGCAGCAGTATGTAAGCATATGGATGTGTACGCTAAATTGGAACACGGTAGATGTAATAGACAGCAAATGGTGTTTTGGATTGAAACATCTAGCGGATTGATTTGATTGTTGTTACAGTAAATGACAAACCGCTTCCACTTTGCTGCATAGCATGCTCTTGTGGTAGGGCGCCTAGCCTCTTTGATAATATTCATGCAGTCTGGCGGAAGATTAAGATAGGCAAACTCTAGGGTTTCAGGTGCAAGATCGCAAGGTTGAGATGACTGGGATCTGGATGTCTCATCTCTCCATGGTTCTGAGTGAGAAGATTGGGAGTAAGGTGTAGTTTTTGGTGAGGAACTACTGATAGCTCCAATAGGGTTGTGAACCAGGTTTGACGGGCCCATGTGGGAGCAACTAGGATTAGTGTCAGGGACTGCTGTCTGAGCTTCCGAACCACTAATGGAATGAGTGGGCGAGGCGGAAAAGCGTAAGCAAATATCCCTGACCAATTGCTCCATAGCGCATTGCCTTTGGACAATGGGTGTGGATACCTGGATGCGAAGTTTGGGCATTTTGCGTTTAGGTGGGTGGCGAACAGATCTATCTTTGGGAAGCCCCACATTTGGAAGAATGGGAGCAGAACTTGAGAGTGGAGTTCCCATTCGTGGATCTGCTGTCGTTGACGACTGAGCAGATCCTCAATCTGGTTGTTTACTCCTGGAAGGTGTTCTGCAAGGAGATATATTTTTTGAGGTGTGGCCCATCTCCAGATGCTCTGGGCTAGCTGTGAGAGCTGGAGAGTGTGTGTCCCCCCCTGTTTTTGTACGCAATACATTGCTGTCATGTTGTCTGTGCGAATCAGGACAGCTTTGCCTACTAGATGAAGTTGAAAGGCTTTCAATGCTAGAAAAATTGCTAGCAGTTCTAGATGGTTTATGTGGAGTTGTTTTTGCTGCAGAGTCCACATGCCCTGAATGGTATGTTTTTGAAGATGAGCTCCCCAACCAGTGAGCGATGAGTCTGCTGTTAGCACTATCTGTGGAACCGGGTCGACGAATGGCCGCCCCTTGGAAAGGTTTTGTATGTTCCACCACTGCAGAGAGCGATGGGTGCGGCCATCCACCAACACTAGATCTGATAACTGACCTTGAGCCTGACGTGCTAAGCATTCTTGTAGGGGACGCATTTGGAGTCTTGCATAAGGAACTATTAAAATGCAAGATGCCATCATTCCTATCAGTTGCATGAACACTCAAGCTGGTAATGAGTGTTGAGGCTGAAACTGCGATATTAGAGTCTGCATGTTGCGTGTCCCAACCCAGTCAGGATCCCATAGAGCTTTCTGAGTGTTTATTGTGGCTCCTAGATACACTTGTGTGTTGGATGGTTGGAGATGACACTTGGTGAGGTTTACAGTGAAACCAAGGTCGTGAAGCAGTTGGACTGTTTTTCGAGTGTGGCGTAGGCAGCTCTGTTGCGAGCTGGCTTTTATTAGCCAGTCGTCTAGGTAGGGGAAGACGTGAATGTGCTGTCTTCTTAGATGAGCCGCGACTACTGCCAGACACTTGGTGAAAACCCTGGGTGCTGTAGTTACTCCGAATGGGAGAACTTTGAATTGATAATGTTGTCCGTCCACCACAAACCTGAGGTATTTCCGGTGAGCAGGGTGAATGGAAATATGGAAATAGGCGTCCTTTAAGTCCAGAGTGGACAGAAAGTCGCCTTGCTGAAGGAGTGGAAGTACTTGTTGGAGTGTGATCATGTGAAAGTGGTCCGACTGAATGTACAGATTTAGTTCTCTGAGGTCTAGTATAGGCCTGAGAGAGCCGTCCTTTTGGGAATTAAAAATACAGGGAGTATACCCCGGTCCCCTGGTATTGTAATGGGACTAGCTCTATAGCATGTTTTTCCAAGAGAGAACCTCTTGCTTTAGGAGGGTGAGATGCTCTGTTGACATTGCATGTGATCTTGGAAGAATATGTGGGGGAGTGTCTGTAGGCTCCAGGCAGTAACCATACTGGATAATTTGTAGTACCCACTTGTCTGAGGTGATTGAATTCCTGACAGGCAGGAATTGGGAGAGACGTCCCCCAACAGGAGTGGAATGATCAGGGGTAACGGAAGGAAGTCACCGTTTGTTTGCGGGGGAAGTGCGGGTGGAGTTACCTCTGCTGCTTCCCTTACCATTGTTTCCTCTAAAACCTCCTCTGAAATAACCTCTTGAAGAGGGGGATTGGTTGTTGCCCTTGTAGTAGGAGGAGGGATTTTCGGTGTACACAGTTTTTGAACCACCCCTGTAAAAGGAGCGGCGAAAGGAACCCCTAGTGGCAGGTAACTGCAAGCCCCCATAGACTTTGTGACCTCAGTGTCTTTCTTCATCTTTTCCAGCGAGGTATCAACAGCTGGGCCAAAGAGATGTTCCTTGTCGAATGGTTGGCTAAGGATGAAGGTTTGCACCTCCGGCTTGCAGCCTGATATTCTCAACCAAGCATGCCTGCGTAAGAGTACACTGGTGTTGACTGCACGAGCTGCTGTGTCTGCTGCGTCTAGGGCACACCTAATGGATGTATTGGTGATATGTTTACCTTCCTGAATAAGGTCATTAGCCTTAGATTTGCATTCATCAGGTAAATGTTGTATGAGTGTCTCTAACTCATCGTAACGAGCCCTATCATAACGAGCCAACAGAGCTTGAGCGTTGGCAATGCGCCAGTGATTTGCTGCCTGTGAAGCCACTCTTTTGCCTGAGGCATCAATAAGCTTAGACTCCTTATCAGGAGGAGGAGCCTCACCTGCAGCTTGTGAGTTAGCTCTCTTGCGAGCGTTGGAGACTACAGGAGAGTCTAAGGGCAGCTGGTATCTAATGTAAACAGGGTCGGTAGGAGCGGGTTTATATTTTTTGTTCACCCTAGGTGTAATTATCCTTGCCCTAACAGGGTCTTTAAATACCTCATCCGTGTGTTTTAACATGCCTTTGAGCATTGGTAAGGTATGAGTAGCTCTTTGGGAAGAAGTAAGTGTTTCAAAGAGGAAATCCTCTTCTAAAGGCTCCTTATGGAGCTCCACCCCATGATATTGAACAGCCCTGTTAAGGAGCTCAATGTACCCAATGTTGTCATCAGGTGGGGAGGGTCTGGAGGGATACCAATCAGGGTCATTGCATGTGATTGGGTCTGTAGGATAATCCCCCCCAAGGGTCAGTGTGAGAAGGTGCCCTCTTTCTTGCATGGTATGCTCCCACTTTTTGCTGAATTGCTGATGTACTTTGACTGAGTGTGCCCTGGGCTCCTGCCAATCAGGTACCCAGGGCCTGTGTTCCTTCCCTTAACTGCATTAAAGCCTAAACCCAATTGGCATCTCTGGCCACAGGTAAGCCCCTGGTAAATGGTACCACAAGTACCCAGGGCACTGTGACCAGAGAAGGCCTCCAAGGGCTGCAGCACTTATTGTGCCACCCTTAGAGGCCTTGTACCCTAACACTCACACTCTGCCTTTGCACACTGCGTGTCTTGGTGCAGAACAAAGTGAAGAGTCGACATGGAGCTTCCCGTCTTGCTTCCAGACCCAACGGCGGAAAAAAGAATCTGAAGATGGCCACCACGCACGTCGACCTCCAGGATGCCGTCTGACATCATACAGAGGACGTATCTGACACCAAATGGTGCCCACAAACCACTGCCTTGGCATACATCAGTCACCCCTCTAGCTGGGTGCCCTATGCCAGTGGTGAGGGTACAAGTGCATGAGCCCTGTGCCCTTACAGTACCCAGGTCCATTCCTGGGCACTGTAAGTGCAGTGCTGCCATTAAGAGTATATGGTGCTGAGTGTTTGTCATTACGAACTCCACAGCACCATAATGGCTACACTGAAGACTGGGAAGTTTGGTATCAAACTTCTCAGCACATTAAACCCACACTGATGCCAATGTGGGATTTAATGTAAAATGCACAACAGAGGGCATCTTAGAGATGCCCCCTGAAACTCGACCAACTTCCAGTGCCCTGACTGAGTGGCTGCCGAGACTGCCACCACCAGACATGTTTCTGGACCCCTGGGTCGAGAGCTCGCTGCTCTCGGGGCCTGAAACAATGCACATCCTGGGACGAGGTGCCAAGCCTCCTCCCCCAGGATGGGCAGGGTTCACGAAGGAGAAGCTTCAAAGGCATACCGCCTTTGTGAGCCTCTCCAGACCACTTGCTGTACTCAGCAACTGGTTCCCACTGGTTCTCCCCCCTTTGGGCGGGAGACCCGGCGGGAAAAACAGAGTGAGGAAGAGAGGTGTGCCCACCTCTGCCAACTCCACCCCTAAGGTGGGGAGGCGAGGTGAAGCACAACCTCGAGTCCCCGCTATCTTGAGGATGGGGGACCCAGCCAACCCAGGACAGGCTCCTGCCCCCTCCCACTGGAGAGTGGCAGAGTAGGGGTGTACCCACCCTAGGAAGGGACCCATTGGTCCCTGCCCTTTACCTACCTGTAACGCCCCTAAATTCAGTATTTAGGGGCACCCTGAACCTTCCTTCCTCAGATCCCGGTTCCGAAACAACAAGAACAAGAAGAAAGAAGACCAGCCGTGCAGCTGCTAACAAGAGGACGACACCAACTGACTTGGACCCAGCCCTACCGGCCTGTCGAACCTCGAACCTGCTCCTGCTAAACCCCGGCCTCTTCAGTGGTCAGCAACCTCGAAAACCCCGGAGGACCTGAATGCCTTGCTCAACTAAAAGACTGGGACTCCCACGAGCAGTGGTTCTGCTCAAACATCTGCAACCCCAGGCCCCGGCCTGAGACCGCGGATCCTGCCCACTCTGCACCCGCCGAGCCCGGCCCGAGCCAAAGTGGACAAAGACCACGAGGACGTCCCCCCAGTGACTGTGACCAAGAATCCAGCACCCAAGGACTCACCTCGACGCTCCTGACGACGCCTGCAGCCTCAACACCAGGGACCCCTCCAACCGCGTCCAGCAGAGGGTAAGATTTCCTGAAGCCTAAAGTTACCCCTGCACCCGGCGCCCCACTGCCCCCTGTGCCCAACTCCTGGGTGTCTACCCCTCCTACAGCATCCCAACTTACCTCTCGAAGTGGTGGTTGCACCTGAAGAATCACCGTCCCAGAGTTTGCAGCCTTTGTTCGTCTTGCAGCTTTCCCATTGAAATCCATTGGGCGCCCGACGGCCCAAAAGCCCACTGCACCCGGCCGCCCCAGTGCCGCTGAGGGTGCACCAACTACCCTGTTCGACTTCCCCACTTGCCCTGAGTAAGTGACCAGGAGCTTTGCTCCCACAGCCGAGTGGCCTGCCTGCCAGCAGCCACCAACCAAAGGCCTCCCGCCCGCCATAGGTTAACGTTGGGCCTACTCTCTCTGCACCCGGCCGCCCCTGTGCCACTGAGGGTGTAACAGTACAAACCTGAACCTGGGAGACCCCTGAGTACTCACCTGTTCTCAGGAGAGATCCCAGTGCTGGATCTAGGTGCCCAGCCCTGATTAGAAAAAGTGATTACAACTGTGATTTTCCGATAACTTGATTTTCCTCCATAGGATAACATTGCCTGGTTTTTGCCAGAAATTCTTCTAAGTGTCAATTTTTGCAACATACAAATATTCCTTAAAAATCGCCTATGTAACAAAAACGATTTCTTTCAACTGTTTACAGGAAATGCACCAGGGCTGAATCCAGGATCCAGCCCTGAGTAAGAAAAACGTTCGAAAAGTAATTCTATTGCAGTTTACTTGAAAATCCCATTGAGCTCAATGTTATAGTGTACCAAGTATTGTGTTGCCTATTGCAACCCCTGTACTATATTGCATTTAAAGTCTATTGTTCATTGAAAGTATTCAACAAACAGCATCTTATCTTGAGAAAGTATTTTATGCAAACCTGTGGTTCTAAAATAAAACAGTATATTTTTTTATACAAAACAATTGGCCTAGAGTTTAGTTCTTGAGTGTGTGGATTCATTTGCTGACTGAGTGTGTACATCAAATGCTTTACACTGTCCTCTGATACTGCCTTACTGCTCGACCAAGCTACCACTTTAGAGAGTAAGGTTCTATCTAACTTTAACCTCTGCCAAACCTCTGGAGACCCTTGGACCTATACACACTGTACCTCACTTTGGTGCAGTATATATAGAGCCAGCTTCTTACAGTCAGTGTCCTGTAGCCTATCCTGATCCTCATCCCCATCCCCTTCATCCTGTGGGTCAGGTGAAAGTGGTGGTGAATTTGATGGTGAGATGAGCAAGTTGGGATCAATGGGGAGAAGGAGGTGGAATATAAGGGAGAGAAGGGTTAGTACCCACACTCTTCCTTTTGAGAGGAATGTGGTAGTCCTCTGATAGGTCAATCTTCCATTTGTTTTGGAAGAGTGGCATGAATATGTCCTGTTTCAGGGTTGATCACCAGTTTTTTCTGCTTCGGATCCGAAGGCGGGGCATCGGGCCGAGGCTCTTTAGAGGGAGTGTCTTTCTCTTTATGTGCCGGTTTCGGCTCCGAGCCTTTGGGCGTCGAAGGTTTTGACTCCGAGCCTTTCGGTGTCGAAGGTGGAATCTTCGTTAACGGTGGTATTGTGACCAACACATGCTTGGACTTGTGTTTCGGTACCGAAGGTATTGGTTCGGCGCCAGAGTGGTGCCGGCTCGAGCCCGAGCCGGAAGGCTTCTCTTTCTGTTTTGGAGCCGAGCCCTAGGCCGGGGCGTCGGAAACTTTTTGTCGGTGCCGACCTTGGCCCGAGGGCAGAGGAGGGACCGGAGCCTTTGTTTTATGTTGAGGGGGCAAAGGGGTATCTTTACTCACGGTACGCTGACCAGGAGTAACCTGCTCCTCTTCTTCCATGTCGGAGTCTGCCTCGGACACGGAGATCTGTTCTTCTTCTTCGGCTCCTTGAGCTTGATGTTCAGTGTCGGAATCTTTGCGTAAGATGTCTGGTGCGGAGCCGCTCTGGTGTTGCATCTCGTGGCGTCGAGCCCGACGGTCACGAAGTGTCTTTTTCGATCGAAACGATCGACACGCGTCACAGTTGTTCTCGTCGTGTTCCGGGGACAAGCAGAGGTTGCACACTTCGTGCAAGTCGGTGCATGGAAACTTAGCACGACACCCGGGACAGAACTTGAAGGGAGTCCGTTCCATCGACTGCTAGCGCGGTCGGCGCAGGTAGGCCCGACGGCCTGCCACGAATTTCCCGATCGAAGGTTTTCCGAGGTGAGACGATGCGCGTCGAATGGGGAACCGCGATCGATAATACCATCGAGGGTAGTGGATTGCGCGTCGAAGGGGTCCGAAAATGGTACCGGACCGGAGCGCAGCAATACACATCCGAACCAAATGGCGGAAAAAAACAATCTAAGGATGGAGTCGATGCCCATGCGCACTATCACCGAAAGGAGGAGTCACCTACCTTGTGACTGGAAAGACTTCTTCGAACAAAAACAAAGTGCAAACATCCGGACCCAACACTAGATGGCGATCTATGCATAGCATGTGATCTACAGCTCACATGCCTCGAACATTCTTTTATTTATTTTATTTCCTAGAACCAAGCAAGCCTGGCACAGGTACGTGATAAGTACTTTGCAGTAATAATACAGTTTGTAAACAGTTTGAATTGCAATTGTATATATACTTTGATTTGATTACAGTAGAGCTACTAGTAATGCAATGTTTTGAAATACCGTACATATACTTTGTATTGGCTTTTTAGTAGAATGTCAAGTAGATTACTTTACAGATTATTTTTCTTACACAGGGCAGTATACCTGGATACTGCACTGGGACATTTCCTGTGAACAGGTAAGTAAAAGCGTTTTTGTTATTTAGTTACAGTTTTAAAGGGTTTCATAGATTTACCAACTCCACACTTAAAAACTTTTCACAGAAAAACAGTCAATGTTATCCTATGGAGGAAAATAGGGTATAGGTTCCAAGGTAAGTATTCGGTTGTGGGAGTTGGTATTCTGGAGGTAGACTCAGGGGTCCCCCAGGGTCAAGGATGCACTCTAGTCACAACCTCAGCAGCAGTATGGCGGCCGGGTGCAGAGTGCTGAGGCCCAATGTTATCCAATGGGGGATAGGGGACCTCGGGTTGGGGGCTGCTTACGAGCAGGCCACAAGATTGTGGGAGCAAAGCTCCTGGACTTAAGCTCAGGGCAAATGGGGGTTCAAGCCAGCACAAAAGGTGCACCATCAGCGTCACTGGGGCGGCTGGGTGCAGAGTGCTGTTTTGGCATCGGGCACCCTGTAGCTTTTAATTGGGAGTCTCCAGTTTGCAAACACCCTGCAGGCTTGGGGACGAAGGTCTTCTGGGTGCGACCACCACTTGGAGAGGTAAGTTGGGATGCTGGGGGTTGGTTAGGCACCGTCGGAGGGGCCACCCAAGGCCGTGGGGTGTCTGGTGCAGGGGTGCCTTTTATGCTTGAGGCAGGTCAGGGATCACCGGATCTCGAATCAGGATTGCCGGGGAGTCCTCTTTGTGGTGTTGGGCCACTCGAACTCTGGCCGTGGGCGTTGGGTGCAGAGTGGTGCAGACTCTCGGATCTTGCCAGAACTGGAGTTTGTTGGTGAACAAATCCGGTGTTCACGTGAGACAGAGTCTTTTCTTTTGAAGGCAGGGCAGGTCTTCAGGGTTCTTGAGGCTGCAGGACACACCAGAGTTTCGCTTCTACAGGTTTGAGGTGGGGACAGGCCGGTAGGGCTGGGGCCAAGTCAGTGGGCGTCGTCCTCTTCTTAGCTTCGGCACAGCTATTCGGTCCTTCTTTTCTTCTTGTAGTTTCTTGTCTGATGAAGCAAGGTTCAGGGGTGCCCCTAAATACTAGATTTAGGGGCGTTACAGGTAGGTAAAAGGTTGGGACCAATGGGTCCCTTCCCTGGGGCGGGTACTCCCCCTATTATGCCACCGTCAAGTGGGAGGGGGGCATAAGCCTCACCCTGGTTCGCTGTGTCCCCCCATCTGCAAGATGGCGGGGACTGAGGGTTGTGCTTCACCTCGCCTCCCCTACCTGAGGGGTGGGGTTGGCAGAGGTGGGCACACCTCCCTCCTCACTTGGTTTTCCAGCCGGTTCTCCCGCCCAAAGTGGGGGTCAGAACCGGTGGTGACCAGTTGCTGGAAGCAGCAAAAGGCCTGGGGAAGCTCACAAAGGCAGCAAAAGCCTTTGAAGCTTCCCCTTCGTGGACCCTGCCCATCCTGGGGGAAGAGGCTTGGCACCTCATCCCAGGATGTGCATTGTTTCAGTCCCTTGAGAGAAGCAAGCTCTCGACCCAGTGGTGCAGAAACATGTCTGATGGTGGCAGCTGAAAGCAGCCACTCAGCCTGGACATTAGTGGGCGGTCGTTTTTCAGGGGGCATCTCTAAGATGCCCCCTGTGTACATTTATCATGAAATCCCACACTGGCATCAGTGTGGGTTTAATGTGCTGAGAAGTTTGATACCAAACTTCTCAGTTTTCAGTGCAGCCATTATGGTACTGTGGAGTTCGTAATGACAAACTCCCAGCACCATATACTCTTAATGGCAGCACTGCACTTACAATGTCTAAGAATGGACTTGCACTGTAGGGGTACAGGGCTCATGCATCTGTACCCTCACCACTGGCATAGGGCACCCAGCTAGAGGGGCGACTGATCTATGCCAGGGCAGTGGGTTGTAGGCATGGCACACAGGGATGTGTGCCATGTCGACTCTTTGCTTTGTTCTGCACCAAAACACGCAGCCTGCAGAGGCGGTGTGTGAGTGTAAAGGTACAGGGCCTCTAAGGGTGGCACAATAAGTGCTGCAGCCCCTAGAGGCCTTCCCCGATCACAGTGCCCTGGGTACCTGTGGTACCATTTACCAGGGACTGACCTGTGGACAGAGAGTGCCAATTGGGTTTGGTCTTCAATGCAGTTTTAGGGAAAGAACATCGGCCCTGGGCACCTGATTGGCAGGAGCCCTGGGCACACTCAGTCAAAGCACATCAGCAGTTCAGCAAAAAGTGGGGGCAACCATGCAGAAAGAGGGCACTTTCTCACACACTGACTGTTTTCCCGTAAAAATTGTTCTAAGTGTGAAGTTGATTTGTATGAAAACCTGAAAAACTACAACTGTACAAAACTGATTTTACTTACCTTTTCTCTAGGAAATGTCCCAGTGTGATATCTAGGCATATCACACTGAGTAGAAAAAGTAACTTAAAAAGTAATCTAAAAAGTAACTGAAAAGTAATTTCGACATTTTGACTTACCTGTATTACAACCAATTGCATTTGAACTTGCATTCAGTTGTAAAACACTGCTACGCTGCACGATCGGAGCAGCTTCAGACCGCGACTGGAGGAGCTCGTGGAGGGTCTTTGGTGCACACACGTGGTCCCATAGAGGGCGCAAACTGTATAACCGGTGAGGAGGGGACGCACTGCATAGACATATGAGCAAGGGGCAGCAGGAGCAATTTCTAGACACGTCAACCAGCCTCAAGCTTGCAACGGCGGCAAAACGGATCCATGCCTGGCCGTGCCCGACCCTAAAATGGCGGCCGACACGCTGCCGAAGATCGTATAATTGAAAGGGGTGAGGCTGCGGTGCTGCATTAAAGAGCCTCAGCGGCAACAAACTCCACAATACAGGAGGAGGGATGTAATGAAGGAGGGGATTGGTGCCTCCCACATAGGCCATCAAATATTGATAGCACCCAGCAGTGAGCTATGCAAGGTAGGAGCAACCAAGATGGCGGTGGAGTAACAGCTCGCAGCTGGAGCTCCACCGGATGAGGCCCAAAATTAGCCTGGGTCCCCCTAACACTGGGATCCTGCTCAAATTCCCAACACTCACCACTGCTGCTGGGAATGGGGATGATCTGCGGACTTTGGACCTGTCCCTTCCACCGCTCTCCTCTCTCCTCTCTTGACCTGGGGGCGAGCTGGAGGATGAGGCGGACGGCGTTTACCAGCAACACTGTGACCGGTGCTCTTGATGGAACTTTGACGATGCCCCCTGGGCGGAAACCCTAACTTTCTATACTTACCGCGGTGCCCGAGCAACCTTGGCTGATGCCCGGTGGAGCTGTCCTATGCAGCTATAGAGGAGTTTGGCTCTGGTTCACCCCTCGGCCGGCACCTACCCAGCCGGACATCGGACATTGTTTTCCTCGCCTCCCCGTTGTGTTTTCCTACCTGCTTTCCCTACCCGTTTTCCATTCCCCCTCTACCTTTTCACTCCCCATAAGACGTGTGTACGCGCTAATAACTCACATTATTGTGTAATCCCATGTTTTTTTTTCTCCTATGTCTATACTTGTCTATGTAATTATGTAACCTGTAACTCACTGATCCTCATGTAAAGCGCTCTGATACCGCCGGGTCTAGCCAGCGCTATATAAAACTTTGCAAATAAATAAAAATAAAAAAATGCTTGGCTTGGTTCTAGAATTAAAATAACAATATTTTTATACAAACAAAATTGGTCTGAGTTCAGTCTATGAGTGCGTGAAATCATTTGCTGATTAAGTGTGTACAACAAATGCTTAACACTACCCTGGAAAGAAGTAAGCTGCCCAGCCTAGGCATGAAGGGAAAAAAATAACGTGGTGGCAGGGAACAGAATGAAGAAAGGCATCCACTTCCATGAAGTGCTGAAAAGCACTTAGAAAATATTTCCCACACACTAGCAGTGGAAGGATACAAGTCACCCAATTAAAATGATCATACAGCTATGCTCCAGGAACGGGACAAAATCAATAATAAGGAAGGAAAGTCATTGAGGGAGCAGAAAACTGAGAGACAATAAAGCCACCCAATCATGGGCAAGGGGAGGACACAAAGACCACTATGTAGTTTGTAATAGACAATTGGTCTTAGACAAAAGACAGCTGCATAAAACAGTACATAGAATCCTAAAAATGCTATTACAATGCATATTTTGTTGTAGCTTTTTCTCTGCTGTGAAAGTTTACATGTAAATAAACTGTACGTTTTCCAAAGTTGGCATAGGGAGCTGCGATTTATATCACTCAAGTAACCTTTAACAGAGTACAGTGGCAGCTATATTAAATAAGAAATGGTAGGGCACAATGGTGTTCGACTCACCATCAATTATGGAGGCTGGAATCCTGTGTCTCCTAGAGACTCTTCAGGAGGAAATGCTACAGTGCCCCAAAGGCAACAATGAGTGTTTTCAAAGATAGCACAAATGTCTAGCGAGGGCATGCCCTAGTGTATGAAGATACCCTGCCCCATCTCTGGATGCAGATGCCACTCATTGTACCACAAGATGACGCCTGTTGAGCTCGTCCGCCCTGATATGGAGGGATGCTGACAGGTGGTTCGCTGTCAACGAAACCTTGAGACGCTCCAGGCACCACCACAGATTCACTGCTTTAAGATCCAGTGCACAGGCCCCACTGTGCCCTGCCTGGTGCAGTACCACAAACAAGATTGGAGTATGTATCAAAAATATTATTCAATTGTGAATATGGACTTCAGGTTAGTATATTCCAAGCACAGGTTCATTAAAATGTGCTAATCACTGACTGAAGCCTTTAAAGCACGTTTGCCAGGCTCATCCTCTTCCAGGGAAAGATGGAAATCCTTGCAGCCCAAGAGACCCATGGTATTAGAATGTGGGACGAATAAAGGCTATACAGGTTGTCACATCAAGTGAGGATGAAGGGAACCTGCAGAGAAACCATCATCTTTTGCAGACTCGCAGGATCCTAATGGGCATTGTTTATCGTGCATCTCAGTCCCCTACAAAGTACGTCATACAGCACACTAACATGCCAGATGTACTTAAGAGAATGTTAAGACCCAGGTGATAAGGTCTGTGCAGGTTCAACAAGTGAGTCAAGCCTACCCACCCTGGACTATGGATAGAGGTTCACTTGGAGTAATCGTTTCAGGAGTCTAAAGACTGATTGTAAAATGTTTGTAGTTTAATGTGGAGCACCTCTGCTGGGCTGTTACATTCACTGACTCAAAACCTTAAGGGAAGACAACATATAGGGAAGGGAAGTAATAGCTTTTCACAGTCATGCTAGAACTACTGCCCCTCAAAACAGCGAACTGATTTACTTCAAAGCAATTCCTGGTTAGGAATTTGGTAAATAACAGACTGAGAAAAGAGAAGTGCTAGTCCTTTGAAACGTATTTTATAAAACATGGAATAAGTGGTTAAATTACGGTCAGATAAAACCCGGCCAGAGAGGGAGTTCAGTTTGGAATGCTTACCTGGGGAGGGAATTTCGAGGTCTGTTGTCTGCTGAACATTAGTCCGACCAGGTCTAGGGTCAAAAGCTGGAACCAAAGCAGAGAACTGGCGTTTCAGTACGTAGTCATCATCCCAAGTTCTGCGACGCCCACCCTTTGTCTCATACTCCTCTTCCTCCTGGCAGTAAAAAACAAAACAAAAAAAAAAAAGTAACTTAACTATATGTATTCAAGGATCTTTACACATGTCACTGTAACACCACAAGCAAATTGCAGGGCCATTAATCATTACACATCTTCCTACATAGAGCCTGAATATTCTCCTTCACAAAGTACTGTACATATTCTTATACAAACAACTGCAAACCTCTGTCCATCAGCACAAAGACCCTTAAACCACTACACACAAACACTGATGCTCTAACCAGTTGAATAGGGAAATGTACCATCCTTGTAACTCATGATTACAGACCGAGGTTTGTCAGATTTGAATAAAGTGCATTACTCTGTCATTTAGTGGCTGGTTTGAAAAACCCTTCTATGAGAATCCATTCATGGGGGTTTCTGTCACTTGAGAGCAGAACGAGGTCAAGCACATCCAAGCCATTCCCTTTACCCTGGAATCATGAAAAGATGTTTAGCATTTACATTACATCATCTGGGCCTGCATATGGGGAGGGTGGGCAGGCCACTTAAAATATGTTGTGAAATGTTTATATTAAAACAATCTCTTAATTCACTCACTGGCATGGGAGAGTTTTGCAATTTGCCGTCTCCAGGTCAGTTGTCCCTTGGATGTGGCATCGGCTTGGTCTTCATCATGGCCACTCTGCACCTGCACCAAGCAGATAAATTTCCCCTCTGCCCACTGCACCCTGTCCATCGACCTCGAGGTCAGAGCAGTGATGAAGACGAAGTGTTTCTTTTTATAACCAACTTTGTATTGGTTTTTGTCATAGCAATACACAAGAACTTCATCAGGCATCAATCCCCACCTTTGCACCACCTACCCCGAAGCAATCCCTGCTGCCATCTCTCCCATCAACCGCCATTTCCAGCAATCGTCGACAACCTAAAGAACCATCTGCCCCAAATACTGGCATGTTTCTCAGAGCCTTCTCTGGCCTGATAAATGGGCTCTTCCTGTTGAGAGCACCTGTCCACCGCTGCTTTCCATTCCAGCATTGTGGGTGGATTGGTGGCGCTTCATCCATGGCCAGCACCGTCGCCATCCCCACCACAGTACATTCCCCTCACTTACCCCCAGGTCATCCAGCAACCCCGATAATGCTACCCCTGGGGTCAGGTCGATGTGTCTGCAAAGCACTCGGGTGAGGGTTTTGGCTATTAAGCTCCAATATCTGGCGATGTCTGGGTATTGCCATGTCCTATAAAAACAATCTGCGTCCGGGTGGGGGCACCGGGAACACTTGGGTTCAGAGAGCCTAATATGTGCCACAGCTGGTGCGGGGTAAGGCAGGTGATCTGGAGGCAGCACAGCTGAATCAGCAGCAGTCTGTAGGCTAATGGCCAGGCGCGCTTCCCTCCAGTCAACGTCATCCAGGGGTCCAACCCTCCCACTAATGTTACAGGGGTACAAACCTATATGAGGCGTTTCTTTATGAATGAGTGATAGATCTTAGAGGGCCTTCAGCGGGCTGTATTCCAGGAGATCAGAAGGCCCTGCCTGAAGACCTGACAATGTGTGCCAAATCTGTAAGTATTTGTGGAATTGAGTGTATGGGAGTTTATATTGTGTCTGTAATAGAGCAAAAGTTTTCAAATGGGATCCTGCATCACATCCTCAAGGGTTGTAACCCAAATCTTGTCCCATTGGCCAAATTCCTGCAGCTGTGAAACGTGGCTCAATCAGTGACCACTCCATAATGGGGTTTGTGTCAGCTTCCTATTCCATCCTGTAAATCAGAGTGTTGCCCACCAGCTGAGTAACACCTACCTCGTACTCTCTGGGAGGTGAGACGGGATGGGGGTGCCATATAGGTAGTGCATCATATTGTCTGGGCTGTTTAGGGCCAGCTCTGATCGGTAGGATGGGTCGCTCCACGCACAGGTAAGCCAGTCGCTTATGACCCAGAGTTGTAAAGCCCAGTAGCACAGTTCCGCATCTGTCGCCCCCATTCCCCCTTACGTCGACTCTCGGCATTTGTCCCAGGAGACAG
This sequence comes from Calotriton arnoldi, assembly GCA_963921515.1. Taxonomy (NCBI): domain Eukaryota; kingdom Metazoa; phylum Chordata; class Amphibia; order Caudata; family Salamandridae; genus Calotriton; species Calotriton arnoldi. Next base: position 2,888,494 of record CAWUFW010001362.1, read on the forward strand.
GCGGGGTTCACCCCACCCCACAGAAAGGAATGGATGAGCGCACTGAGAGTCTAAGTGATTTTTCATTAGAGCCAGCATTGCGGTGGTGTGTCAGGGAGGCCAAGCCGCACTGGCCCATCTGTCGGAACTTCCACAGCAGCCTCCTACCACTGTTTGCTGAGCAGGACCCAGCTGCTGATTCATATCTGTGGGTGCCAATCGGTATTCAATGTCCTCACTGGAGGAGTGCAATGCTGGCAGGCTGCTTCAGGGGCCACTCCCCGCCCCGGCCTCAACAATTCCAGGCCTTTCCGGGGTGCGCTAGTTAGGACTCTTCCTCCTTTTCTGGTGAAGTTGGATCTTGTCACAGGCTGCCGTTGGGTTCAAAGTGTGTAATCAGATCTAAGACGTTCCTGTGAATTGGCATTTGGTCAATGACAGGCTGTACGGATGATTACTGTCGGTTTATCAATGTAGTCAGAGAAGCCACACAATCACTCCGCCTTCTTGTTGCTCGGCCAGTACCGCCCCCAGGGATTTGGGCTAGTTGAAAGAAAATCCTAGAATAGACAGTAACGACAAAGATGTCTGAAGGCAGTCTGAGTATAGTCGAGATGAGAAAGCCTTTCAGAAGCAGTTGTCAAGGTAAGGAAAATGTGGACCATCACTATGCCATGACCTTCGTAGAGATCCTAGAGACCGATGTCAGCCCGACCGGCAAAAGAGTAACTGGAAGAGGTCTGGCCCCACAAAGCACAGATACTTCCCTGTGAGCCAGCAGGATCAGTACACAAAGGTACTCTTCCCGTAGGTATAAGATTACCATCCATTAATTGGGACCAATGCCAACTTGTTGAGCTTCTTCTTGAAGGAAGAGTTCAAGACTTTAATGGCCAAAATCAGTCTCAGGCCCATTGTCCTTCTTGGGAACCAGAAAGTACCAGGATTAGAAACCCAGGGATTTCAATGCTGTGGGTATGATTTCATTTGCTTCTCAGGAACGCAACATCACCTCTTGTGACAAAATAAGAATGTGATCTGCCATCGTCTTAGCAAATACTGGAGGAGCACGCAAAAAGAGAAGAGCAGAACCTTGTCGAAAAATTTGAAGAACCCACTGGTCTGGCATAATGGAGTGCCAATGTGATAGTCCGAGCTGGATTCAACCCCTACAGACCGCAAATGGCTGAGAGAGAGAAAACTAAAAGGGCGTGTCAGAAGCAACACCTGACAAGGCGGAGGACTGCTGCTTTTGGTTACCTCTTCCCCTACCATCACCCCTGCCCCAAAAATCACAGAAAGACTGAACGGTTTGCGATGACTGCCTCTGACAATAGGCAAGACACTTAAATATTCTCTGAATGTTCGAGATCATTGATGGAACTATCAGGCAGGTGAAAGCAACCCAGAGGAATGATACGGAGCTCTTCTATCCCTACTGAGACCAGAGCAGAATTAACCTCATATTCAAACAATCAACCCCATCAAAAGGCATATCCATTAGTCAAACATTGATGTCCCAGAAAAACCAGGTAGTATGCACTCAAGCATAGAGTCTAATGACAACACAAATGCCCACAGCCTGGTGCAGCACTATGTTGGTATTGAGGCCGAACTTGAAAATATACTTCACCAAGTCTTGGCCATCTTCTACTGTCAGTGCACAGGAATTTCATAGGTGCTCAGCCTAAGGAGGCAGAATCACCCTCTCCATGTCCCAAAGAGTGTGAGTGTAGCGACCTACGAGACTAACAGCATTCCAGGATCAGAGTACTAGGCTAGCAGAAGAACAGATTCTTTTGCCCATAGTGTATCTCTTCATTTCTCTGTCAGCTGAACCAGTGGGAAACAAATTTGGATGGACGCTGCTTGTAGATGCCTGAACTACAAGGCTCTCTAATGGATTGAGGCAGCTGGGTGCAAGTGGATGATTCCCCTTCTGATGCTGGAGGGTTGAGTCCAGCCTCGGGTGGTGCCCCCTAGCGGCCTTCAGGTCTCCCGGTTTCATTGTTCTACTTATACACACGGTTGGGGATGTGGTCTCTTGGGATCTGTGCATGATGGCTATGCTGGGAGGGGGCAGTACCCCTGGTCTACTCCTGTGCACGCTGCACTCCTGTGGTCTTCTGGCCATTTTGTAGGGGGATGCACTTCCCCTGCTGAGCATGTTGATTCCGCTATTCCCACTAACTTTAACTCCATGAGGCAAACGGATTACTGCTAACTTGTCTCTGAGTCAAGCCTGCCGGCATTTTTTTGTTCTTATATGAATTGGTTTGTCGGGATGTATGGTAAAAACGTAATACATTTTTTTTTTTTTTTTTAAACTATAAGATTCTCTTGAGTAGGATTCTGCATCAGGAAAGTTTTAATAGCTGGGGCATGTCTGTTCTGTCTGGTAATCTGGCAACTCACATGCAGGGCTGAGCAAGTTGTGGACTGTGCAACGGAAAGGGTCTCCGTCAAGGCTTCATTAAATGGCAACAAGAGCTCTTAAGCAGAGTGCCCAGGCCGCAAGATTGTTATGTTAATAAAATTTATTGAGCGCACGAATACCCGGAGGTGTCTTGGCGCTGAAAACTACAAGCAAGCCCGTAAAAGAAGTAATCTAATTCTGAAATAACCATGTTTTAAGACCCTTTCTAAAAGAGGCAAGTGAGCTTGCAGCTCTGATATCCATTGGAAGCGTATTCCATAATTTAGCCGTGCCATAAGAAATGCTTCGGCCTCCCCAACTGGATGTGCGAATCCTCAGAACCATCATAAGTCTAGCGCCAGTGGATCGTAGTTGTCTGGCAGGATGGTACCAGGAGAAAAGGTTTTTAAGAAACACTGGTCCGGTTTTATTCAGGGCCTTATATGCTAAGCATAGCGATTTGAACTTGATGCGATGTGCCACAGGAAGCCAGTGGAGTCTCCGGATTTCCTTAGAGACTGACTCATACTTAGGGATATTTGTACTGTACCATCTGTAGTTTTTTTTTATATTGTTTCTGCATATTCAGGTAGTGTCCGTTGCAGTAGTCTAACTTTGACAGCACAAGTGCAGTCACTACCGTCCTCCTGGAGATATAGGGCAGAATCTTCTTCAGTTTCTTAAACAGATGGTAGGTGGCCGACACAGTAACATTGGTCTGCTGAGATAAAGTTAGTTTATTATCAATCAGTACCCCGAGATTTTTTGCCTTTTCTACTGGTTTTGGCAGTTCACCCATCTCAGCCGGCCACCAAAGGCTGTCCCATCTGGGTTGTAGATTCACAAAAATCACTACTTCGTTTTCTCCGAGTAAAGTTTAAGATGGTGCTTGCCCATCTATCTGTTAATTTCCACCATACAGTTTTGAAACTGCAGTGCTGGAGAAGCTTGATCTTTGTATGCCGCAACCACAATCTGTGTGTCATGGGCATACGATGTTAGACTGAAGCCGAAATGCTGGATCAAAGGGGCCAGTTCTGATACATAGATGTTAAACAGGGATGGGCTAAGTGATGAGCCCTGTGGAATTCCACACGGTTGAACATAAGGGGATGATTTAAACTGATCCAGGGTCACTGTGCCTTCTTTCCTTCAGAAAGGAAGATAGCAGAGCCAGTGCCATACCCTTATCCCCTGTTTCCAGACGCAATTGCATTAAATTATGGTCAACAGTATTGAAAGCTGCTGACAAATCGAGGAGGATGAGGGCGGCAGCACCCCCTCTATCCATCACCGTCCTAATCTCCTCGGTGGCCTTGATCAAGGCAGTCTCCGTACTGTGTTCTGGCCGAAAGCCGAATTGGGAGGGATCAAGTAAATCATTTTCTTGGATAAAATGAGCTAACTGTTTATTCATGATTTTCTGCACTATGTTGACTGGAAGTGGCAGCCTGAAATTAGGCGATAATTGCTCGGGTTTGATGCCTCCAGATTTTTTTTTTTTTTTTTTTTTTAATCAATGGAAGGATTGACGCATCCTTCATAGAGCAGGAAAAATACCTGACGTGAACATGCTGTTAAATATTTCTGTGAGAATAGGACTCACCTCCTTCGCTATATCTTTCAGAACTGCGGGGGGACAAGGATCCACCGGGGTTCCAGATTTAATTTCCCCAATGTATTTTTCCACTAATTCAGTAGATACCTGTGAAACGTTCTGAAAAATCTTTTTTTTGGGGATCTGACCTTGGAAATACCTCAGTTGGTTCGTGTGAGAGGGTGGCTTCAAAGGAGTCATAGATATCTTTAACTTTATTTCTGAAGATACTGTACTCAATGTCCACTGTAGGTAAATGCAAGTCTATCACCTCTGTGGATTTCGGTACCAACAACTCAAAGCACTTTCTAGTGAAAGGGCCCATAAGGCCATATTGAATTCAGTCTCCGGTGAACTGCCCAGACCAGTGATGTTTTGTAGGTTATGACATCAGCCAGCACCAGTGTAATGAGTGGAAGAGCAAAAGGTCCACAGCCTCATCGTTGTTTTCATTTTGGACACTATGTGCCCTACCTGAAGCCAGTTTTGGATCCACAATTGGAATCTAAATGGAACTAGTACTTGATCTTCTGATACTGGGCACAGTGCCAACAAAGAACAACTGGCAAAGCCGGCAGCAAAGAAGTTGAAATATGGCCTGATGCCAGGGGGCCGGGGGAGTCTGCATCAAGTGAGGATCTGCCAGCAGAAGCCTGATTGGAAATCCGAACAGATCTGTGATGCCCAAAGGTGCAGCACCTTCTTGCAGTGTCCGCTGTGTTGAAGGCACCCATGATAGTTGCTACTAATTGCCTACTAACAGTTTGTTACTAAACGTTTTGCCCTCCGTGACCAATTTTTTTCACTGTTTCCAGTGGGCTTCTACTAGGAGCTTTAGCATTTGTTCCATCTCCTCCGAGTGTTATCTATAGTACCTGGCAAGGAGACCCATCAAGTGGGCAATATGCCAGTGTGTGATTGACCCAACTGCTCCTCGCCTGCCTGCTGCGTCAATCTTGGACTCCTTGTCAAACGTGCCTCCTGTGGCCTGAGCAGAGGCTCTCTTACAGGCAGTACCATGAGCTACCAGAGTCTGGGACAGTCTGCTCCATAAAATAAGCTGGGTCATCTGGAGCAGGCTTGTATTTTTTTTCCCTATATGTAATGTTTCCACCCTAGCCTTTAACAGGCTCTTTTTAAATTGAATGTGCAGATAGTGTACCGTCTGTTTAGGTATGGACAAGGTGTTCACTAGAAAGTAGCCCTTATCCTTCACCATATGTAGCTTTACGCTGTGATAACCTCGAATTTTCTGCATGGTATGAAGAAGTGTTGTATGTTGGGGATAGTTTGACAGGGTACAGCTCCAAGGAATGAAGAAATTGTGTTTTCTCCACAGCTGCAATCCGAAGGCTGAATCTGTTTTAAGCCCCCCACCACTAAGGCTCGATATCTCCTAAAACCATCGGCTGGGAAATCTTCTAGGCTTCCTTCTCCTGGGGTTATGAAATCAACACATTGCAATGCACAATTTATTTCCATAGAATGAGAAACTGGCACGTGCCTCTGAGTCATTATCTGTGTTTTATTCATAAGAGTTACACTGCGTGTGTTGATCCGGATCATCAATAGTCGACTGTTTCTGCCACGATATTATAAGTACATTGTCAGACATGGTAAGAACGGTAGATGGGCTACTTGCAGATTCGTTTGAAGTGACAGCTATTGACTGCAACGGCTGAGCAACTGGCCTCTGGAAAGGCTAAGGAGTAACAAATGCTGAAATGATCTGCTGTAACAGCATCAGCAAATCTTGCGGAGCTTGAACCATCGGTGTAGAGAGTTAATGGGATGAGAGCCTCATGAAATTACAAATGGAACCAGTTGGAGAATGCAGATGTCTCAGTATCTTCTGAAACAGCGGGCCTCTTCATGCTTGGTGGAGGTAAAAATTCAATATGTGATTGACCCAGACTAGTGATCTGCTGTTCATACTCTCCTGAACTGAAAAAGGCCGCAACCTGATACTCCTGATCATCATCTTTCTGCTATGTTTTTTAATCTCTGATCACCACTGACTCATGTAACAGTACTTCTAGTGGCCGGAGAGAAACATTCAACGGTGAAATCATCAGACTTGACTGATAAAACTGTTGCCATTTGTGAATCTAACAGCATTTAAAAAGTTGGCTGTGCAACGATCAATGTTTCTTTCGTCTTCAACAGAATGACTTTCGACAACAGGAGTGGTCATTGTAGGGAGACAAAACGTCTGCTTGCCTCATCGGTAGACAGGATTGCAGTCGATGTTTCCGATCTCAAACATTATCGACCGATCTACCTGCTCCCCTACCCAGCCAAGGTACTCGAGAAAACCATCAACCAACAACTCACCGGATTCCTGGAACAAAACCACCTAATAGATGCCTTAAAATCAGGATTCCGTGCCAACCACAGCACTGAGACCGTGTTGATTGCTGCCACAGATGACATCAGAACTTTCCTCGACCGCAGAGAAACTGTGGCCCTGATTCTTCAAGACCTCTCTGCCCGTTTGACACCGCCTCCCACAATATCCTCATCAACAGGATCTACAACATCGGAATACAGCAAGACACCCTTAAATGGATTGCCTCCCTACTTACAGGATGCACACAGAGTATCTGGCTACCTCCCTTCACCTCCGCACCCAAGGACATCAAATGCGGCGTACCCCAAGGATCATCACTCAGTCCCACCATATCCAAAACTTAAATGACCCCCATCACAGAAGTCCTCCTATCCCACAGCCTCAACAATCACCTACGCAACCGACACTCAACTCATCCTTTCGCTCACCAAGGACGCCACCAACGCCAAAACCAACTTCTCCAACACCATGACCAATGTAGCCAACTGGATGAGAGACAACTGCCTCAGACTGAACTCCGACAAGAAAGAAGTACTGATCTTCAGGAACACCACCACAGTCTGGGACCACAGTTGTTGGCCTGCTGAACTCGGATCAACCCCTAAACCAACAGACCATGCATGCAACCTAGGGAATCATCTGTGACAGCCAACTGACCATGAGACGACAAGTCAAAGCAGCCGCCTCCTCCTGCTTCCACACTCTTCGCATGCTCCGCAGAATCTTCAGATGGATCCCCATCAACTCCAGAAAATTGTCACTTGGGCCCTCTTCACCAGCCACCTCGACTATGGCAAAGCTCTCTACACCGGCATCTCTACCCAGCTCCTCAGAAGACTCCACATCATACAGAACGCGGCAGCCAGACTCATCATACACCTTCCCAAACGGTCACACATTACCCCTTACCTCAGAAACCTCCACTGGCTCACCAATCAGGAGAGATTCCAGTTCAAGATTCTCACACACACCTACAAAGACCTCCACAATCAATGCCCATCCTACATCAACTGAAATTCCATCAACCCTCCAGACACCTGCGCTCTTCCTTACTCGCCCACACCCCCGCATCAGTCACAGGGACGCTCCTTCTCCTACATCGCCCCCAAGACCTGGAACAACCTTCCCCTCCACGGCCAAACAGCACCCTCCCTGGTGGACTTCAGAAAGAGACTCAAGACATGGTTTTTCGATGGAGACAGCATCTGTAGCGTCCAGATACCCCTAGGGGGGACTGTGCTGAGCTATACAAATACTGATTGTTTGGTGTGGCGGAGGGAAATGTTTCCTCTGATGAGTGAATTTAGGGCAGATGTGGTTGAGCATTCTTCATCTTTTGTCATCTACCCACCCCTCACCTCGGTGATTAAAAGCTTCTTTGCAGTTGGCACATCAGGTGCCACAGTGTCAATCGGCAAACAGTTGAGTCCATCAGCAAGATCCTATTCGCCCTCCCTCAACAAATTGAGGAAGCTGACAAAGCTCATTTTTGAATTTTTTTAACTGGGATTACAGTGGGCAGAGACGAGATAGCGAAATAAAAGGGCAGTGGTTAAGAGTATAGGAATAATGGCGCCACTCAGGAGAATAACATCCAAATCAGTATAGGGTTGTTTATATCGGTGACGGTGCTGAAAGGTGAGGAGCACCACCAGTCTCCCCAAACTATCGGCCTGTGCCAATTTTTGTAAACAGAAGAAATGTCCCCAGCACACGTAAGCAGTAATGCAATAGTTAGAATGCACGTTGTGAGCATAAATATACGTAAGTTGTTTCTTGTAATTTTCTTTCTTTTATTCTCTGGTTCCTTAGACAGCCGACACGTGTTTCGTCGCAAACAGGGTAATACTCCCGCGACTTTATCAAGGCTATGTCCTCCTTGTAGTCAAATTTATTTTGTGGTGATAATTCCAACCCACAAAATGGGGTTCCGTAGCTTGCGACGTCTCCCTCTGTCGTTCATCCGTCGAAGGGATCCAAATACGTCCCAAACTCCCAAAGTCTCAAATTCGGTATATCGTGTGTCAAAATTCAAGACGTCGCTCAGCGTGCCATTCAGGTGTCCTGTACTCGGAATGGCACGCTGAGCGACGTCTTGAATTTTGACACACGATATACCGAATTTGAGACTTTGGGACGTATTTGGATCCCTTCGACGGATGAACTACAGAGTGAGACGTCGCAAGCTACGGAACCCCATTTTGTGGGTTGGAATTATCACCACAAAATAAATTTGACTACAAGGAGGACATAGCCTTGATAAAGTCGCGGGAGTATTACCCTGTTTGCGACGAAACACACGTCGGCTGTCTAAGGAACCAGAGAATAAAAGAAAGAAAATTACAAGAAACAACTTACTTGTGTATATTTATGCTCACAACGTGCATTCTAACTATTGCATTACTGCTTACGTGTGCTGGGGACATTTCTTCAGAGACGAGATAGCACTCCAAACAATTTTTGTATGCTTTCTGTGCTCTGAAATGTGCATATTGCCTGTAGGTTGTTCAAGCTTATTTCATGTTGATTTCTGAGGGAGAGGGCTGACAAGGTGATAGGACCTTAATAGCAGGCTCAGCTGGTCTCTTCTTTGGTCCTCAGTAGTTACCTTTCTTCGGACCAGCAGACTGGAAAATAATTTCCTCTTTTCAGATGGCACAAGACTTGCAGACGCAGAAATGTCCTCTCCCTTCAAAGGGAGAACCAATTGCCTGTCACAATCTTTCAGTCTTTTTAGGAAATTTGACACAAATACAGCATTTATTGAGTCACGGATGGGGTGAAACAAAGCTATACATAACATGTGCTTGTTCTTTACAAACAATTCTCTTTTAGTGCAAGCAGAAAACTTTTAAAAACAGACTTCTTTTGCTCTTTCTCAGTCATATTCAATCTCGGCCAAAAGTGAGGAGGATAATGGTTACACATGCTACCTCTCACAGAAATCAAAATAAAACTAGAAAAATAACTGGACTTAAAAAAAAATGTTGAATTTAGAAGAGGTTCCACAGTGACCCTCACACAGACGTGTGGTGGTAAACGAAATCTGGCAGTTGGAGTCTCAGGAAATGGGAAGGGATCCTCATCTTCACCCCACTTGCCAAATTGTGGGACACAATGTGGTGGATATACTGTATTTAGCTTATGGAACGGTTTACTGTCAGTTAAGGCAGTAGAAAGACTACTATTTATCGTTATGGTACGGAGGGCTCCCAGCCTGATGACCTGGAATACTCAAGAAAGTGGATCCAAAGCTAGAGAATTTGTACTTTTATCAAAGCAAACACTAAGTGGCAGGGGTGCACACAGCACAGGAATTTACCCTAAATAGATGCTGCCAACCATAGGTTAGAAGCAAACAAGGCTTTCAGTTTGTAGCAGTCAATTGTTAAATGATTCACATGCCGTGAATAGTGAAAGTAGTAGTACCCTTTAAAAGCGACTTAGGTTTGAGTTGGTTGTAACCTTAAAATGTTTATCTATGTGAACTGCCTCACCGTGGACCCTTTCACCGTGCCCTACTCCAGATAGCTATGTCTAGCATACTTATAGACAGATTCTAAACAAAGGCAGTACAGATATCGTGGAGTGATGAACTGGAGTGTCCATAACACATACCTATCACCTCCGTCCCTGAAGATACTCATTGTTTTTGCCACAGTAGTTTCAAACAAACCTTTACAATGTGCAGTGTATTCGAAAGACACATTAGGTGACATGTTTCTAAGGACTGCCATTTTGTCTATATAGCATCTAGTGAGTGCACACAGGTGCAACTGGGTTTGAAAATAACACCAGCAACCCAGTGCGTCCATGTCATTTTATTAAAACGTATTCCTGTGAAAGAAAATAAATGGCACATCCAACGAATGACAATCTCAGTAACTATACAACTTGAAGAAACTGCAGCAATAAAAGCGCCCGTCCAAGAAATCCACTTCAAGTCACTCAGATGCAAAGGTTTGTAGGAGGGTTCTCTGAGTTCAGACAGTAACACCTCAGCAACAACAGTGCCAGGATACCCTCTCAGGTGAGTGGTGCACTATACAAATAAACAGAACATTTTTCTAAGTGGCAGGTATTGTTCGGCTGGGCAAACATTGACTTTTAAACCGTTCTACAATATATAGACCAGCACCATATCGTTCACAGGGCTTGTGAATAGCAGTACTAATCTTGGAAGGTTTGTACGCGATCAAGACTTCCAGCTGTACCCTGAGAAAACGACTTTGGCCATTTGTAAAATGAGTCACTGTCTCTCTTAAGGCCTGACAAGTAAAAGCAAGAAAAACGTTATTTTGTGCAGTCGATCAGTTGTGACTGAAAAGAATGACTTTGCTCCGTTGCGGTTGTCTCTCATGGTCTTGTTGAGGTCGTCACGGATGACCATGAAATATAAGGAAGTTAAAATCAACGGCTTATGTGGGCAATCCATTGTAAAATAAAAATGAACAGACACAAACCTAAGTAGAGTCACATGGGGCCATATTTCACATTTTCAGCTTAGTTGCAAGGACAAGTACTGTATGCCAGTTTCGCATACACTTGTATGTAGTACTAATTCACTCAGCATAACGCAGTTATTTGCCCACTACATACCAATGTACAGGATTCAAGGAAACATTCTAAAACACGAGTTTGCCAACTTGCACAAAACCTTCTGCATGCAGAAAGCTCTCCAACCCGACATGTTAAAAATTACCTTCCCAAACAAGTCAGTGCAACTTACATTTTTTTCAAAACCTTTATGCAGCCTAGGGAAGCAGCTCACTCCAAACCTCAGACTTGATCATTTGGTGTTATGCAAGCTTGCATGAAGCGCTCTAAATCATATTCAAATGGGGCTTCAGAGTTTGAGCTTTGGCTTCACTTGGTTCCAAAAGATTGACTTTGTATCATCACGTTGGCCCTCAGGCAAGGTAGGTGGGCTAGCAAGAGCGCACACTGAGAATTTGACAAGCAGATCCTCAACATACCATGACTTCTTCATACTCCTGATCTTCCTGATTGTCGTCTTCATTCTCGTCATCTTCCTCATCTGGCTCGGGCAGATCCTCATCATCATCAAGCTCAGCCAAGAGTGTACTAGCACGGCAGCTGTCTAGGAAATCTAGGCACGGGGAGACAGTCGTATTTAATAGAGTGCTAGCTCTGCAGCTGTCCAGGAAATCTAGGTTTGGGGAAACATGTTATATTTAATACGCATGCTTGCATGGCAGCAAGACAAGGCAAGAAATGCATTAGTTAAGAAAGCGAATCGATGTTGCTGAGAATGGAAGTGAAGTTATAGGTTGTGGTGAGAGAAGATCCTATAGCCCTGTTCCCTAAGGTTGCAGTTCTTGAGCCACTATATCCAATAAAAGCGAAACCTCCTTCCACAGCCCACCACTCGCAACTACTGCTGAACGGAAAGAATCAAATGTGGGCACCTTACAACAAAGCTACAGCCAGAGCAGTGCAAGAAATTCCTCCCAACAGAAAGAAAACTAGGTTTGTTACATAATTCCAAAAAACAGCCCTAACATGCTTTGGAAAGAGCATACCCGGGGCAAAGGCCAGCACATGCAAGCAGATAAGGAAGGCCTTTTCCCACTAACTTTTCCTCTGATATAGCAATTCCGAAAATTAAATTCCTTGCAGCATAGATAGGGCCAGGGATTGTATCAATACAGTAGTGTTCGATGTGAAGGAAAGGCTTCTTTGTGGAATGTGTCAATGGGAATGGAGAACCCCGAAAAGAGACCGGGGCCTACCATGGGAAAGGTACACAGTTCACATCCACTGGCTGGACAGGTGGGTGGTCAGAAATACGTTAAAATAAGACTTTCGCGATGTGAATCTACATGGATGAGATAGGGGCATGAGCATATTCTCACCACTTACCATAGAGCGAATATTCCGCCTCCTGTCCAGTATCGCTCTCGCTGGATGTGGAGGTCAGGCTGGTGGTTAATGTGTTGCTGAGGGATTGGCCAACAGTTAAACCAGTGGTGGCTGTAGCTACGTTGCTGCTGCTCGTCACACTAGAAGTGGACATGGTGACTGTGGATGTGGTACCAGTGGTAGTAAGGTTTGGGAAGCTTTGGGCCCCCATAAGAGGAGATGCTGAAGACAGAAATAAAGCAGTGGGCCAGTTAGGATCGGCAGCACACACTAAACATTATTGCAAGTTCATGCACTCATTCCCAAGCAATGGCATTTGCCACCAGAACATTAAACTTACAAGGGGATTTTACTTGGAACATACATTTTAAAGCAACAATGTAAGCAGACACAACTTCAACATGCCTTTACCAATGTGTTTCGTAATGTTTTTGTGAAGCTTTAACACAAAAGTATTAACAGGCACTGGCAAAGCCAAAAGGTCTCACTGATGCTAGAGCTACTGACTTTGTAATGTTTTTTAGCCATGTAGCCCAAGAGCACACAATTTAAGCGGGGAAGCCATGATTTATGCTCGTTTTCTGGGTTTGAGTGGCAGAATTGTAAACGTTTCAAACCAAATCCTTTTCCTCCCTGCCCACCCTTGGAAGTGATCTCACTGCGAGCAGCAAGCACCAATGTATTAAATAATTGCAAAATGCTGCAGCCACATGAGAACATTTGACAAGCCGTATGAAAGGCAAAAGTAAAAAAAAAATATATATATATATACATTGTTTTTAAAAGGACATGCACAGCAACTCGTTACAACTGTGTTAGCTACTGGTCATTGCCGCTGAAGCAATGTTAAAACTGAGGGTGGTGAAACTACATCAAGCACAAACTGCAAAAGCCAACACTCAATGACTGCGAGAATGGAGGGGGCTGGAATCCGTGGCACAAGCTCAACTGCAGTCACCAACTATTGACTGAGCCTTCTAGCGCTTTAGAGTGCTGTGAGCAACTGAGGGAGCCCAGTGGTCCATCCCGTCACGTGCAGCTGCTCATTTGGCATGTAAGAGTGCTGTGAGCAACTGAGGGAGCCCAGTGGTCCATCCCGTCACGTGCTGCTGCTCACTGGGGAGGTAAGAGTGCTGTGAGCAACAGAGGGAGACCAGTGGTCCACCCCGTCGCGTGCAGCTGCTCATTTGGCATGTAAGAGCGCTGTGAACAACTGAGGGAGCCCAGTGGTCCACCCAGTCACGTGCAGCTGCTCATTTGGCATGTAAGAGTGCTGTGAGCAACTGAGGGAGCCCAGTGGTCCATCCCGTCACGTGCAGCTGCTCACTGGGCATGTAAGAGTGCTGTGAGCAACTGAGGGAGCCCAGTGGTCCATCAAGTCACGTGCAGCTGTTCACTGGGCATGTAAGAGTGCTGTGAGCAACAGAGGGAGACCAGTGGTCCACCCAGTCACGTGCAGCTGCTCATTTGGCATGTAAGAGCGCTGTGAACAACTGAGGGAGCCCAGTGGTCCACCCCGTCACGTGCAGCTGCTCATTTGGCATGTAAGAGTGCTGTGAGCAACTGAGGGAGCCCAGTGGTCCATCCCGTCACGTGCAGCTGCTCACTGGGCATGTAAGAGTGCTGTGAGCAACTGAGGGAGCCCAGTGGTCCATCAAGTCACGTGCAGCTGTTCACTGGGCATGTAAGAGTGCTGTGAGCAACAGAGGGAGACCAGTGGTCCACCCAGTCACGTGCAGCTGCTCATTTGGCATGTAAGAGCGCTGTGAACAACTGAGGGAGCCCAGTGGTCCACCCCGTCACGTGCAGCTGCTCATTTGGCATGTAAGAGTGCTGTGAGCAACTGAGGGAGCCCAGTGGTCCATCCCGTCACGTGTAGCTGTTCACTGGGCATGTAAGAGTGCTGTGAGCAACTGAGGGAGCCCAGTGGTCCATCGCGTCACATGCGGCTGCTCACTTGGCATGTATATCTTATTTTTCTTTTAACCTGAACATCTGCCAACTAAGAGTTCAGCGACCCCCTAAAGGACAATGAAAATAGCCATTTATTAATGCTCTCATGAGCAGCTACTTTGACAGGCACTGCTGTCACAATTTAAGGAGAACGGATGCACTGCACTTTATTCGCGCGTCAATCATCCATCACAGGGCAAATGATAGCAAGTTAGAAGGTAACAATTTTCACAACCCAAACATCGTAATGGCAACCACAGGGGAATGATTCACTGTAAAAAGATGCTTTCAGTCAGCTCACACTCTGATCCTACCAGGCTCGGAAGAAGTAGCAATGTGTAGATAAACCAAGCAACAGCCGAGAACGCCAGAGAGGGAATAGAGCTGAGAGGGGCGGGATCACGGTCACCTGCCCTTCCTAAGGCCCACAGCTGCTCCCAGTAGCAGGAAGAGGCAGCTCTTAGGCACAAACGACAAATAGTGGTTTTACGGCAAGGGCTTCCGAATATGGAGCTGGGAAACAGGGTTCGAGTCTTGGTGTTGGCTCAACATACTGTGATTCTGGGCAAATCCCTTAAGCTCCCTGTGCCTACAAAAATGTGTCCTTGTGTAAAGTAACTGAAAGTGCTCCAATAATGAATGAAGATAAAGTGAGAGCTCTCCAATAATACCTTTGGGTGGTGTTCGCGCTATATAAAACTGCATAAAAAAATAAATAATAATTGAGCGGAAGGGGACAGTGATACAGCTAAGCATTTTGTAGCCTACGAGGGGGTGGGTTAAAAGGGGAAGAACAAATTGTTGATTATCTTACAAAACCAATATTCATGTTGATTTGTTTTAACAAAATGCAGAGCCGGAATCTCCGTGCCATACTACTCCTTAAGTGTATTGTGTATTGAGCATATATCAATAAAAAGTTTAAAATAAAAATAGGAGACAAGAGGATCAAGCGAATGAAACACAAACACTCATTTGGAGTGCTACAAGACACAAAGTAGCTCCCACAACGGGAGCAGTGGATGGCCACAAGTATTTGGTCCATGCTCTGGGGGAAGTAAGAGGCATGACGCATTTATCCAATAGACAAAAGGGGACAAAGGATTTGGAAGTGGAGATGGAGCGAGCAAATGGGAAGCCTATGGGTGGGCTGAAGTCCACAGATTGAACACAACACGTCTCTTTGAGACAGCGCAAGCATTGTCTAGCCGAGACCTAAAAAATTGCTGCCAGTGTGCACGCACATGGCTTACTACAGGTGGCCATCTTTCAATTGTTTTATGATATCGTTTTATAAAAACATTCAAAGGTGGCTGCCTTTGCATGCACATGCATAGGTGACCATTCTGAAGAGGATTGACAGCCCATCCAAAGTTAGCCATCCTTGTGTGCACATACCCAAGCAAGGTCTCATTTTGGAATGGGCTCAAAGCCACTTTCAAAACATGGTGGCCATAAGCAGTGCACTTGGGATGTGATGCACTGCAAGTGCTGGCGAGGGAAGGTCACTAGTGTCTGGGGAGATGCTGGGCCCTCCCAAATGTTTAAACAAGTAAAAAATAAAAATAAAAAAACACACACAATGGCACATAAGCTTCTAGCACTGAAGGACACTACTTTATCTGTAGGTGACCACACTGCTTTGGTAGAAGGTCACTCACAGGAAATGGGTCAAGTAGGCTGACCCACTGCCCTTGTTAAATGCTGAGGCAGCAAAATAACTCGCTTGCATTCAGTAATGGTCTCAATTAGTGCATCCCCAGGTGTCAGACTGGATACAGAGAATACTTCCATCAATGCTCCTTTATGCAGGTACGTGGTGCAGTGTGGCTAGTGATGACTCCATATCACCCCTATGCGCTGATTTTATTTCCTAGACAGTGTGGTCATTCCTATCTTGAGAACTCTTTAGATAATAAAGAGGGCAATCCACAAAACAGCCACATTGGAATGCCTTGAGGCATCTGCCGTTAGATATCCACCACATGAGCGTTACCACAGCAGTACCTGCCAATGGTGGAGGGTCTGGGGAACAGACTCAAACCAAAAGGTCCTGCAGTACCAAAAGGGGAAAGTAACCTTCCTGTCGGACCTGGCTGTGAAAGCAGTAGTGTTTGGTGAATGTATGAACTGACGCCAATGTCGATGTCTAGAAAAGGCACTCACTGTGCCAAGGCCGCTGTCCTGGCTGCGGCCCTGGTGGACTGAGCCAGCAGCCTGGAGAGGATGCTTCTTTGACAGTCTGAAGCAGATTTTAATAGAGAGGAATCTCCACCTAAACAGGGCCCTGTTTTGCATAGCCTTTCCTCTCTTTCTTTTAGAGAATACCCCAAAGAGCTGAATTGTCTTTTGTGCAGTCATTGTTAAAGCTCAAAGCCCTTTTAGCATGGCATGGTAATAGTTTGGCCAACGTGGAAGGGCGCCACGACCTTCGGAAGGAAAGCTGCTCTGGTCCTCAGTATCTGTTTGTCCGAGAAGACCGCGGTGTAAGGCAGATGTACAGTGAGCACCTGTAGTTCAATCAATGCGAATGGTTGACTTAATTACAATGACGGAGATGGTTTTCAGCATGGAGTGTCAAAAAGAACAGATGTGCACTGTCTTGAAAGGCATGCACATGAGAAATGTCAACCACGTTCAGGTCCCAGTGAGGCCTAAAGGGGGGGGGGGGGGGGAACGACATTTATGAAGCCTTTTATAAAATGTATGACAGTGACTTAAAGACGACTGATCAGGTACACGGAGAAAAGTGAAAAGGGCAGATAACGAATAGTTTACCTGTCGGTGTAGTTTTGCAGCTTGAAGGCTTTCTGGATTCACTATGCTGTGCATTATTCCGCGGTCTAGTGGTTGGGTCCGGAATCGTAGTCTCTTTCTCTTTTGTGTAGCCCAGGTGGGCGTCGACGCCCCACCATTTGGTGTCCTCCCGTGACGTCGGCGCGCTTCCTCCGGAAGCTCCCACCCTTGGGCGCCATCTTCGGATTCTTTTTTTCTTGTCTTGTGCTTGTGTTGTTTATCCTTTTACCTTTTGAAGGTATTTTCCCATTTGTTAGTCCCATCTTCCTCCTGTCATCTTTCTGGCGGAGGCGGGTGGGTTGGCTAGTGAATCCAGAAAGTCTTCAAGCTGCAAAACTACACCGACAGGTAAGAAACTATTCGTTTTGCAGCGTGAATCTTTCTGGATTCACTATGCTGTGCATAGACTTTGTAGCGGTTTGCTATGTTTGTGGCGGCTGGGTGGAAGATGATGTGAGAAAGTGCCATCTTTCTTACATGGTATGCCCCCACTTTTTGCTGAATGGCTGATGTACTTTGACTGAGTGTGCCCTGGGCTCCTGCCAACCAGGTACCCAGGGCCTGTGTTCCTTCCCTAAAATTGCATTGAT